>JAOWCC010001634.1:48351107-48739367 GCA_030867875.1 Actinernus sp. WN-2022 | reverse complement strand
CTTCACAGCTGTGTCACTCGACAGAGAGGCCGTGCCTTACTACCGACTCAAGGTCAAAGTCACCGACTCCGCTGTTTATCCCAGTCAGTTGTTTAACATTACTACTGTATCAGTAACTGTATTAGACTTGAACGACAACGCACCATCATTTGTCAGGTCTATGTATAACGTCTCTGTTCCAGAGAATTCCCCATCCGGGACATCTGTTACTAGGGTTACAGCAACTGATCTTGACCGCGATGCTAATGCGAGGCTGAGTTACAGCTTAGCACATAACGGAAGTTCATTAATAGAGTATTTTAGAATCGATCTCGTTACTGGTGAGGTGTTTGTGAAGAGCGTGTTTGACTTTGAGAGGATTAACATGATAGAGGTGTTGGTGACCGCTCAGGATGATGGGTATCCTTCCCTCAGTGGGTCAGTGACGTTGAGAGTCTACGTCGCTGATATGAATGACAACACACCAGTGTTTAATCCAAGTAAGTAGGATTTTGATTATTAAGTATTGAGTCCTTGAAGACGTTGAGTATTCTTCAAGGCCTCTGAATGGAGTCTCTTTGCCAGTCTATAATGTTATAATTACTTAAATGTTTCATTGTTTATTGGAGAGCTTGCGCAGTGGTAACCGTTCGACTCTCGCAACCGGTGGCGCCACATGTGAGTTGAGTTTGTTGGTATCTCGCCTTTGCTCTAAGGGTTTTTCTCCGGGCTCTCCGGTTTTTCTCCCTCCATAACCAATCTAAATTCCAATTCGACTGAGGAATTCGTGTCCCCAATCAGTAGAACCTTTAGGGTCAGCTGGAAGACTAGACACGTAAAGAGGGTTGATTTTCAGGTTTTGCTGATTTTTTTTGTGTGACAGCATTCTACGATGCAGAGATTCGAAGTGATCGTAATCTCGGTCCTCCTGCAATCGTAATCCTCATCGCCACTGACCAGGACAGCGGACTTAATGGAGACATTACATACGAACTGGATCAGGAACAGACGTACTTCAGCCTCGATAGCACAACAGGGACCATTATCCTTAAAGCAACTCCAGGAGATGGTGAGTAATGAACATTTTATATTTATGTTTTCAATTAAATAATCGTGAATGCGCGATTAAAATTGCACAGTATTCACCAGTATTCAATCTGGAAATAAACTTACATGCTAAATATTTAAGGAACTTGAATCTATATCTGTTTATTGATTACAGTTCTGCTTTTCATACGTATGTACAAAATTAGAACAGAACTGCATGACAAGAACGGTCGGTTTAACCAATAAAAGAAACAAATCAACGAACGAACGAAGATAGAAAGGCAATGACGAGGAATGCAATTATTAAGAAGCAAAGTTAAACCTGCGTGCCTCCATTCATGGAAAACAAAATCAGAAACATTACAAACACAGCTGGAAAACGACCCAAACAAATCAGTCTAATTTTTGAGATTAAACAATGTTCGCCAGTTGAGGACGAAAAGAGCATGATGCAATACTTATTCTTGGCTTGTTAATGACAGACATGTACTGCCATCCTCACCTGGTGATTCTTACGATTTCAGGCCAAACGTACACTTTCCGCGCACGCGCTAAAGACAAAGGCAGTCCAGCGCTGACTAGTGGTTTTGTGAACATTCGTATCGACACGATCGACGCCGAGCAGACCATGGTGGACATCGGCCTCGATATCACGCTGGAGGAATTCGAAGCCAACAAGGAACTTTTCCTCAAGAAACTGTCTGCTATTATTGGTGCCAAAATCAAGATTGCGCATATTCGAGTAAATGGAGGAATGGAGAAAAGAAAACGGCGAAACATGGAGAGGAAGCAAGGGTAAGAGAAATACTTGTGTTCTTAAAGTGCACCTGACGTTTATTTTGTTGTCACCAATATCGATTCTACATCAAGTAAAAAGTTGAATGGTAAAATATGTCTTGATTTGAATGTTGCGTCTATGAGTTACAAAGGTTTATATCTCCAAAATACTAATGAATGTGACGTGAACCCAGGAATTTAATGCAAATATTTAATATTTATAAAATATTTGGCAAAATCACTGCTACAAACTATAATTATATTATAGTTTACGAAAGAACACTATATACCAGCATGTTTTTGTATAATAAATGACTTCTGGGTTAACATCACATTCATTAGTATAGTTTGAGATATAAACCTCTATAACTCATAGATGCAATACCCAAATCAAGAAATATATTCTACCATTCAATTATTCACTTGATGTATAATCAATATTTGTGATAACAAAATAAGCGTTAACTGCACTTTAACACGTAAGACGCAAAGCTGAAATATGTATGAAGACATTCTGTGTGGAATTATAATGGTGCTAGTTTGTGAATAACTTGATTTTTTTTTATTTCAGTATAACCATCACCATATACGCAATATCAAGCCCAACCACCAATAGTACGGACATACAAACAAAGCTGACTCAGGTTAAGAAGTACCTGACTCGAGAAACTATCATGAACGTGCTGTTGGACAAAAACGGGAACCTGAAACCCGAGATCACAAACAGCACTGAGCTCAGCGTGAGTTACTTTGAGTGTCTTTCGTTTAACCCTTGCTCCATAAGGCTTTTTGTTCCAGACAAAATGACCCGACTATTGGATCTTGGTTCCGGATACCGTGCTGTGCAATGAGTAGAATAACTGTGACACTACATAAACAAAAAGCAGGTTTAAGCTACGGACACCAACTAAAACATTACGCGCAATATTGCAATATTACCGGCAATTGTTTGAAGAAATTGTTAACACACCGTACAAAATGTTCTGCATGCATCTTTTACACTGCATGCTTTATGAACCAGTACACTTAGGGCAATCTTCCAAAAGCTTTTAACACTTTTTTCTTGGCTACTAGCAGTAAGCATAGTTAGAGTACCCGCCTTGTAACTAAATCCACATTCTCCTTTCCTAAAATACAAACAAAAATATAAGATATTTTGGCCCAAAAGTTTGGAATGAAATTGATGAATCTGTTAAAGCTGTACGTAACTACCAATTCAAACGTGAACTTAAAGCGCATTTTTTAAACATATACTGAGCACCTGACATTTATTGTTACTTGTACAAAACATCCTGTCTTATTGTAATCTGTGTTTCTGTTGTTAACGCGTGCATCTGTATTTCTTGATATTCATAAGCTTAGTGTTATGAGGGTCTGAATGGGGGGGGGGGGGGGGGGGGGGGTGTCTACATGTCAGTTGTCAGTTAAAATTTTGGCCATTTGTCAGTTGTCAGTTAGCTCTAGTTAATCATTACTAAAGAAATTTTACAAAGTTTGACCCACAAAAACCAAATTTGTCATTTGTCAGTTATGTTTCGGTTGTCAGTTGTCAGTAAAAATATCGTCATTTGTCAGTTGTCAGTTATTTTTAAGGCCGTTTGTCAGTAGTCAGTTAACCCCATTCAGACCCTCTGTTATTCCTTTATGCCTATTTTCCTGAATAATAATTTAAACTTTATTAATTAATGGACACTCGACTAGATTAGCTCTTTATAGTTATTTCGAGTGCCCTGCTACTTCAATTTCGTTAATTAGTCAAATATTTATTATAGTGCTGTTGTTATTGTTTGCAATATTGCTGGCAATGTTTCGCCAATTTTGTTGGAAATGAACAAGAAAGCAGTATTAGCATTTAGGATACAAACAAAAACAAGCTATAAAGAGTCGGGATGCCTGTGTAGTCTTTGGCTGAGAAGGACCGGGGAAGGAACATTTTCCCATATTGTACCCTCTGTGATTACTTAGTGTTATGTTTGTTTAACAGATTTTCAAAATCAACAATGTCAAGGAGACGAAACCTACCATTCCACCCGAGCCATCATTCCTTGAAACCTCTCAAGGGATTGTCACTGTCGCGTTTTGCGCGCTAGCCGTGGTGGTTGCCATAGTAGCCATACTGTGCTGGAGATCAAAGTCCAAGAGAAGGTGAAGCGATAAAAACATACTGTGTTAAAAAATACCTAGTACTAGGAGAGGGAACTGGAATAGAAACTCAATAACCGATTTCGTTTTTTAATTGACTTTTAAGTAAAATAAATAAATTCATGTTCAGTAGGCTTACATTTTCTCATGAACATTCTAAATGACCTATTGTTTTACTAATGATCCAGAGTTCGGTAAAATAAATTGATTTTACTGATAATACGCTTTATTGAAATCATGCAGAGAGCTTCGCGAGCAGCTCCGTGAGCCCCGAATTAGACCGAGGAAAGGAGTGATGGACAGTGATTTTCAGATATACAAACGTAAGTCCCACTGGACGTAAGTCCCACTGGACGTAAGTCCCACTGGACGTAAGTCCCACTGGACGTTAGTTCCACTGGACGTAAGTTCCACTGGACGTAAGTCCCACTGGACGTAGGTCCCACTGGACGTAAGTCCCACTGGACGTAGGTCCCACTGGACGTAAGTCCCACTGGACGTAAGTCCCAATGGACGTAAGTGGAACTGGACGCACGATCGAACCTTATTTAAAAAAATGGCCGCCCTAATTTGCATATTGCCATGAACTTAGCTTATTTAGTGAAGTGGATATCACCAGTTATACAATGCTTTTGAGAGCTATATCGAGAGGTGCTATATAGCGAGAGGTGCTATATATCGAGAGGTGCTATATATAGAGAGGTGCTATATATAGAGAGGTGCTATATATAGAGAGGTGCTATATATAGAGAGGTGCTATATATAGAGAGGTGCTATATATTGAGAGGTGCTATATATAGAGAGGTGCTATATATAGAGAGGTGCTATATATAGAGAGGTGCTATATATAGAGAGGTGCTATATATAGAGAGGTGCTATATATAGAGAGGTGCTATATATAGAGAGGTGCTATATAGAGAGAGGTGCTATATATAGAGAGGTGCTATATATAGAGAGGTGCAATATAGAGAAAACCAAACAATAGTTTTTATCACCAACCCATGCAGTATAAAACAGGCTTAATTCCGGCTTAATTCCATTAGTCTTGGATTAACTTAATCGGGCTTCGACCAACTGGACCCAAGACTAATGAGCAGTAATTAACGGTAGGAATGGGAATAGGTTACAAATCTTTATTTTCATTTGTTTCTATTTCATAGCTAAACTTGATCACACAAAGATCATGAAGCTTCCTCCTTCAGGAACTGTCATTGTGAGTAGTAATGTTACAGTAGTTGTTGTTGTGTTGTCACTTATTAGAATCACGCGTTTTATAACCAGTAATGTTTCCACTAGTGAGGTTTAGCTATTAATACTTTATCGTGTTTGACGTTTATAGAAAATCGGGCAGGGAGGAAGGCGATTTGACGGGAAAGCTGTCGATCCTGGTGAGTTTATAATGCAACAGTACACAATGACTCTGTAGCTTTACCCAAAACTAAACTCTCGAGCGGAAAGTAGTTTATGAAAGCAGTACAGCGTGAGGATTTTTCAAATCAGTTAAACCCCAATTCGAAAGCATTTCCATGAATGTTAGATATAGCAGTGCTGACTCAACATGTGTTTATAGCAGCGGGTTCTAACCCAATCCTGTATTAACATATCGCACTTCCAGATGTCATTACTTGACAAATACTCATTTCATACTGATTCCTTTACTTTTTATGGACTCACGCCGATTCAATAATGTAAACTATAGAAAGACGTCCCTGAATGAGTAAAATGTAATACTAGTATTAGCCTCCTCCGCAGGCAACTCCCGTAAAACTGCGGACCGGGATTCCTGTGGTCAATTTTTTCTCTGCCCCACCCCCTCCTCCTCACCTGAACCTTCCACAGGAAGCCCGCTCAGATGATCCTTCCACCACAGGAATCCCGGTGATTCAAATTTCTTGTTTCTTATTATTTAGGAGTTGCCTGCGGAGGAGGCTATACTAGTATAGCGATACTTACTGCCACGTCATCCATTGTCATTAATGTGCCAACCAGAGATCCATTGGTTCCTGATACAAAGCGGCCTTTCGAAACATTAGCATAACAATTGTAATGTTTATCAACACGAAGTATCGCTATATCTGATAATAGGTAGTGAATGCTGCCGCTCAGTGAAGGAAATGTATTAGAAGAAAATCTACAGTAGCTCTTTGGCACGAAAAATATATGACTGGGTAACAAATGTCAAGGTGTGATGTGTGTTATTGAGATATGCTAATGTGTGTTTTGAACCCCGCTGTCACTTTTCAATTTGTAACTATATTGATTTGACTTATAAATAGAGGAAAATTATTTGTTGTTAATCATGTTGATAAGAGGAGAGATCTTGCTCTTTGAAAATTAGTCACTATCTCTGACCCAAACTATCAAACTTGCGACTACTCCAGTGACGCGTGGAGTCGTCAATCTAGCATGATCATCAATTTACAAAACATATTTTGTGGGTTAGTAAACTTTCATCAAAACACGAGACTATTAAATATGATAAAGTAGCACTGAAGAAATTGTGGTAAAAATGCAAACGAAGGCGATCACAATTTATTTCCACTCGCTGTAGGATGGCAATAACAACAGATTCTAAGTACGAATAAGGGCCACATTCACGTGAAAATGCAAAATAAAAGCAGTAAAAATCTACACACCTTCACGCCCAAACGACAAGAAAGCCACGCGAGGAAGATCGCGCATATCGTTTCTGTGTCCTTGCGCACGACCACAATGCACTGCTCTGGAAATGCGCCAAAAAAAAGGCTCCACTACACAAATTAGTACAGCTGCTTTGCTCGCTCGCTTCAGGCTCGCTCGCTGCGGCAGCAATAACTGATTTAGGCAGATGTTTCAGTCAAATTGAAGAATATGAGTGGAACTCGAAGTCTTGGAAATAGTCCTTACAAATAGGAAAATAGTCTACTGAGATGACGAAAAAGGTGGTAAATATGAGGACATAAGAGCAAAGTAAACTATCGTAAGTTTGTTACCACAACAACAAACGAGAAATAGTCAAGCGGAAGAGTCTTGAAAACGAGGGGAACTTGTGGAGAAATTATACTAACGCGCAACACGTAAGATTTTAATCTTGCACGAACAATGACGCAATCCGTGCAAGGTATGCCCTCTGACGTCTCGTCTCTTATTTCGTTTCGAGCGGTACTGGCTGGCTCATTTCCAGTGTCAATCAGAGAATCAGAAGTCACAGCCTTAATAAGTAAAATGTCTAACGAGTTTATTACTGCCTTGCTGTTTTAAACCTGGTTTTGTTGTTTTAAACCTGTTTTCTTGTCCAATCAGCCACAGGCCGTGTGTACGCCTACAACAAGGTGACTGGTGAACGCGTGTGGCTCCATGACGACGGAAATGGTGCCCAGGCCCTTTATAGTCGCATGCAGTCGAGGCAGGGAGGACCGCAGCACAGGCTCCACGGACATCAAAAACCGTCTCATGCTAATACATCTCTCGAGCCTGTGTTCGAGGGTCAACGGAAACAACCTGGGAACCACTATGATCAACTTAAATTACCTGGGACTCCAGAATAAATTAATAGTTAATAATAGGTTTTGATAGTATTAATTCCATTCGATTCATATTTTTCAATCAATCATTTTTCAGTCATAATATAATAACTATAATAAACATTTTGTAAATACTTTATGCTTAGAAGTAAAGGTGGGATAATATAATGTTTTTAAAATGTGGAGATTAGGTAAGAATTGCGAGAATATACCACCGTGTACAGACCCTGTATGGTTTGTGTGTTTGTGTGAGTTTAGCAAGGAAGAGGATGATCTCTCCGTTACCCTACTGGAAGAGTTATATTTCTTCACAATAATAGTAATAACAAGAAGAAGAGGACGAAGAAGAGCACGAAGAAGAAGAAGAAAGAGAGATATCTAGAGAGAACTCTTACGGTGTAGCACGCTTTCTTGGATACAGCTATTTCAAAGAGCAAAACATCATGAGTGTTTCTTTATGCTGTGAAATATTAATAATATATATGTATAAAATATATTTTTTCCTTTAGAAATTAAAAATATTTGTTGTATGTCGACATTATTTTATGTTTTGCATTTGTCGAGTTTTCAAATTACCTGCAAGCTACCCAGTTCCGCGCGATATCTCCGAACGAAATGTTAAAACTTAATTTGTGTTCGTAAAATAAATCAAAGCATTGTAGATGTACATGTGTCAGTTCGCTTCAAAAATTTATTTCAAAGCCATGCATAAATTCAAGTAAACTATGGTTGAACTGTAATTCCTTCTCGCTATGTTTGATGGCGGGTAGTGTATAGTTCAGACAAACTCCCGCTTGCATTTCATTGCATGCACTTGTCTCGTTATTATTCTGTGCTCTTGAGGTCTCCCGTACAACTATCAGTTATCCAACGCTGATATTTCTCACTGAGTTTTGGACGGAAAAGCACTGAGAAAAGATGAGAAACTCTGCTAGCAGTGTACCAATCGATGCTCTGAGAGAATATCTATTTGAGCGATTTATGAAGGTTTTTACACATCTAGAATCACTCTTACATCTCACCCAGCAACAGTGCTTGGTATTTATTTATTCTTTTACTGATCAAAAGTCACTGAGATACTGTAAACAGCCGCGTGTGTTTGTCTAAGTTTTGCGGAGGGTCTCGTTTCAGACAATTTATTTTTAGAAACTGTGCGCAGCGCTATTGAGCTCAAACACGTCCGGGAGTGAAAATGTTAATGCTAAAAAAAGCGAAACAGTTAGAGCAGTTATAACAGCTAAAAAGCTTACTTATACCCTCTTATTTCAGGTATTTTTGATGGGAAATATGATTTGTATTCAAGATAAAGCTAATAGGGGGTGGTAGTGATACACCCAAATACCATTTAAAAATTACCCAAATACCTGAAATTTGTGGAAGCACAATACCTGCTCTTTCAAACTCAGTAAAATGTTATTTATTTCTGGGTTAAGCAGAAGATAAGTTGGTTAACAGACCATTCAATTAAGAATATTCCCGCCAATTAGTGGGTTTCACCAGTGGCGGAACAAAAGATACCTCCGTTAGTTACTTTTGTTATATACAAACAACATGGCTGCTACGCTTTTGTGATGATAGATTAATTCATTTAAGTGTGGACTCATGTCTTTAGGCAGCAACAATCTCTAAATTATTTTGTATTTTATATATAAATATTATAGATTAATGACCTTGTAATAGTATTATCTTATATTTCTAGATTATAGTTAGTTACACATCTATTGTTAACTGACTTGTCACTGACTTGTATTTATCAGCTTGTTCAATTATTTCGTGCTTATATACTTTCTCAGAAAGTATAGATATAGTATAATTAAATTTTATTTAAGTTGTAAATTTATCTCGTCTTTATCTTATATAGTTTTGAAATTTAGCTTTTTATATAATATTGCATTGTACGTTATTGAAGGCCACAAGTTTGTTAGCTTTGCTATTTGCTACCCTCTTTAAATAAATACTTTATTATTATTATTATTATTATTATAGTTCATGAGTCCACAAACATCGATATGTTTTAGCTATGTTCGAAATAGGTTTAAACTATTTGCTTCTTGTAAAACTAGGCAAAGAGTTCCAAGTTTTGGCTCCACTGTAAAAAAAACGTATTTTTAGTGCTTCTGTTCGAGGTCTTGGTATATGAAGGTTTGTATGTGAATGACGTACGTTATAGCTACTGTGTTGAGATTCTTTTATAAAAAGATCAGAAAGATATCTTGGCGCTAAGTTATTTACAGTCTTGCACATCATAATAGCCCTTGCTTTAGCCTTCTTTCTTTTAATGATTCCCAACGCAATTCCTTACGGATGTCAGCTTACCTAATTGCGTAATCAGATTTCTAAAACTCATTAATAGTCAATAAGCCAGCCAGCCAATCACGTGAGCCAATAAGCATCACGTGATAAAACACTCCTGTTCCTTTTTTAACTAGTACTTAGATAGAGATACAGTTATGCCATCCAATATCTAACTGGGATTGAATAAGAGAAGTATATAATATATTGATATTTTTTTCACACTTTAGCTTTATTTGCACATTTCTTAAAGAGGAAATCGGCTTTTTTGAAAATTTATGTGTTCTTCCCATGTTAAGTGCTCATCAATCATAACCCAAATGACTTGGTGTATTCAGTTTTTTACAACTAGCCAATTATTAATTTTGATTAGTTCAGTATCTGATTGAGATACTAGCATCAGAACATGCAAGAGATCGACTCACAAAAAAAATAAAGCAATGATAAAAAAACAATAATAAAGCAACAACAACAACAGCATTTATTTCACTCAATAGAAGAAAACAAAGTTTGAGTGTGGATTTATTACCCAGAAGGCTCATCGAGCTGGGTCACCCAGTGAAAAGAAATAGCAAGAAAAGCTGAATATATATTATACTATATAACTACTAAGAGAACTGCCGATAAGGGAAACAGTTTAATTATTATGATGGGTGTATTACTAATTGTTTAAAATACATATTTTAAATTTAGTTTTGAAAATATCAAAGTTTGGGAATATTGGAGGGTAGGTGCAATCATTTGGGATTCTCTTCCCATCTTGGTACGGAAGACAACATTTATGAGCCGGCCTGTACCGCTCGAAACGAGCCACAGCATTGGCTTACCCAACAATACGAAACACCCTAACCTTTAGAACGTGCAGTACAAAAAACAATAGAGCTACAGTATAATGGTGCAATCAGAATACAGGTTTCGAGCGGTACTGTATTACTCAAAATTTACAATGAATTTGTTCCAATTTTGGGAATTGAAAATGCTTGATGTCGAAAGATGAGTTTTGCATGTTTATCTGATAACCGTTAAAGCTCACAAATGAGCCGATATCATTATTATTGATCAATGTAAAAGTTGTTTTAGATTATAATGTACACAATTGTTTGTTTCTAGAATTAAACATGCAAATTGGCTTGGAGTACATTTCCCAAAGATGGAACCCGTTGTCTTGGATATATAATGTAGCATGTAAAGATTAGAAACCAGGGTCGCAAAGCCCATGCCAGGCTAAAGAAGTGAGATAGAGATGAGTGAGTTTTCTGTCACCGACGTGGTTTTAAAAAACAATGGAACGCAATCACAGTTAAGTTCCAAAACCGGAGCCCTAAATGGCGAAGGTCGAACCATCTTGACCTTTCTCGGAGTGCTTGGATTCTTCATCGTCTTTGCCAATTGTCTGGTCTTCGTACTATTTTACCGCTGTCGATATTTACGCACCAAAACCAACTACTTCCTATTTAGCCTCGCAGTATCCGACTTTCTCGTAGGAGCTTTATGTATTCCTCTGATTACAGCCTGCTCAGTGATGGGGTTTTGGATGCCCGTTTGTGTTGCAATGGATCTTTCGCAGAGATTCCTCGCGTTCTCGACAATCCTCAACCTTCTTGGAGCAACACTGGAACAATTTGTAAAACTCACAAAGCCATTGAACTTCAACGTTATACTAACAACGAGAAGATTGATTCGGATATTGGCTGGAACGTGGGTGTTCTCGGCAGTAGCGTCTTTCATACAGCTAACGTGGATTAACTTCGAGCAAGAAGAAGCCAGGAATCTGATACAAATCGAGATGATTTACTCCTCTGTGTGTATTGTCATTTTTTTTGTCTTTCCTATAACCAGCATGACATTTGCTTACAGGCGAATATTTACCGTAATCACTAAGCAACGGGAAAAAATGAAGAGCGCCCCAATTGTTGGTCCGTGGTGCAAGAGAAGGAACAACAGCAAGAGAATTGCTTGTTTGTATTTGGGTTTGATTGTAACCTTTTTTCTCGGGTGGACGTCCTATTTTATAGGCTCGCTCTGTCACGACATCGGAGAGGATCTCTCAGTTCTACCAAGATGGTTGGGGCATGTTCTTATGTTCATGAAGTTCGGTACAGCTCTCGTCAACCCTTTTATGTATACCTTCTTCAAGCGAGACGTCCAGAGAGCGTTTAAAGATACAATGATGGGTAGGCATCCCTGTTATTGAACACCACAATGGAACAAAACCATGCACCAGTGGTAGTGACCAACTCGAAAGCTCAGTCACGGCTACTTTGGTCACTGCGTACTAATTACTTTTTTCTTTCGTTGCTTACTATTACCATATCTTCTATAACTGGTCTTGTATTGTCTCTTATCCCTGTATTCTTGAATCAGTGTAAAATAGAATGAAACTTGAAAACTTGGTATGAAATGACAGTGGACTACCACCAGTGGTTGTGCCGATGAAATGACAGTGGACAATAATAACGCAGCTGTATTGTGGTATTACGTCATCGCTGCCATCTTGGTTCTCTTTAACAAAGGACTCCTCGTTAATTCATCCAACATGGTGGCCTGTCTTTGTTATTTGACTCTCTTGGGATTGATTGCGCATATATATATATAAAAAAAAAGAGCTTTAGAAAAAAGGGGAAAATGAAAAAAAAGGAAAACAAGATAACCAATGAAAGTAAAAAAATCACACCGCGAGCACGTGCACGATTGTTCGCCTCCCGCTTGCTGCCCGTTTCCCGCCGCTCGCTTGCTGCCCGTTTCCCGCCGCTCGCTTGCTGCCCGTTTCCCGCCGCCCGCTTGCTGCCCGTTTCCCGCCGCTCGCTTCCCGGGCCGTAAAGTCTAATAGCGCAGCGGAGCTTCCGCGCGGGTCGAAACGCGAGCGGAGCAATCTTCATATAGGATGAGAACAAAAATTGGCTGACTTCCTGTTTCCTCACGTCCGAACCACCAGTTTTGTCTTCGAAAATTACCGCTGAATGCGATGACTACAGACGCGTTTATACAGGATTAGCCTCGTTCTTAAGTTAAACATTCATAAATACCAGAGAGAAGGTGTGTATCGTATTGTGTGTATTCTGTGTACCGTAAAGTTCCGAAAGTTAGGTAACTGTTACTTTAGGGGGGTCGTTACTTTCGGGTGGTCGCTACTTTCGGGGTGCTAAAATCGTTAACTTTTATGAGCCATACCGTGTACCTTAAACGACATCGTGTACGGTATTTTAACAAACAACAAATATTCACAGGATCTAGAACGTATTTTATTATGACTGTTACATTTGCTTATGTGTAGCAGTAAATGTTCTGGCTCTTTACAGTTATGATAGAACAACAACTACATGTAATGTACTGCTATTCTTGTTATATATCCCTGTTACTGAACAGTATAAATAACACAGTATTATGTAAATTTCATTAAGCTTATAATATGTAATTACGTAATACCAGTATTACATAAACATGTAAAATATATCTTATTATGCAATGTAAATATTATCCCACACTTCCTCTATTTCTCTCTCTCCACTTTTCTAATTCCTATACCACACTTGCACTATAGATAAGACTCTAAACTACTACTCTCTCTATTATTACTCTTTCTCTCCCCACTTTCCTAATTTCTATACCCTCATTAACTTCATAATGGTAGTGGCCAACTCGAAAGCTTCTGCTCCTTTGGCCATTCTACACACTCTTCAACTAAAAAATCTACTTATACCTAACTCCATCTTTTCTAATTTATATTATTTGCTATAGTGATATTTACTTTTACAAAATAGAAATATAAATGTGAATAAAATGAACTTGGAACTTGAAACTTGAACTTGCTGTTTGCTAGTGCTGTTCGTCATCTAATCTAATCATCGCTCTAGAGTTCAGATTGTGTCATCTGTCGTTGGAGTGAGACGTTCAAGTTTTTCCTTGAGTTCGCGTCTGAGGTCTCTCAAACCCTTCTTTGCCTTGACCTCATAAATACAGCGTATCTCCAAGCCACCACTCTGAATCCAAACACCTTCGGGCGCACTTCTGCTTCGCCGGTAACACGGCATGATACGGTTATCGTCTTATCTACCAATGGTTTGTACAGGACTTCTGCAAGACTATCAGGGATATGACCTATTGTTTTCACTTGGCCATTGCTGCTTGTTCCTGCTTTCATGACCACTGCGATTGCATGGCTTGAAGAAGTATTGGAAGGCTCAGGCACGCAGCTGCAGTTTTCATTAATCTGTTCGGATTACAACAATAGCAGTGATCTCCTTTGACCCGTGAAACGATGGTACAGAATTTACTGTACACTGGAGCCATCAGAACTTGTTAGTGTAGACTGACTGTGGTAAATCTGGTCCGGCAATGCCCAATAATCGGTGTTATACTTTTGGGGGGATCGCTACTCAGTTTCGGGGGGTCGCTACTTTCAGAACTTTACGGTATTGTCGTAGTGTCGCGTTTTGCACCTTTTCGCTGGTATTTATGAAACGAGGCTGACCATGTATAAATGCGTCTGTAGTCATCGAATTCAGCGGTAATTTTCGCTATTTCGACGCGCGACGAGCGTGCCTGAAAAAGTCTGCATATGCGCGCGCATTGTTGAAAGCAGGCGGCCCGGACCGAAACCTTGGTCAGTAGCGATGCTTTTTTCATTTTCTGTTACCTTCTTTTTTGTTCTAAATCTTTTACACTGATTTCCCTTGATTCTACCATGCAGTTAAGTTTGTGTTTTTATCTTGCACCATCACGTGACTTCCTAGCAACTGTTGCTACGCCGCCATGTTGGATGGCAGGCAGAACCAAAATGGCGTACTGTTTGACTGAGCGCGCAACTTCTTCCTCCAAGTATTGAAGACTGTGTGATGGAATCTGGTCAAAATTAAGATAATGGGCTCCTGGAAACATGGGATATATTAAAGAAGCTTTACAAGAATCTTACA
Organism: Actinernus sp. WN-2022; assembly: GCA_030867875.1. NCBI lineage: Eukaryota > Metazoa > Cnidaria > Anthozoa > Actiniaria > Actinernidae > Actinernus > Actinernus sp. WN-2022. The sequence continues at coordinate 48,724,714 of JAOWCC010001634.1, read as the reverse complement.
AAATTGATGTATTTGGATTATAGAATACCCCGCCACTTATGGGTGTATTTTTAGCCGACTTTAGTAACGTTTTAAACTTTTATGAGCTGCTCTCACCGAAGGCACTGATAACTGACTGAACTCTGCTCGAGTTCATCGTCACCTGTCACTGCTCTCCTCACTTATTTATATTTATATTGCTCCTTCTGAAAAATCAAAGAAAAGATTTTACTTATTAGTTAGTTATTAGTTATGATCTCCGGGACGGTCATGGACGGGCGCGGGGACGCGGGGACGCGGGGACGCGGGGACGGACGTGGGGACGGACGTGGGGACGGACGTGGTGACGGACGTGGCGACGGACGTGACGACGGACGTGGCGACGGACGTGACGACGGACGTGGGGACGGACGTGGCGACGGACGTGGCGACGGACGTGGCGACGGACGTGGCGACGGACGTGGGGACGTTACCTTAGAAACACTGTATTTGTGACCGCTAAAATATAAATCGAGTAATTATGTGTGTGTTCAGTGCATTGTTTTATCACTAAATCGTCATTTAGGTTAGAAAACACAAATCAGAAGTGTTTGACCTCACGAAATGCGGCTAAATACAGGAATGCTCCGACTAAAAGAACTAACTAAAACCCTAAACTGAACCATAAAAAAAACCTAACCGGTCAGTAAACAAGATACCTAGATCTAGGGTTCTCTTCTTATTTTTGGCCATACATTCCTGTATTTAGTCATTTAGTCACGAACGAACCGACGCAATCTTGGAAAAGCCTCGTTTCCATGCTCCCTGGGTGAAAACTGAAAGATACTCACCAAAACTTATATTTGGGGCTGTTTACGTGATAGGAGGGTAACCCTTGTACTAGGGTCATTCTGGTAGTATGGTCAACCTACCGCCTCACTGGTTATCTCAGTAGGCAGAGCACGGTCTAGAGTGCGGGAGGTCGGGGGTTCGAATCCCGGCCGCGTCCTTGGGCAGGGACGTACATAAGCCCGCGCGTTGGCCTTGTCTCCTTCCTCGTCTAAACTATAGGGGGACGTGAAAGAACCTGTTGTGTTATTTCGTAGGGGATTGTCTCCCGACACAACAGAGTAGGGGATTGTCTCCCGACACAACAGCCTGGTATTCTGAGATACTAATAATCACTCATGATTGTAAACTGCACGACAGGACATTGCGCCACAATAGCAGTTCGTATCACAAAAATAACCTTGTGAAGCGCATTTGGATATATTCATGTAGAATTTGCACTATATAAATGAATACCTTTTTTTACATTCTGTTTACATGTAAAGGGTCAGTTTTGTCTTGGGTACCTCAGTGATAGGTAGGAGGATCACCTAGCACTAGTTCAACTTTTGCACGCGTTACTTCATGTAAAGGGTTCGCTAGGGATAACTCGCCTACCCGAGACAACTCTATTCTAGAGCTAAATTTCACATTACAAGTTGCTGGAGTTGTCTAGCAATTAGTAGGTCACATATTTATAATTATCCGTATTGAATATCACGTACGTCGGCTATTATATTCCCGGCGATGTCAATCGTAAACACAGTACTACCATAGTGACATACAAACTATCAATGTTCTAGTGATCGATACAACTGATAATTTCGACGCATCAAGAGTGTATAAATGGTAGCTTAGAGTAGAATGCGTTCTAGCCCAGGCTTTTGCTCTAATCAGAAGACGCTCAGATTAGCATCAAGGGTCTGAGCAGAAGGATGGTCGTAAAACATGGACGGGGACGTGGACGCTTAACATCACAGTATATGTGTGTATTCAATGCATTGTTGTATCACTAGCTGGTCATTCAGGTCAGAAAACACGCAATCAAGTGTTTCCCTCACGAACCGACGCCATCTTGGAAGAGCCTCGTTTCCACGCGCCCTTAGTGAGGCTAAGGAGCCAGGAAACTTGATGTCATCAAAAAGGACCCTAGTTACTTCTGTCATCCAAGGACTGTTCAACATATTAACTATAGCTATGATCTTAGGCGTAGAAATAATGGAAATAAAAAATGTATTTGCCTTTTTCAGGCACCGAGCGACACAGGACGTTTTTAAGACCGGCTACATATATTTATATACTTCTTATCATTATACTAGTTTTATAGGTCATATATACTACGACATGTATATTTTATATTCTTATGATCTTTTACTTCCTTTTAGTTATGTACTATCAATGTTGTAAATCCATTGTACTTTCAAATTTTAAGATGGGTTCATTAATTTAAAAATAAAAATACAATACAATACAAATATGGGTATATAATAGGCGTAACAATTGAGCTTCAAGGTAGTCGGCTAAGCTTCTGGCGCTGCAGGAGACTGTATGAGGTTAAACCATCGGCATCTAGCTCACGGGAAGGGCAGGGCAGGGTTTGCACTAGAGTATTCTTTACCCCTCCCTCCCTCATTTTTCATCGGCCATGCGCGGCCTCGTGCTTCTTTGGTTTGCGGCATTCTCGACCCCAGACCCTTCTCTTATTTCTTACTACGCATGCTCGACGAATCGTAAGGTTCTGGGAAACCCCAGAATTTAGAGAGCCCCGATTGGTGTTTTATAAAACAATACAGATGACGACATAGCACGTGCGTGCGTAATTTATTTATTTGCATTTGAAGGGAAGAAAGCAAAATGTCGGACGAACACAAGCGTGTTTGAAGTTAGGTCAAATAATTTCGCCAAGTAACCAGAAAATTTCAATATTAATACCATAGAGGAGAAATTAATCCCTAATTTCAACTCGGAATTTCACTCGTAATTTCACATGTGAAATTTCAAACGCCGCCTACGCGCGCTTAAAATAATGTTATTTGCTCTCCATAATATTAATGGTAATCAAATAGGGACTCGTAAAATTAGGGATAAATTTCACGCGCGTTTGTCAAAATCTACGTAATTAAGCGGCTCGGGAAATTACTTCGATCTTGACCAACACGCGTGAAATTCATCCCTAATTTCACTCGTCCCCATTTGATTACCTGTACTAAGGGAAGAGGTCAAAATTGATGGGAGGGAGGTTGTACCCGGAACCCACCACCTATTTTGGCAAAATCTAGATTTTTGACCACAAATATCTTCTTGAATAAAATACTTATTGAAGAAGCAACTATATTTCCAGTTTCTACAGGAAGAGAAGAACGTGTGTCTGCATTAAATTCAGGTATCCCTATTTTACAATGCGCTGAGAAAATCACCCTCGAAAAAGGGGTATTACCCACCACCTCCCCTGACAAAATTGGGTCCATTCGAAATCCATTGTTTTGACCTCTTCCCTAACTACTGAAAATAGTCTTTCCCTGCCTTTCTAATAACAAACTCTACTGAACGCCAGTTAAAACATCGAGTTGACCGCCATTTCGTTTCTGAGTTTTGAGCATGGCATTTATGCGCTGCGAGGGCTGTACCCAGATTTTGGCTACAACCCTCAATTGCATATGTGGAGTTTCCCGAGCCTCAAGATTTCGTCGAGCATGCGCAGTAAGAAATAAGAGGAGGGTCTGGGGTCGAGAATGACTTACCGCCCGCATGCAGACCACATTCTAATTCACATTACAACAGTAATTTATCCTTACCGCACTGTTGTTCTTTCGTCATAACTAAGAAATTCTTGCAGACTCCAATTCTGCGACCTCTTTCCTCGCATAGGCGAGATATGAATAAGATGCATGGCAGTGGAGGGTTTTCATCCCGTTTCAATACTTGCCTCCCCTCCTCTGTAAACCAATGCCGGTTCAGCCACCCCTCTCCCCTTGTATCCCAGTTGGCACAATAAATCAGTCAACGCTGGGTATTTCTTTGGCACATATAAATACTTTATTTACAAAAGTTTGATACAAAAAGGAGCTCTGTATTAAGCCTGCGTGTTCACAGGCATTGTATAATTTTGTACATTTGTCCACATATATCAGACCTATAGGCGTAATTAAGCCTTCTTGGTCTGATTAATATTTCTAATCTGTGATGATATTACCGGGTGAGATGCAATATTCTTAAGCGTAATCTGAATCATATTTTGAACGCGTGGCAAAGGCTTCTCAACAAAAAAAAACATTTTGTTATTGAAAATAAAAGCTTTATAATTAGCTGCATAGAAAACAGCTGAGAAGCCATGCCGAGTTATTTTCCTTCACAGAAAATAAACTTTGTTATGTTGAGCAGTTTGAGAAGAGGGAATTTGACGACTAGTTACAAAATTCCATTACTATAAATGTTATCTATTCAAATCTCAGATTCACAAATGTACACTTTCAAAACTCATGTACAAGCCTAGCATTCGGATAAAGCTATCCTTAAAAATAGATGTTATACCTCTATATGATATAACAAGAAGCCAAATAGAGATTTAAGGTTAATCATGTTCCTTGTAAAGACACTTTAACCATTCTTCTTGTTTGGCTCGTCATTTTATAATAATTTAGAACAGAAAAATGCTGAGAACCTAGACTCGGATCGCCTGCTATGATCATGTACGTATAAATTAGTTAAACAGTAAATGTGAACCGTATCACAAACAGTTCATCTTTAGATGGACTTGCGATGGATACAGAGTGAGTCCGCAGTCTCTCTCACTCACTCGTTATAAAGGTACGAAACTAGTATTTAAGTTTGCATGCGAATGAACTAAAGTTCTGTTAGAAATGAAAGAGAATGAAATAAAGCTCACAGGAAAACGGCAAAGCGAGTGGGATTCGTGTAATGGTTAAAATGTTGCTGTACTTGCTTGTATCTGTATATTTTGTTTTGAATGAAATCCGAGTAAAAGAAACAATTCTAATTAGAACGCATCTCTTTTACATCTCATTCTACTCTCTTTAACACGAGTTCCGTTGTGTTGCGATAAAGAAAGTTTTCCACCCTGATGTAAAGACGCCATCACAGGTCTTTGCTGCCTGAAAAAAAACCTGCGTATCAAATACAGCAACTTGAAGGCCTAGCCGTGTGTCTCACCAGTAGCCACGTGGTTGCGTAACAGCTTCAAGTATCCTTCAACAATAATAAGACTTGGGAATTTTGCTTGCCTGTTATTTACCTTCTAACAAAATAGACTGTAAACCTCTTCCTCCAATTACAAATCACGTACATACTCGTATAAAATGCGAGCACAACTCGACAGTGGTAAAATAAATTAATTTTTTGAAAATTTTACATACATTCACGAGTCAACAACTACACCACTCAAGTAAAATCCATGTCAGCACCAGAGAATTGAGGGGCAAACAAAAACTAATCGTGTTTCCTTTTGTCTTAAATTTGTTTTTAGTGTCTGCATCGTTCCTAATTTTCTTTACGGAGCGCGCGACACCAATTGTTACCTCACACAAATATTCTTTATGATCTAACAACTTAAATACATTAATTTTCTTATTTGGAGAATGTATTCAAAAGACATATATAAATAATTCTCTGAGTAATTAATAGACTGTGCTAATTTTGATTTTTGAATTAGTGGCTTTGAAGTCCTCTTAAAGATAGATATTATACGTGCTTTTTAATGGCGAGTGTTTCGATTCTGATAGCCCATGTTTCTGTGTAGCTGAAAGCGCGACGATACGAGATATTGACCAAAAATAGAGTGAAATACTAGACTGATGTGTACCTTTCTAGAGAAAACGACAATTCTTGATTCCACTGGTTTTATACTTTCACTATTCTTAACACTCGACTTTATCAATTACGTCCATGAACGTAGCTACCCCTGAATCCAACGTCATATCCTCTCTTGCTCCATCCATCCTGTTCATTAACAAATACGCCTCCAAGAGCTCACTGAAGCCGAGACAACTGCTCATAAATACATACTGATTCAAACAAACTGTAACCAGACGCCAGTTGTTCCACTCAGAGCCATCAGATCAAGCCACATTTGACTGTGGTTTGTGTACAACAGTCGCCTGAATGTTCTGATGAGAGTCTGTAGTCACAAACACAGAGTTAGGAGGACTTCTTAACGGCTGATCAGGTGTCTTGATAACAATGTTCTGGTTGACAAGTTGCTGTTGAGTGATGAATGTTTGCGAAGGTGGGTGCGGTGCAGGAGCGAGGCGAGGTTGAATAGGTAATTGCTGCTTCACGTATTGCGAATTCAATTGTTTTTGTTGCTGTTGTTGCAGCTGTTGCTGTTGTAACTGTTGTTGTAGTGTGATTTGTTGAAGTTGTTGCTGCTGTTGTTCGACTTGTTGTTTAAGCTGTACAATAGGTTGTGGTGAATTAGGTATGTGCTGGTGGTTCAAGTATAAGTTCTGTTGCCCCGGTTGTGGACTGGTGACAACTATCGTCTTCTGTTGTGGGGGTGGTTGCCCAGGCGACAGTTGCCCAGGTGACGGTTGCTGTGGTGATGGCGATTGAGGGATCTTGATCTGCGGGCTCGACGACTTAGACGCTCCTTTTTGGAATGAATTTGCCCGTATAGCAACTTTACCTATAATTCAACGACAAGAACGAGAAGGAACAAAATTATGATTTGGACACAAAGTACCAAAGTTTGACAGCAAACCAACAAACAGGCAAAAAAATTAAAAAAATTATTAACTTCAAAGGTGAGACGATGACAATGCCTATTAAACGTGGGTTTATGAGGTTATTTAAAAACGCAAAGGAAACGAATACTAACACCAGAGATTCAAAGATCAGTACGGTGTGAGTACAGCAACACATCGACTGCAAAACAAATCCTGGCATATTCATGCGATTTTATTCATTCAAACAACTTCGACTTCAGAACTAGTCCATCAATTTTGCCTTTTACAGAATCGAAGCTCGAGCAAGTTGAGATGCTATTGTCTTGTATTCAAGAACAAGAACACTGGACACTGACTGGCTCAAATAACCATAAGTTACAGTAGTCACACTGTAAAACTAGGTTTAGCAGAAGTCACCTACCTTTCTGTTGCTGCATGGGAGGCTGTTGGGTGATGACGTGTGGCATGTTATTGAACACTAAACTATGTCCCTTAGTAAAGGCAGCAGCACATGCATTACCCCCCTTAGTTACTGCACTATTTTGAATCACAAAACTGAGAGGATAGCCTTTGACACTTGTCACATTTGGGGGTGGGGATGGACCTGTTCCATTTGGAAGAGACGTCGACACTTGAACTGTACCGGTATTCTAAACAAAAAGAGGACACATGATTATATTTATGTGATCCTAAAGCAAGTATCTTCTGATAATCAAGTTCCTTTAAATTGCCCCTAACCCTTTTGCAATTGTTATACATATGAATCTTTTAAAGGATTTGAGAACTTCTGGTTTACATAGAATACACTATGTTATACGCTTGTTTGAAATGATGAAAATTTGACCTTTCCCTGACCCATGACCGCGAAAGAAAACGACTGGATCGATTCCCGGGGTGGCGTCATCAATTCATTCGACTTTGCAGTAACTTGAATAAATACTTATCATTTGGTCTAAAATGACTTTTTTCTTTACTAACAACTCACAGACTGTGTATATTCTCTATATGATAGAAAGGCGACATGGAGAATAATGCATTAATGAGATGACGTCACCCTGGAAATCGACCCAGGCTTTTTCTTACCCGGTCAGGAAAGGTCAATTTTTCACCATTGCAAACAATCGTAGAATATAGAGTATTCTCTGTAAACCAACAATTTCTTCGCAGAAGTACTCAAAACCTTTCAAAGGTTCATAGCTATAAAAATTGTAAAATGAGATAGGAGCACTTTAAAGGGGAACTGAACCCCAAATCAACCCACCATGCAAAGACGTATTCGAAATAAATTAATAAATAGTGCTATATCATTTCTCTGTGTTGCGTGTCTATGAACAGAACATTCGTTTTCAAGTTATAAAAATAACCGATTCTTCGCTGATAAATCTAGCTCGATATTCTACATCACACATACCAAGGGAAAACAATCATATCTCCAGCCACAAAACACAATAGATATTGGAATATGTTAATCAATCAGCCAATAGAAACGTTTGGGTTCAGTCGTTCGGGGGACGCTAATGAACTACATGTATGACCGTGTACAATCTTTTGTCTTACCCCCTTCCAACATAAATCGCAGCGCCTTTGAAGTTTGCTGGGTTTTCTAGCCATTGCCCTCTATTAACTATGCTCCAGCAAAACGAAAACACAATGGTCCGTTAGTTCAGCTTTTCAGTGTCGGGGACACCATGGCAAAACTAATTTATTCCCCGTGCCTGACGTCACAAATTACAAGACTCGAGCCGTCTGTACATAGCGGAGGCTGTGAAGGTTTTCAGATTTTCTCCGCATAGACGTACAACCACAGAAATAAAATATCAGAACTTATTTCTTTGGAATACATCTTTGTATAGTCGTCGAGTTGATTTAGGGTTCAGTTGACCTTTAAATCCTTTAATTCAAGGTCTTTCCTGGAAGTTGGATATTGGTAAGCATCGTTCCAGTGCTCGCCAGACTTTTCCTCCAGAGCGGTGTTCTCATTAATATTCATATGGTTTGCTGAGCACTACAGCTCAGTAACACTTACTCTACTTGGGATGTTAAAGGAGCTGTGTCACGGTGAGGGACACGCGTTATACCCCGGGCCGGAACAACATTATTTTCAGTAGTTTTCATATAAACTGACTATCCTAGCACACGCGTGGGATGGATGAAATCAAAGGAAATGTGCAAAAATGATTAATAAGCTGTATCTAGCCTTCACGGGAGTAATACAGTATCGCTTGAGACCTGTATTCTGATTGCTCCCATTATACTGTAGCTCTATTGTTTTTGTACTGTCGTTCTAAAGGTTAGGGTGTTTTGTATTGTTGGTTAAGCCAATACCATGGCTCATTTCGAGCAGTACTGTCTGGCTCCTTCAAGGAAAATATTGCACATCCTTTCAATGAAGGACTTTAACTGTTTGTAGCCAATTTACTGATTTAGCTTGTACAGTTGTTGTCCCAATTTAGATCACTTTCCCTTGAGTAATGCTTTCTTGGTTTTCTGAATCCCAAGAGGAAATGCTAATTGGGAGCTTGTCACATGATCTGAATTGTACGAGCTAAAGCGGTCAATTAACAGCCACCAATCGAACATTGATTCCAGACATGCGCAAAACCATAACACAGCACCTTTAAATTGTCATTTCTTTATTTAGAATTAAAAAAAAAGTCACTCAAAGTTCAAACATTGCAGAGCAGCAGTGTAGTATACCAACTGGGGTTCCTGGTGCACTTTTTGAGAACTATTCGTTGTTTTGTTGTTCTTTTCCTCTAATGGACTACCCTCACTTCGTTCGGCCCTCACTTCGTTCGGGTCCATTAGAGGGAAAAAAAACAACAACAACGAAGAGTTCTCAAAAAGTTCACCAGGACACCCCAGTTGGTATACTACATATAGTGTTTTATTACTTTTTAATATATTTTAACACCCTATTAGAGGAATGATATTATACAGTATATCTGTCCTATTACATTTTATTACATTTAAACACCTATTAAAGGAGTGATTAGTATACAGTATATCCATCCATGGTACTAACATATATTCTTTACTTCACGATATTAAAATATGCCGTCATCTTAGTACGTATTAATACCACACAGATTAGACAAGTGTGTGTGATTGAAGAACCTCAACGTAAACGTTACAACTAAGATACCAATTAGACACATAGCATATATAGGTATATTTCACGATGATTGATCGTTACACGATGATTGAGATAATAACTTGTGATTGGTTGATGCGAGGAAAGACCACGAAATGTATAAGGAAGTGTTCAAAGATGTCAGAGTATTGCTCTCAACATAACTTCCAGATAGGAAGAGGATGTGCTATATTCGTTCCATGTTCGAAGTGTGGTCGAGGCTGTCGTACTATTTACGAACTTTGTGCAAAATGTGGTGCACCTCAACGTCGTACCATTCGCAATAAGAAGAACCTCGATAAGAAACGATCTAATGAGTTGGCGAATCTCACGTATCCAAATGTAGTGGAATCGGAGAAAGATATAAATGTAGTGGAATCGGAGAAAGATCCAAATGTGGTGAACAACGAGGATCACATTCACGATCTCGATAAGGCATTGGATGACCTCTCCATTAGTGAGAAAGATCTAAATGTGGGAGAATCGGAGGATAAGTAGAAATCACGATACGAAAAAGAAAAAGAAAAGAATGAAGAGAAATTGTTATGCGACCTCTCTTCATTTTTTTTTTTTTTTTCCAACAAACAATTAGACAATTGACAGGCATATGGTATACAACTAGTATGGATGATCTTATTAGATTACTTGGTTCAGAAATTTGTGCAAGCCTACGCATCAAACCACTGGCGCATATTAACACTGGGGGAACATGTCCCGAATGTCTATGTCGGATGGAAATTCAAGGAACGGAATTCATATGTCCCACTTGTGGTCTTGTTTCCGAGGTCGACTCATGCGAAGAAACAACTATCAATGTTACTACTCGGTTACGTATAGTAGGTCCGGACAGCTTTCAGTATCAACACGATCTAGACCGCACAAGCCCCAAACAAAGTGATAACAAAGAATTGCAACTACGAATGATCATGAGAGAACTACAGGCATACAACACTATTTATAAACAAATTTACGCCCTCTCGTTTCCCACAAATGTATTAGTAATCGTAGCCGACGCATTCATTCAAGTAAAGAAAGTTTGTATCAAACGTAGCTATGCGAAACGAACTATTTTAGCTGCTATACTTTATCAGGCATGTATACAATGTGGGTTCGTTCGATCTAAAGGTGAGGTTGCTCGTTTTATGCAACTAAACAATAAAAGCATCTGTAGCGGAAATGTCTTTATACGTTCTCTACACGATGACGATAAGATCGATATAGATTTAAATGCCGATCGAATAGTTCCTCACATTGCAACGACTTTCGTTAAACACCAACCCAAAGGAGTACCTAAGAATATCCAACAAATAGTCTATGAGATTGTTCATACGGCAATAGAAAGCGATATAGGTACCAGCTCTATACTTCGAACTAAAGTCGTTGGAGCAAGTTACGAGGTACTACAGCGTTCGGGATCTCATATATCTCTTATTGACGTTGTTAAACGCTGTGGTATACATAAGGGTTCGATCATACGTTTTATCAAGGAGTTGATTGCTTACCATTCCCACTTTGAGCCCATCTATACAAAACACGGTCTAACTAGTGATAGGGTTTGATTTAGTAAAATGAAAATAAGATCCACGTTCATTCCTTTCATAGGAAATGTCGATTCTTATCCCACTAGACTGCCAAGTTTTTCCCTCATTTCCTTTTGCACCTCTTGCTTGAGTTCGGTTCGAATCTGTTCCACACTTTTTTTACCAGCCAGTCTCGTGACGAATTTCAGCCCTCATAATCTCGTATTTATCTGCTTCAGCGAGGATGATACTGTATTCAGAGTCAGATATATTTTCATCGCGTAGGGCTTTCGATACTAGATCACGAATCGTATTAACTTTCGATTTTGCCAGCAGTTGTTTTCTCATGTTTAGAAACTTTTATTCCTAATTTTTTAGCTCCAATTGTTGTAGATGCTGAAATTAATCCACATAGTCCACCAATAACACCAAGTGGTAGACCAATCACTATTCCAAAACCGGTTAAAGCTACTCCCAATCCAGATCCAGATAAAATCACAGATAGACCTCCTGTTACCACTGCGATACCATGAACTATTCCTTGAGAACGCGCATATTTCTTACGCACGCCTTCATAGTGTTTTTCTTGAATTTCGATATCCGAAAGCGTATCTCGGATTGTTTGCAGGCGAAAATTCTTTCCAGTGCCACTAGCAAGCGATGGATAGATATTTGGTGCTGATGGAAGAAGTGGTTGAATTGAATCGCCGTCCATCGTATACGTATGATTTACTCAATCTTCAATACGAAACGTAGAGGCTGCTTGTTGTTGAAGTCTATGAGATTGCCTTTCTCATCGCAAACTGTGAGGCAAATGTAGTTCCGCATCGTTCCTAGGGCTCGAATGGGTATGAGGGTTGGTGGAAAGTAAGTTGTTGCGGAAAAACTGTGGGATATCGGATTAAGAGTATGTAGGATTTTAGATGGCTTCCCCTCAAGAAGGGAGAAATCGGAATCCACCACATCACAGTAGATATATATGTGATTAACATCTTTTGGTATCAGGGTGTATTTTCCCACATTGATAGTCACATAGTCTGTCACATCTTTATTTACTTCAATACCAAACAAATCGCAGATATTCTTAGTGAACTGGATTGGTTTCTTGACCTTCATAATCCAATATTTCCTAAATGGGTAGTCTATGAATTCCAAGAAACCAGCATCAACTGCGGGATCAAAGTAGGCTATCAAGGCTTCTATCTCATAATGCCCCGGCTTAATTTCGTATGGAGACACCACACTATTGACACCCCACTTAAAGCTCCCTTTCTTAGTTAGGTTCCACCAATTATGACTAATATTGACCTCAACTAGCGAAATATTATTGATAAGAATAGGTCGATCAAAGTAGACCGTATGGTCAGCCGTAGGACAGGTGACATTTAAGATAACCATTATATATTAAAGGTATAAACTGTATGTATGTATATCTTCAATATGGTAGAGGTATGGAAACAGTTCAGGTATCTATTTCCAAAGAGTCGACCCGGATGGTTCGACTCTTTCGTGGGTCGGGATGGGGTGTGGAACATTAATTTATTTTTTCATGGGGAACCCTACCAGGTGTTCACAGATGAAGGACCACCAACAAAAACAGGTGGAGGTCAGCTAATGGTACGGCAGGGTCGCATAGGTGAGACACTTGATCTAGCTCTTGGTACTAAAACAGTTTACGAGGAGGTACTACTTGCAAGAAAGCATAAAGGCATTTCCAAACATGCTTGGGTTGATGGTTTCCCATCTACGTTAATACTAGATAAAAGTGTGAAATATCCTATTACGGCAGCCCCAGATACCGAAAAAGCACAAGATATAGATCTCACTAATCTATGGATATACGTCACGCCTACGAAAAAGTTCAAAGCAGGCGTTCCGAACATATTCAAAGAGACTGTCGTAAAGCATGTGACAGCAAATGAGTCTTATCATTGGTTATCAGGTCCAGATTTCAAATATTGGCCTCAACAATTGAATTTCGCAACGTGGTGTGCGACTTCTGGATGTGGAGTGTCGTTGTTTGATCCTATTTTCAAAACGTATCCACCCATCGTTCAAGGGTTCCTACGATTTCACGTTTATTTCACAATACGAAGAATTCTGCATGAACTTGGTGGTACTCACGGAGTTCCTCTACCTGGTGACTCTTCTTTCAAGCAAATAGATAACCTCTATAGCAAAAAAGCTCTTGAGAATTTGTGTATCGAATTTGGTATATCTCGAACACCAGACTTCCGATGGCACGGAGGTAGGAATCACGGATTAGGAGATATATTCCTTTTATACCCGGGACCGACAGGATACGTAAACGTCCATGGAGTCCGAAGCTATGACAAAGGGGCAACTACGTGGCCCCAGAAATATAATTTATTTGAAGACCAAGGAGGTAAGGAGGACCAGGGAGATCTGGTATCCTTTATTCGGAACGATGAACACGAAGGGAAACAATACAATTGGTTTATGCCACCAATCGGTAAGGGATTAACGTTTGTTGGAATAAGTAGATTGAATCGATCTGTCGAAGCTTTCGGATATTGCATTCTAGGCGCTCAAAACGATCTTAACGAATCCATCGTAGATAGTTTCAGTGTCCAAGAGAAATTTAGGAGCTTGGTCGAAGTCGCTATTATCGAAAACAATTTAACGGTAAGCTATAATAACTATCTTACAGCTATACTACACACACATAAGAGATTAGACCTAGCGATAGCCATAAGGGTACGATTACTACCAAGCGACCTCGAGTACTACCTCGGCAAGAAGGATGGCTATAAAAATCCAATCCCGAAAGCCACGAAAGCTATGGTGGTAGGGAAAAACGACGATATTAATGGAGATATTCTCGAAACCAAATTCCCACCACCAGATATGGAAGGACAGATACAAAAGAAACAATTGCCACATAGTGCAATTCCACAACGTTCTACTCCACAACGAGTTCCACATAGTCCTACTCCACAACGAGTTCCACATAGTCCTACTCCACAACATGAGACCAATCTAGTGATGGTATCTATTGCCACGGCTGGAATCGCATGGGCGTTATTTCGCTAACGTCGTTTGTATTGCTCTATTGTGATCACCACTATAGCTACGATGAATAACCAAACGTTCTCTGCTAATACTCCTAGAGCTTTACCGGCCATAGTAAATATGAAATTCGCAATTGATCCAATCATTCCAGGTAGGATTTGTCCAAGTTTCTTTCCCATTTCTTTTAACAACTCACCCGTCGTTTTTAATCCCTTCTTTACTGCATCTGCCACTTTGTTGATACCAGCTTTTACTGGTTTCGGTACGGATCTCGATAACTGGGAAACTATTACACTAACGATGGCACCAATAGCAGTTGCCACCGCAAGAACAGTCATTCCATACTTTCTGAAAATGTATTTGATCCTCTCACGTAGCGACGTACGTTCTAGTATGACTTCTTCTTTATATTCAAGTAATTCTCTTTCCCTACGGATAGATATTAACTCTTTATTAGCTACTTTTTTCTGAGCGTCAGTCGATTCGGAGTCTTCAAGAATAGATTCATTATTTGCTTCCCGATTGGTGAGTTGTCGTTCTGCAAGTATTACTTCATTAGCAGCCTCTTCATTATTTGGACCTAAAGCATCTTTGAGAGCTTTCCTCATCTTCATACGTAATTTCATGTCTTTCTCATCACCTACAAATAGACGTGTAAAGGGTTCTTTGCTTCCAAGTTCGCGAACTTTGAGTTGTTCAGTTATTAAGGAGATTTCGATGTTATGCCGAATGCCAGCATCCATATAATGCTCCTTTACTACGCCAACCAGCATTTCCTTTATCGAATCTTGAAAGGTTTGTTCGAATGTGAATCCTCGAAGTTGGTCATCACCATCTATGGCATAGTCATGCAAATCATCCATGGTAATTGTCTCACTACCTCCCGCTTCATCTTGACATCACCCAATAAGCGAGCCACATATCTTTCATTTGCTTCTCGTTCTCGTCGATTTTCTTCGTCTCGTTGTCGTCGATCTTCTTCATCTCGTTGTCGTTCTTCATCTCGTTGTCGTTCTTCGTATCTATCGGTATTATCCTCAGGTCTCACATCGACATCATCCATATTGAACATAACTATATATCTTGGTATATTCAACATGATATCGACGAAGTTAATTCCCGCACGAGCACGAAGAGAGCCTCTCTCACTCAAAGCTCAACGAACACTATATAGGAAAACTTTCACTCCATCATCTGCCAATCCGGGTGAGACGCTCTATGTGGAAGTTCCAACGATGGGAGAAATAGAGGATATTACATGGCCGCACGGAGATACGGATTTTATCTTCGAGTGTTGATAAAATATCTTACGAGTGAGCGCAGCGAACGAGTAAGATATTTTATCAACACGAGAAGATAAAATTCGTATCTCCAAGCGGCCATGTAATATTCTGTTTAATATATAATTTTCGATGAACTACCAGTTTCAATCTCTTCCCAAAAAGCCTAGAAATCTTTGAAAGCAAGTCATATTTTCAAAAGTGATATCTTCACGTGTGAAGATATCATTTATATCTTCACACGTGAAGATATCACTTTTTAGAAAGAGATATACACTACTCACTAGTATTTCATCGAAAATTATATAATAAGATATAGTATTAGTACCTGGTAGTTTAGCATTATTGGGTGATATCGTATTGTCTGGTGGACAAGTTAATAATCGAGTTATTGCAAATGTTGGACGTTGCTTAGTTATACATACGATCATTCAGTTCATTTTAAGATGGTACCTAATACCAAAGCATCAGATACTTTGATATCTCAAAACATCAATGTTCCACGACGATCATTTGCTGGATTGCTTCTTCTATTTGTAGATCCACCTACCGCGGGTACACGAGATAGCGAATCATTCTCGAATCCTGATATTTCGAAGATAGAGGTAGATGTCAATGGAGTTCCAAATAGATTCTTTCCTGGAGGTATGTTACCACCAGATTTCTGGGAGGCAGCAAAAGTATGGTTCGACACATCTGAGACTTCTATGACTCCTACAAAATTTTACAACAATAGATTCGCTATTATAGTCGATTGTCGCACAGCAAAAGATTCCTCTGCTCATGGTGATGGAATGGCACAAACTGGTGGTGGAAAAGATATCGACATTCGTATACATAGAACTGCAAAAGGAAGTGGAAATGTAAACATGCATATCTATGTCCTTGCTGATGCTCAGCTTAAGATATTGAACAGATCTTTACATAGTATAACATACTGATGGATTCCCTTGTAGAACATATTCCATTTAATGCACTCATAGTAGGTCCAACGAATTGTGGAAAGACTGCATTTCTCATAGAACAACTTCGTGGACCATTTCGTGGTAAGTTCGATTATATAGTATTAATTTGCCCCACATATTCCCACAACAAAACATATCATGGATTTGCCAATCGAGATCCACACTTTTATGTTATATCTCCACCTCAGAATGCTATCAATACCGCATTGAATATTTGCGCCTCCTTTTGGTCAGGTACCAATACACTATTGATTCTTGATGATTGTGCCGCTTCGAAAGATGTAAAACGAAGAACTGATAAGCTTGTAGATTTGGCATTTTCTGCTCGACATATAGGACTATCTATTTGGGTACTATCCCAACAATTAACGAGTATATGTAAACCTTTTCGTGAGAACGTAGCTATTGTAGTAGCATTTCATACAGCATCGGTTATAGATGGCAAAAGGATATTTGAAGATTATGGAGGCACACAAGAATGTAATGAGTTACGAACAATACTTCGATCTCACAAGTTTGCTCGTATATGTTTCTGTTTACGACATCCTTTTGCAGTAGTATTAGAGCTACCCGCACCTATAACATATTATCATGGATGATAAAGAAGTACTTGAATTGTTGGGTGAGGATTTAACAGGTCCACCACCACCTAAAACAGAAGACGTTCCATCAGATAATCGCGAATCACTTTCCATATTAGCTGCAACTGGTACAACGAAAGCATATCTGGGTAAGAATTTCTCTCTAGGAGATATTGCTAGACTATCTGAAAAAGAAGTAGATAAATTATATTGAAGGTATCAGGCCATTCTAGCTAAGCAAATAACAGAAAGTTTAGTCAATGGTGTGACGCGTCTAGCTACACGTTTAGTTGCATACCTAGTACCAATAGATTCTCAAGAAGCATTGATCAAAGACCTACAAGAAGACCAACTAATCCGTAACGAGATAAGTGCTACCACTGGTCTATTATCACTTAAAGCAGGTCGATTCGTGGCTCTAGCTAGTGCCTTGTTCCACGTATCTGGTCACATAGTTCTTCCTGGTACACCTATTGAACCTTCGCAAATACTTACTATATCGAATCAAGATGGAGGAACAGATAACTGCGAATCCAACGAAAACAACACCAACTAATGTAAAAGATCCAAAGCGTGTCGCCGCTGGAAAAGCATTAGCACTAAGCAATAAACTTGCCAGAGAAGCTCAAAAGAGAGATTGCACGTGAAAGTGAATTATCTAAAGAAATCAACGTAGATGAAAGTTGGACTAAAAACATATCTACTAATACTACCATCGCAGTTATTGGTACGGGTGCTGCATTGGTTGGTGCGTACTATCAATACAGAAGATATAGAGATGACACTCCTAAGAACGTTAGTACGATACGACCCGCAAGTCCGATAAAGACTACGGTGCCAGATATGGAGTAACATTTAAAGACTAGAGACCATACTATATATTAGGATGGATCAAGAATTGATGAAAAAAGCAGCAACCGATGCTGCTATGATAACTGGAATCGCTACTGGTATTGGATGGATTGTAAAAAAGACTACCAAGGAATCTATGCTTAGTGATCCTTCTATTTCTATTATAAATTACGTGAAGTGGACTGCCGTGATAGCTGGTAGCATATATGCAAAACGATATCTCGAGAAACAAAAGCCCAAACCATAAGATTCGTTGCAATGGCTTCAGCTATCGCAATGGCCATTTTCGGAGCAGTTTTGAATGCAACGGCATTCACTGGTAGTCAAGTGCTCGCTAGGATGTTTGATGGGAAAGATGAAACTGCTAATGTAGAACGAGAGAGACATGATAGGGCAACGGAAAAATTCGATGCTGATAGGGAGGCATATATCGAAGAACGTCAAAAATTGTCCGATTGGGCACGTGAACAGGAAATTGCTGAACGCGATGCTTACAACGTTCGACGCGATACCAACAAAGCTTTTGTGCAGTCCGATAAGTTACGTCAGTCACTGGAACGACTCGAAGCAATGAAAGAACCTCGTTTATCTGACTACTATCGACCCTCAAGCAATCAGAAGACTGGTGAGTTGATCTATGTTGGTGGTGGAACGTTAGTTGCTGGATATGCTATTAGTCGATATGCTTTTAAAAAAACGAGGATTTTTACAATCGACGAGGTACTAGATAACTAAAATACAAAAAAAAAAAAACGGAAAAAAATAATAAGTAGTATGTACAATGGGGGTTCTGGGCCACATCCTTATATAAGCCCCCGTTAGCCCAGCGGATATCCCTACCCCCCTCAGAAAATTTGGGATGACGTAATATTTTTCAATTAGAGATATGTAACCTTAATGTATATCTGAGATACCGAATTATATGGGAAAAAATGCGCGGCGAGAATTTGTGTAGTTGGTTAAAGGTCGGAGAGCAAGCATTCTGCAGTAAGTCGTGCATAGGTACATATTGTAGGACCCATTTATATAAAATAAGGCAGGGAAGGCGGATTCCAACGCCTTGTCGCGATGTGGGAAGGGCACCCAGAGCACTTTTTATACTTGTGTTGGGTGCGGCTCTCAGTTACTACGGTTAGAACTAATAAGGAAGGGAAAGGCAGCAAGGCGGCAGTTCATAGAAGTACTGCAAGAGCTTTTACAGATTCGAAAACTCATCTAGGGATACGTGTGAAACATGGCTGCTCAGAATTCCCCACTAGTATTCGAACGCACTAAATGGGTCATTGGTAAGTTCTTACGAGGTTGGCAGATGGATATTCCAGAGGGCCACGAATTTCGTGCCGACCCAATGGCCTTCTTAGATGGTGTGCGCCATATAATCCACGAAAAGATAGAGGAAGAGATTGTCGATCTAAAGGGGGTAAAGTTCCAGCTAGCCTTGAGAGTACAGCTACTAAAGTACAAACTCGATGGTAGTGAAGAATCCATCGATGCAATACTTCGCCACAAGCAGGAGGCCGTTTTACAAGTCCACGAAATCGATTCCGCGTTAGACAAGTCTTTTCCTGTGATCCAAGAAACCCTAGAGAAATGGACACATAGAGGCTCAGGGTGGGTGGTAGACCGAGTAGTTCTGCTTTGGCTCGACATTGCGCGATATCAACCATTACGAGGCGGCTCATACATTCAACTACCTCCAGAAGTCCAATACAAGAGGGCCGTGGTAAACGTTCAAAATAAGGACGATAACTGTCTACGATGGGCTCTTCGGTCATCGTTATTTCCAGTTCTTCACGGAGGACATGCATACAGACCATCTAAGTATCCTAAGGAGAACAAGGACGGCCTAGACTTTACAGGAATCGATGCACCAACACCCATATCGCAGATTCGCAGGGTTGAGAAGCGAAACAACCTTGCAATCAATGTCTTCGGCTGGGAGAAAGGTGTGATCGTCTATAGGATTAGCAAGCAATGTGGGGACATCCAACGCATTAACCTGCTGTTAATAGAGGAATCCGGAAAGTATCACTACACTTGGATCAAGGATTTGAATCGTCTTCTATATGATCAGAGCAAACACCGCGAAAGGAAGCACTTCTGCGAGAGGTGTCTCCACGGATACTGCAGAGAAGATCTCCTCGAAAAACACATTCCAGAATGTAAAGGTATAGGGCAAACAGCAGTGAGAGTGGAAATGCCAGAAGAGGGTAAGAACGAGCTATCCTTTCATCACTGGTACAAACAGATGAAGGTTCCCTACGTCATCTATGCAGATTTCGAGGCGCTGACAACCAAGATCGAAGCATCAGAGCTGCAAAGCAACACTCAGAAAACTCAACTACACGAGGCCTGCGGATTCGGCTACATCGTGGTGAGATGTGATGGCCATACAGAGAATCCAGTCGTCTACAGAGGGCCCAATGCTACGGAAACGTTCCTGGAGGCAATACAACGAGAAGAACAGAAAGTTAAGGCAGCTCTATCTATATGTAAAGCCCTATGCATGACTCCAGAGGACAGCATAGTCCACCACAGTGCAACAATTTGCCACATTTGTCAGAAATCTCTTAATGGGGATTCAGTTCGCGATCACTGCCATATCACTGGAAAGTATCGTGGAGCAGCACACAATGCCTGCAATCTCCGCCTACGGATAGACCCAAAGAAGACCATAATACCAGTTGTCTTTCATAATTTGCGGGGATACGATTCTCATTTCTTGATGCAATCCATCTCCAAAGTAGAGGGGGAGATAAATTGCATACCCAATAACATGGAGAAGTACATTTCCTTCTCACTTGGCAACCTCCGGTTCATTGATAGTGCTCAGTTTTTGCTATCTTCTCTCGATCGGCTAGTATCAGCTAAAAACCCGGAAGGATTCCGAATCACAGCCAGATACGAGCAAGACAAACATAAGCTCGGGTTTCTTCTACGCAAAGGCGTCTACCCATACGAACATATGGACAGTTGGGAGAGGTTTCAGGATAAGCTTCCACCACGCGATGCTTTTTATGGCAAGCTTTCTGACGAAGGAATCTCGGACGAGGACTATACCCATGCACAGAAGATTTGGAAAGCATTTGGCTGTCAAAATATGGGAAACTACCACGACCTATATCTTCGAACTGATGTACTTTTACTCGCAGATGTGTTCGAAGGCTTTCGAGCTACATGTATGAAAAATTATGGCTTGGACCCAGCTCACTACTATACGAGCCCTGGTCTATCGTGGGATGCGTTGCTAAAGAAGACTGGTGTAGAACTTGAGCTGCTCACAGACTACGATATGCATCTTTTCATAGAGAAAGGGATGCGAGGCGGCATTTCGATGGTCAGTCGACGTCATGCAAAGGCCAACAATCCGTATGCGGCAGAGTACGACAAAACCAAGCCCACTACGTACATACAGTATCTGGATGCAAACAACCTATACGGATGGGCTATGAGCCAAGCGCTACCAACAGGAGGATTCGAGTGGTGCGATTCTGAGGCTATCGAACTACTAACCTCGAGTATCCTCGACATCGCGAAAGATGCGGATAAAGGTTATATCCTTGAGGTCGATCTTGAGTATCCTACAGAACTGCACAATACTCACAACTCGTATCCACTAGCCCCAGAGCGTATGAAAGTCCAGAAAAATGGATATCAGAGTACCAACGTGGACTACTAGGAGAAAGAGAATTTCCAATCGACGTTGAAAAGCTTGTGCCCAATCTATTCGACAAAGAACGCTACGTCCTACACTATAGAAATCTACAATTATATCTTTCCCTTGGCATGAAATTGAAAAAGGTGCACCGAGCACTACGATTCGACCAAAGCCCTTGGATGGAGCCATACATCAGGATGAATACGGACCTTCGTAAACTGGCTACAAGCAATTTCGAGAAAGACCTCTACAAACTGATGAACAACTCAGTGTTTGGTAAGACAATGGAGAATCTGCGTAAGCGCGTAGATGTGAAGCTGGTGCGTGCAAGAGAGGAGGACAAGCTTAGGCGGCTGATAGCAAGCCCAACGTTTGCTAGATCGAAGATATTCGACGATGGCCTCGCAGCCCTACACATGCATAAAAGCAGGCTCGTACTTAACCGTCCAGTTTACGTTGGTATGAGCATCCTAGACCTATCTAAACACCTGATGTACGATTTCTATTACAACCAACTTAAGCTCCAATATGGTAATCGATGTGAACTTCTATACACAGACACAGATTCGCTATTGCTTGAGATCCAAACCGAAGACGTCTATGAAGACATGATCTCGAATGCAGACCTATACGATACAAGTGATTACCCAAAGGACCATCCACTATGCGACACCACCAATAAAAAGGTTCTTGGAAAGATGAAGGATGAGTGTGCAGGCGTTGCCATCGTAGAGTACGTTGGACTTCGACCTAAGATGTATTCGATTGTATGCGCAGACACCAAGGAGATTCGCAAGGCTAAAGGAGTACGGAAGTACGTTGTGAAGAAGCACTTGCGACACGAGCAGTATAAGGAGTCTCTTCTAGATGGGAAGACCTTCAGGCATGATATGAATATGCTGCGAAGCATTGGACATCAGATGTATGGTCTGCGAGTTAATAAGATCTCCCTTTCGCCCCTGGACACAAAGCGTTGGATCGCAGCAAATGGAATAGATACGTTAGCCTATGGGCATAAAGACACAATTATAGATGATTATTTCATTGAGGAATTGCTTCTATCTTAATAAACTCCATCGCAACAAAATATTCATCTGGATGGAACGTAGCGCCACTTGAAGTCAACGCATTAGACAAAAGAGGGAGCTTTGCGATTACATCCATCCCAATAATCCCTGTGCGCCAGAAGGTAGTATCCATGACGATCACATGACACTTAGGAATCGTTATCTCTCCTACTTGAACGTCAACTTCGATGTAGCCTGGGAAAGAGATGACATTGCCCATACAGTCTATAGTGAACCTCTCTTCGTTGGCTTGCAGGTCGCCGCATGCTGACTTGAGGTCCCGCTCGTAGAACGTCTTCGTCACAATAGGTATCGGCGAGCTGGTATTGAGCATGCACTCCACTGTCGCCCCTTGGAACTTCGCCACAACGGATGGTATCTCTCCCACCGCCTTCGACATGGATGGAAAGTGGTCCTCTAGCTTAGGTTGTTTCATCATCTTATGCTGGTCGGTAATACCTATATGTCTCATCTCTCTAATTGAATGATCGAGAAATTGCTTCTGTCTTAAAATCCCCTTTGGAGGTAGTTCAGTACCTGGCGGTACGACTTGTAGCTCTTCGCGCACGAATCCACGCTTAGGTGCGTCTTCCCCTTCTTGTTTCGCAAGGTAGTACAGGACTGGCTGGTTAGGAGATATCGCACTACGCGAAATGACGTATGTCTGTAAACTCCATACGGGATCGGTTGCTCGCTTAGCTCCACCTTCCAACTCTCCAGGTGCATATAGATATCGAACTAAGACGTCGAACGGCAACCGCTTTTCTTTCAATCCAACAGTTCTAGAATACGTAGGAGTTTCGACGTTTACTCGTTGTGCCTCTACAGAATTCGAAGGCTCCTTTCCAGTCAACCGAGTCACTTCGTTATTCAGGGCTTTCATAACCCCTGGAAGCCGCACCACCCATTCTCTACTACGCGTATCCGATCCTTGAGATGTGAGTACCATTTCCTGTGCATATTGATATCCAAACAATCTCTCAGCCAGCGTTCTATTTGCTCGTTCGACAAAACTTTGTGCCCTATGATTACCAGCTTCACCCCGTTGAACTTTCGTACCATGTAGTTCTAAGGTTTCAGACATGCGTCTATCTTTCGAGGCCAGAGGCTCAGCTTCTTTATATCTAGAAGCCACATCGATTACCACTAAAGCATACTTATACAGCTTTCGCCCACGTCCAGGTCGATCATGAGGTAGGAAGATCAAATCAGCTTGGTGTACCTCATTTGGTTTCGATACAGTCCAATGTGGTCGCGGGATATATCGTGGTGGCGGTAGGTATATCTGCCATAAAGACTGTTTCTCCAACCAACTCTTAGCTGCATCCTCAGATACCTTTGCTGCAACTGCTAGTTTACCAATTGCAGCGTAACCCTTCCAGTATCCCTCAGGACCGTAGAAGATAGCGTCCATTATATATGTAGTACGACAATGAGGCTCCAAAACGAACACCTTTTTGTGCCCCAAAACCATCTTTAAAGCAACCGACTAGCAATGTATCCTATAGCGAGCGTCCCACCACCTACGAGCGCCAATTCCGTAGTTTTCTGTGAACTCGAAGGTCTGTAGTAGTCGGGAAAGTGAGGCTTCTTCATGTCCTGTGTACGTATACGGTGTAGCCCCACGTGTACTGTATTGTATAGCACAAGAGCACGGTCCGTATTGGTTAGATCCTTAGCAGCATAGTATTTTTTACGTTCCTGCTCTTGGACCCAGTCAGATAGTTTTTCTCGTCGTTCTTCATAAGCAGCCACGAAAGCCTTATATTTCTCAAGGGCTCTATCATGCCTTTCGATCTCTATATTAGTCTCCTCTGGGTCTCTTCCAGAAATGTATTGGTCGAGGTATTTAGCACAAAGGCTTGCTAAAGCAAAGGCACCCGCTGCGATAATCGTTACCATCGTTTACGAACTTTTGGGTACGATCCCTTTATCTTCGAGATACTTTTTGGCGGCAATGCTACCAGCCAATACGGCCGTCCACTTCACGTAATTCAAGATGCCTAATGAAGGATCTCCAAGCATGGACTCCTTTGTCGCCTTTTTTACAACCCAACCAATACCAGTTGCTATTCCAGCCAATGTAGCAGCATTAAGTATTGTTTCTACCACTTCGTTTTTTGCTGCCACTTTGTTTTTTTCTGCCATCGAACATATATCTGTAATGTCGATAGCTTCAAATGCTATTCCATGACAGGCAACTCTTTGCTTCTAGTTTTGCTTTCAGCTTTGCTGCTTATTTCGTGTATTTCTTCGGAATGAGTGTGGGGTGTCGTATTGTTGCTGCCCTTATACTGATAGTACAGCCCAACCAACGCGATGCCTACGCCAATAGCTGATAGCGTAGTGTTGGCAGACACGTTATCGTACCAGCTTCCGTCGTCCCGACTATTACTATCTTCGGAATGAATAGTTTGTTCCTTTTCGCGCTCACTTTCACGACTTAATGCCTCTCTAGCGCGGCGATTGCTTTCTGCCAGTGCTTTCCCAGCAGCGACGCGCTTTGGATCTTCGGCCTTTTTTTCAGGCACAGTATTCGGTGGGTCTGCAGTTATCCGATCTCGTTGTTCCTCCATCGGGTATATCAGTAGACTTCGAGTCTTCAAAAGGTTGATTGTTTGGTGTGCTAGGTGGAACTACATGGTCAGCCACATGGAACAAGGCACTAGCTAGAGCCACAAAGCGACCTGCTTTAAGAGACAACAAGCCGGCCACAGCAGATATCTCGTTGCGAACTAGGTGGTCTTCTTGTAGATCTAGGAGAAGTGCTTGTTCGCTGTCTAGTCGGACTACGTACCCAACTGCACGAGTTGCTAGGCGCAGTGCTCCGTCTACTAGACAACCTGTTATTTGCTTTGCTACTACGGCCTGATACCTACTATGTAAACGTATAACGTCCTTCTCAGGTAGTTTAGATATGTCTCCTATAGAAAAGTCCCGCCCTAGGTATTCTTTCGTCGTACCCATTGCTGCTAGAATTTTAAGCGCCTCCCTACGATCTTCGACATCCTCTGATTTGGATGGATGTTCCAGTACGACCGGCGGACAAACGACGGCGCACTCTCCTAGTAGTTCTTTGATTTCTTCCTCCATGATGCATCAAAGTATACTTTGGGTGCGGGCAGCTCTAATACTACTTTGAAAGGATGGCGGAGACAGAAACATGTGTGAGCGAACTTGTGGGCCTTGAGCTCTGAGGTCAACATTTTCCTATCATCCACCTTCAACCCACCACCGTAGTCCTCAAATAGTGCTTTGGCATCAAGAGCCGACGCTGTATGAAAGGCCACGACCACAGCCACGTTTTCTCGAAAAGGTTTGCATATGCTTGTCAACTGTTGAGTTAATACCCAAATAGAAATGCCTATGTGGAGAGCGGAAAAGGCCATCTCCACGAGCTTATTGGTTCTCATCTTTACATCCTTCGATGCAGCGCAATCATCGAGTATCAAAAGAGTATTGGTTCCTGCCCAAAAGGTGGAACAAACATGTAGCGCGGCATTGATGGTATCTTGTGAGGGGCACATGACGAAGAAGTGAGGATCTAGATGGGCGAATCCACGATAGGTAGTGTTGTGGGCATACGTGGGGCATATGAGTACTATATAGTCGAACTTACCACGAAATGCTTCACGAAGCTGCTCTACGAGAAAGGCCGTTTTCCCACAATTCGTTGGTCCCACTATGAGAGCGTTGAATGGGATTTCAGTTACTAAAGCATCCATATCAATTGTTACATTAATGTCAAAGCTAGTATGATATGTTTTCCAGCGCTTCGTTCAATAGCGTGAGCTGAGCATCAGCAAGTACGAAGATGTGCATGTTCACAGTTCCACTGCCTCCATTCCTATGGATACGGATCTGGATGTCCTTTCCACTGCCTGTTTGACCCAAGCCATCGCCATGTACGACTGGATCCTTTGCTGTGCGACAGTCAACCAGGATAGCGAATTTATTATTGTAGAACTTGGTCGGGGTCATAGATGTTTGGCTTTCAGGCATCGCAACAGCGCCGAACCATCCCTTGGCAGCCTCCCAGAAGTCTGGTGGTAGCACGCCACTGTTTGGAATTCCATTGATATCGATCTCGACCTTCGTGATTCCTGGATTGTCAAACGCCTCGCTGTCTCGTGTGCCGTGGGTGTGTTGTGCCAAGAAGAGGAGGAGCAGTCCAGCGAAGGACAGCCTTGGAACGTTAACTTGCTGAGATATCAGAGTGTCGGATGCTTTGTTGATAAGTACGGTTTTGAAGTGAACAGCGTGACTGAACAGGAAGATGGCGCCACTGGCATATTCATCTTTCGCTTGCTTGGCGATAATTTCACTCTCGATAACTTCGTACTCTAGCTGGATGTTGCTTAGCTTGTATGTGCCTATCTTGGTAGTGTCTGATCCTACCACCACGTCGATAGCAGGCGATAGAGTCAACTCGAGCGAAATGGTGTCGTGAAGAGCAAAGGGATAAAGAGCTCCATGTTGCGTCAGGATGTCTACATCTAGTGGGATTCGATATTTCGAACCATATGCAGCTAGGAGCGCGTTGTCTACAGCAACTGATGTGCTCTTGTCACCTGCATTTGAGCGTAGCTTGTTCACGTTCTCTGTTTGAATACCTTGTCCCACGCGCGCATCTCGCTCTATAGTAGGCAAATAGAGATCGGAATATGTCTGTAGGAGATCTGGTCGGGCAATGCCTTCTATTGTTTTAGCTCCTATTTTGAAAGCTCTATGTGAGACCAGACAACGCCCAACATTAGCCACCACGCGATTGTTAGCATGTCCACCAGACAACGTAAGGTCGGCCAAGAGCGCGAGACTACCCGGGACGAGGACAATGTTTTCCCCTAGTGTTGGTACTTTCACATAGAGAGTCTCTCCTGGATTGGCTGACGATGATGTGAAGGTACGTCTATATACGATGCGTCGAGCTTTCAACCCCCGAGGCTCTCTGTACGATTTTGCAGGAACTAACTTCGATGATATCATGTTGAATATGTGGATATATATAGTTATTGTTCAATATGGCTGAGGATGCGGACTTCGATCCTTTGACTGAGGAAGGTCAAGCTGATATAGAAAATCTTTCTGCCAAAGAATGGAATAAGCTT
Organism: Actinernus sp. WN-2022; assembly: GCA_030867875.1. NCBI lineage: Eukaryota > Metazoa > Cnidaria > Anthozoa > Actiniaria > Actinernidae > Actinernus > Actinernus sp. WN-2022. The sequence continues at coordinate 48,697,050 of JAOWCC010001634.1, read as the reverse complement.
GGCCCAGGTAAAGATGAAGACCAAAGTACTTGGTGGGGTAGAGTTAAGGCCAAAATAGGAGAAAGATCCAAAAGATTTCAGGAGAAGCTTTGGGACGGACGGGCTAAATGGGGGTACAGCCCATATGAGTACATCAAATTGGTGGATCTAAATGATGAGGGTACAGGACCAAGCGGCAATACCGCGGAAACATCGTTCACTGAGGTGGAACAGATATTAGCCGAAAAGACCGATCTGACTAATAAGGCCTGGGAACGCATCTATGCCGAGTTTCCAAAAGTAAACAATACCAAGTTCGCTACTACCTTGAATGAGTACGACAAGGTCGTGGTGCAACTGAACAAATCTAATTCCAAATACCACAATCTGTACGACGCCGAAGGTAATATTAATGGAAAATTGCCTAAAGCGATCACAGACGCTCTAGGGCCCTCTGCGAAAATGGTGATTGAGGAAGGAGAAGCGAAGGTCGACAAACTTAAGAAAGAAAAAGCTAAGGAAATAGAAACCGCGAAGTCATCCAAACAGGGGTCGACAGAACGTGCAGCAGCAAAGGAAGAAGTGGCGAAAATAGACGACCAAATACAGGAGATTGAGTCAAATATTGAAAACATCGAAGAGCGTATGTCCATGCGAGACCGCGTGAAGGCTATCTTCAAAAAGTATGGTGTTGGAGTGCTTGGAATTGCGATTGCTACAGGCACCGTGATTGGTGTCGTGGCTTCCATGCTATCTAGGGGCCTTGCTAACGTTGCCGGGAGGGTCGGCAATGCGTTGAAAAGTCTAGGAAAGAAGCTAGGGCAGATTCTACCTGGAATGGTTGGTGCAATTGCTAGCTTTTTGTTTCGCACGGCTGGCGAGGTATTAGGATTCTTAGCAAAGAACGTCTGGATGTTGATTGTAGCTGTAGTTGTGATCGTAATAGAGCAATTTAAGTCGGGGCGGCAGCGTTAGCGAAATAACATCCATGCGGCTCCAGCTGCAGTGGCAACCATCAGCCCCAAATTGATCTCGTGCTTTGTCACAACAGCATCGGTACTACGAGGTTGCGTTACTTGTGGGACAACAGCATTGGTACTACGAGGTTGCGTTACTTGTGGGATAGGCTGCTTCACAGCGACGACATCTTGATGCGGTAGATCTTTCTTTTGTGAACTACCTTCCATATGTGGTGGTTTCGGGGGCTTTTCTTTATGGTTGATATGGTCATTTATTCCAAAGTGGATGTTAGATGCGGATGCTAATTGTAGTTCGTTGTTATAACCTAATATGCTCTCATTACTCGGGCTGCCTGTGGCAGCACCGAGTCTTAAAATGCAAGTCGTTTTTTTTTTTTTTTTTTTTTTTTGTTGGGTGTCGCAAAATTTCTGCGCATGCGTTAAAGGTCAAATTCACACCAATCAGATTGCACTGTGCTGGTCACGCAACAATCGCCAGATTAATTTATTTACATAATTTAATACAGTAAAGCAAGACATGAAAGACCAAGGTCTCCAGTGTACCGAGACTACCCAACCTACTGAAGCTTATCAGTTTGTTCAAGAGCCATCTTTCTTACATGACAACCCGGCCGATCCCTATTCATCAGAATACATTTTCTGTGCTAAATGACGAGAGTTTACAATCACCTGACCGACAACCCACTACTAAAGAAAGGGACCATGAAGTACGGTAGTACGGTTAATTCTCGGGTTCAAAACAATGAATATATGCCTGCTCAAATGCAGTGTGTTAAACGAATAAGTAGTGTTTAAATTAAAAGGTCAACATACGAGAAAAACAAAACTATTAAATTACATATATACTAGGGGAGCAGAGAATGAAAGTCACCGCGCTACCGGCCACTAAAGACTGCTAAATTCAGCTAATAATTCTTCCCTTTGGTTATTACTAAGAGGATTTCAAATGAAAGTGTATTACATCTTCAATCTCATGTGGCCCGAGTGAAAGCCCAGATGGGCTCTTGTTGTTAATAATCATACGGCTGGGTATTAACAAACAGTCCTTAGCAACTGCCAGGTCGAGACGAACGCGTGTTAGCTGCAAAGCTTTTTGATATCGTAAAAGGCTATCGACCTTCTTTTCCGCGATGACCTCTTCCAACTTTACACCACAATCGGCCTGAACATTGAGGGATAAGGTCGTTGTCCCTATGATTGAATTGCGCAAAGAAGCCTGGGATCCTAGAACACAATATACGTAGACCATTGCAGATAAGTTGATTCGGGCTAGCCCGGCCTTCGTCAATCCGTGACCAGTTTGTGAAACGAACCAATTGTGTTGATTCTTTACCACATCGTTACGAATGAACCTTAACAAAAATTCGTACGTAGTGCGACTCTCCTCAGGAAACTTGAAACTGCCCCCAGGCCACTTCGAATCATATGAAGTGTTGTGTGCCCCCCATTTCTCTTGAGCATTCACCAGCCCTCCATGGATGTATACGTATACATCTCCTAATCCCCCATTGGCCCCTCGGCGCAGGGCAAAGTCAACTTTATCGACTCCAAACTCTATCCTGAGCCTGTCATAAACGACGGAACTCCATGGAGTGTTGTTGTTCTTATTAAAGGCCGAATCTCTGGGAAGTGGGATCCCCAATTCGAACAGTAATCGCCTGATTGTGTAGTACACATGGAAGCGGTAAAAGCTCCTGACGTTGTCGATGATTGGTGCATCATCTGAAAGATGGTCGTCAAACGACACCCCACAGCCTGCCGTTGCACACCAAAGGACGAAGCATAGCTGTTGTTGCCAATGTCTCATTGGTGGAGCATCTAGCCACTCATTTGCTTGTTTTACGGTGTAGAAAACTTGGTCCAGCTCTTGAAAGATATCTCGTGGCGTTAACGTGAAGAACCGATCCTTCGCTACGTAGATCTTGAGTGTTCGTACGATAGGGACTATGTCTTTTGGGTCGTCCCCCCATGGAACAACTGGAACTAGATACTTTGCTTTTGTCTTTTCCATGGTTGGTGGGAAACCCACACCCCCAACTATCCCCTGCAGTGCATCATCAATACGTTTTCGAATGTTCGCAGGTAGCTTGTAGACATCATCACCGTAAACGTTGTAGCTAGTATCTCCATCTTGAAATACGATGCTCGTTGAATATTTGCCTGGACCATCTTTGCTTGTGGATGCATAGAACCGGTGTAGATCTGCATGTGGGTATTTTTTCTTGAATGTTGCCAATAGATTGGCATTCAGTTTTGCGATCTTTTCGTTTTCTTCTATCCAATCATGTTTGGAAAGACCTTCATGCTTCCGTGCGAATACAGGGTGTCTCATAAGTTCGTGCCCCTACTTTGAACAGATGAAAAACGTACTTTCCAATCTGTCAGAATTGTAAAAGTTTTAGAGTTTATTATTCAATGTCTCTATAGTTTGTGATTGCAATTTTAGTAGCCTGCATGTCCTCCTTTATGTTTTATAACGTTTCTTAGACGTCGTGGCATAGAATGCGACAGTTCCTGCAGTGACGTCAAGGGGATATTTCTCCATGCTTCGGAGAGCCGCCTCTTTAGCTGTACCATGGTTTTCGGGATCAGATCTCTGTATGTAACCTCATCCATAATACTCCAGAGATTCTCGACTGGGTTAAGATCTGGAGAATTAGCGGGCCAATCAGTTTTTTCGATGAAATTCGGTAAGTTTCGTTGGCACCAGTTTTGGGTAGACTTTGCGGTATGGGCCGGTGCGAAGGTCATGTTCTTGTTTGAGCTGAACAGCTTTCTCTTTACGGGTTTCTCAGTTGTAGATATCCGGCTAAGTAATGGTCTGACCTCCATCTCTAGGATCCTGTTGATATAGTAGTTGGCCGTCACAGTTTGCCCTTGTGGAATGAAGTGCAAATTTGTCAAGCCGCGACCAGTCATCCCACCCCAAATGAGCCATTTTGAACTTTGCTTAACTTGATAAGATGGCGGAACTTGGCTTTATTGCGAGCCCCATACCACACCATTCTTTGGATTTGGCAGATGGAATAGGTACTTAGGGCATTCGTCTGAAAAAAGGAAATCATCCCAGTCTTGTGCAGTAAGGCGTTTGTATTTTTTTGCAAACTTCAGGCGAGCTGTGCGTTGTTTTTCTGTCAAAAGTGGTTTCTTCTGTCGTCGAAACGGCTTCCAACCTTTTTTATTCATATATCGCCATACCGTCGCTCTTGAACCATATAAACCTTTATTCTGTAGATGTTTAGCAATCTTTCGAGTGGAGTTACCTCATTTGTACTTGGCTTTTTCGATGACAATTTTTTGCTCTTTTGCTCAAGACTGCTGGCCTTCCCGTTCTTGCTTTGTCTTCGAACTCTTCTCGATCTGACCACTTTTTCACCCAACGCTCACTTTTGTTCAATAATTTCGAAGTTTCTTTTACAGATAGCCCTGAGGATCTTAGTATAGAAGCTTGTGCTCTCAAATATGATATTTTTGCGGTATTTAGAGGATGCATATCTGAAAAAGAAGTCCAAACTAAGGAAAACATTAGAAAACTGAAAGACAACGAAAAAGGCGGGAAACGGAATTGCACGCGCGACACACGTTTTGGCGGGAAAATAAATAAACAATATTTTATATTATTTTGAACTTTAATATAAGTATTAAATCTCATATCTAATATAATTTAGAGGGTTTTTTGGAAAATATAATTCCTTTGACGCGAAAATTGAATAAGATATACGGTTATAAAGTAGGGGCACGAACTTATGAGACACCCTGTAGTACCCCCTCATAAACTGTTTTGGTTCCAAGGGCTTTGTCAAGTGCCTTACCTGTGGTTCCAAGCCACCCCATTAGCTTGCCTCCCCCTGTCTTCGTAGGAGGACCTGACTCTGTGAACACTTGGTGAGACATACCACGGTCATTGAAATTGACATTATCAGAAGTGGGTTCGAACCAACCAAATACGGCCTCAGGAAATAAATACTTGAACTGTTTCCACGCCTCTGTCATATTGAAGCTTTCGATTCATATATGATAGTGGCTTGCCTTTAATACTGTTGCAAAGCTACGTGCCGATATGGTAATCTTAAATGTCACCACCACATCGTCTGACCACACTGTATACCTTCCAGAGCCAATGAAGATACGGAGTATAGCCCTCCTCGAGGCTACTATTCCAAATAGCTGGTACAATTTGAAGACCGAGGGTGTCTTTAGCTGGTGGTCAGACAATGGCACGCGATCCCAAAAATACCGTATACCTATTGGAAATTATGATCTTAGCGAAGTGATAAGGTTCTTCAAGCCTGCAATTTCTATTTCTATGATAATACTCTGCAACACCTTGTGAGTACCACGCAGAGATAAAATAAATAAATATATATATATAAATTATAGACATGTAAAATGGATTTAGAAAATAAAAATAATAAAAAGTAATAATAAAAAGTAATAAAATATTATTATTATAAAATGTAATTACTTCTGTTCCATTAAAAAGTTATCTTTCATAGCTATTTTATAGGCTTTTAGATTGTTTTTTTTTATAATCTGTGTAGGTAGTGAATTCCAATCTTTAATAGTTCTGGGCCAAAAGCTGTATTTGTATGTGTCAGACGAGGTACTTGGTTGAGTCATCCGTAATGGGTGGTATTGTCTTGTCCGGGGGTTCATAGGTGTACTGTGATCTGGTAAAGTAACTGCTATTGTACCATGGGCTGCCTGATACATGATGGATAACCGTGCCTCTTTTCGTCTTAATTCTAGGGTAGGCCAATGAAGGTCGTTCAGAATTTGAGTAACTGTTCCGGGCTCCCTTATGTAATTGTGTTTAACAAAGCGAGCAGCTTGTCGTTGCACCATCTCAATATTGTTGACATCCTTTTTCAAATAGGGGTCCCATGCAGAACTAGCATATTCCAGATGAGGTCTGACCAAAGCAGTATATGCTTGCTCTTTAACGGTTTCTGGGCAGTAACTTAAATTTCTTTTAAGAAAGCCAAGTGTTTTGTAAGCTTTGGCCACTTTTTCATTGATATGATGATTCCATTTCAGGTTGGATTGAAGATGCACACCTAGATAAGGGTGGTCAGCCACTGGTTGTAATTTCTTCTCTCCAATTGTGTAGTTATACAGTATGGGTTGTGTTTTACGGTGGATGCTAAGGTTATAACACTTTTTGGTATTGAAATTCATTTGCCAGGATTCAGACCATTTAATTAGGGTTTTGAGATCTTCCTGAAGTTTTAGACCATCTTCTTCCTCATCAATATTTCTAAATAATAGGCAATCATCAGCATAGAGTCGGATGTTAGAACTTATTCCATCCTCAATGTCATTGATGTATAAGAGGAACATCAAAGGTCCCAACACTGTTCCTTGTGGTACTCCTGAGGTCACAGTGACTTCATCTGATGATTCTCCATCAACTACAACTTTCTGTGCTCTTTCTGTTAGCCACTTGTTTAGCCAGGACAGTACTGGTCCACGAATGCCGTAATAATTCAATTTGTAGAGAAGACGCTGATGGGGAACAGTGTCAAAGGCTTTGGAGAAATCTAAAATTAGGGTATCAATTTGTTTGCCTTTGTCAAGTGATCTTGATAGTAGTTCAATAGTATTAATTAATTGCGTCTCACAAGATCTTTCTTTTCTGAAGCCATGCTGGTTTGGTGATAGGATGTTGTGATCTTCAAGATGATTCATAATAGTATGGTAAATGATGTGTTCCATAATTTTGCAGGGAATTGAAGTGAGTGAGATGGGTCTGTAATTAGATGGACAGTTTCTTTTGTCTTTCTTGTGAACATCAACAATGTTGGCAGTAAGCCAGTCCTTTGGTAGATCACCATCTTTAAGAGATTTCTGGAAGATTAGCTGCAAGATTGGTGCTATTTCAGCTGATGCCTCTTTGAGAATCCTGGTAGGTAGGAGATCAGGGCCACATGCCTTTTTGGATTGGAGATTACCAAGAAGGTTTTCAATACCTTTTGTATCAAACGATATGTTTTCAACTAATGATTTCAAAAAAATTGGATCCTTGTGATGGATATTATTTAGAGTTTCGTTGGTGAACACAGATTGGAATTGTTCATTTAGGATGTTGGCTTTTGACTTGCTATCATCATACTCTAGGTCGTCTACTTTTAATGTTGGGATTCCAACATTATCCTTTTTTTCCCCTTTGATATAGGACCAAAAGCGTTTGGTAATTGAGGGCTTAGGGTTGTTATGTTCTGTAATTGGGCCAAGATCCAGGAGATCACTGATGTATTCCTTGTGAGATTTATTTAGTTCAGTTTTAATTAGTTTTCTTAATTTGCGAAATGCAGAATTGTCCTCTTCTTTCTTGGTTTTCCTTGCTCGATTGAACAGGCGTTGTTTATGTCGAAGCATGCTCTTTATGCGCTTTGTCATCCATGGGACATCTGGTCTTCCACTGACTGTTTTAGTAGGTATGTGTTTATTGATTGAGTTATTTAATTCATCACAGAACGAGGACCAGAGATTTTCAGTAGAACAATTAGCATAGCTGGCCTGGAGATTATAATAGAGAGATCTTAAATCTTCTTTTATTCCTTCAATGTTCCCTTTTTTGAACAGGTATATCTTCCTTGGCTTTTTTTTGTTTAGTTTGACCTTCATGTTGATTTTCGTGATTACTATATCATGGTCGCTCATTCCATCAGTGATATCCATGCTGTCGACTAATTGAGGGTTAGTAGTGAAAAAAAGGTCAAGGATATTTCTCCCTCGGGTAGGTGTTTTATTGCGTTGTTCAAGGGAGTGTTCCTGAGCTATTTTAAGCAATTCTTGGTTTACTTCTTGTCCATATTGGGGAGTAGATAGTATGCTTGAATCAATCCAATTTATGTCTGGAAGATTAAAATCTCCTGCAAGGATGATGTTTGGTAGACTATGAGAAGAAGGAATTTTCCTCAAAGATATCTCGAGTTCGTGTAGTGGATCAGTAACACGGCTTGGAGGTCTGTAATAGGCACCAATAAAAAGTTGTTTACTTCCTTGAATCTTGAGCTTGGCCCAGATGATTTCGCAATTAGTGTCAAGGTTATATTCGGTAGATGCAACTAGGTTATTTTTAACTGCAATAAATACTCCTACGCCATTGGGATCTCTGTCCTTTCGGTAGGCTTCATAATTTGGAGGAAATACTTCAGAGGAATTTATTGAATCGTCCAGATGGCTTTCGGTTCCACATATAATATCAGGCTTGTGAAATTCAAGTAATTCAAGTAGATCATTTTGTTTACGATTGCTTCTTAGACTTCTACAGTTGATTGTCATTATTTTAAGTTTGCCATTAATCCTGTTCTTCTTAGCAATCGACAATAGCGCTTTAAAGTTCGTCGAAAAACCCGAACTTGGGGAGAAATCGCTGCAGATCTTGAAGAGGTTCCAAATGTCCGACTCGCTATGCAATCTTTTAAGAATTTGTAGAGAAATATCTGATGTGGATCGAGTTGGGTTCCAGCCAAGTACACATTCCTATACCATGAAAACCTACCATGTTGCGATCAGGTGGATCCCCACAGCTCCCTCAATGTTATGAGAAAAGAAACTGAGGCCAAACCCTCGCAAACTCTTGCATGTATCCAGGTTCGTGGTAATAGATTCAACGAGTTACGTACTCAGTACTGCATCCCATAGAAATAGATGCACGACCTTCGAACAGCATTCGTTTATCCATACGCGTACAAAGAAAGGATTTGTGATCGACTTTCATGATCAGCCTCTGCACTACGTATTAAAGCTATGTATTGCTTAAGTATAATTCATATGATGGCAAGCGATTCGATTCAAACAATTCCAACGGCGCCGATCTATCCCAATCTACGTTCATCTGAAACTGTTTTGTCTGGAGATAGCTTTCGGCTGCAGAAAGTATGTGATACGCTTGCCGATCTCGAACATCAGGCAAAGCACTACGAAGTCGTTCGTAAAAAATATGCCCGAGTTCATGGTATCGTTCATGGGATTGCTGTGGCCACAGGTAGCCTGAGTGGCGTCTTATCTGCTTCGGCGTTAGGTATATCATTTACGGGAATCGGGATACCTGTGGGTATTTCCTTAGGAGGAATTGGATTTATTTGTGCCGTCATTTCGGCCTCGATGTCTATTGCCAGTAAGAAACTTGGCATTCGCGTCTCGAAGCACGAAAAGACTGTTATGTTGGCAAAGGCTAAGGCCAATTCCGTGGAAGTCAAAGTCTCAAAAGCTCTAGCCGATGGTAACATTTCAGAAGCCGAGTTCGGAAGCGTTATTGGTGAAAAATCAAAATATGAATCGCTTAAGCTTGAAATACGACAAAGAAATAGAAAAGAAAGAGGGTCAAAAAACGTAGAAGAACTTCGATCAGAGATCCGAAAGGAAATGAGAGCAAAACTTGGCAGTCTAGTGGGATAAGAATCAATATCTCCTATGAAAGAAACCAGCGCGGATTTTATTTTAACTTCGCTAAGAACAGCTGCGCTTAGTTAGTATAAATTACCGTGTCGTTTCGGTTCGTATGTAAATTTCATACGACGCGTAGCCATTTGACGACTCAGATATTATCTATTGCCATATCTAGTATAGCATCAACAATGCGTTCATCATCTATGGTGGGGTGGAAGCGATTGGCTAGCCACTTAACGACATCAAGATGACCATGCATACTGGCAGTTAGTATAGTATCAGAAACGCATTCATCATCTATGGTGGGGTGGAAGCGATTGGCTAGCCACTTAACGACATCAAGATGACCATGTATACTGGCAGCTAGTATAGCATCAGAAACGCATTCATCATCTATGGTGGGGTGGAAGTGATTGGCTAGCCACTTAACGACATCAAGATGACCATGCATACTGGCAGTTAGTATAGCATCAGAAACGCATTCAGCGTCATTTGCGGAAACATAGAAGATCCTAACCAAATTGTCCCGCTCGTTATCGCTGCAAGCAGACCTCAAACCAAACGATAATACGCGCATCTTGAACTTCCGGTCTACGTTTTCGTATCGCGCTAGAGATGCTGCATCGTTTAAATACTTCGAAGTCGAAGCAATGCTTGCAAACGATGTAGGGCCTGCATACTCTACGATCTTAGTCAAGATTTCTATTGGGAGGCATAATATGTTGGCCATTTTTTCCCATATAATTCGGTATCTCAGATATACATTAAGGTTACATATCTCTAATTGAAAAATATTACGTCATCCCAAATTTTCTGAGGGGGGTAGGGATATCCGCTGGGCTAACGGGGGCTTATATAAGGATGTGGCCCAGAACCCCCATTGTACATACTACTTAATAAGAACGTTGGTTAGATGAGTTCTTATTATTTTTTCATCTTCGTGTTAGACCTAATCGTTATGTTATATATGATGGATACTCGCCTTGCGAATGTCTTCTATGGTCCTAAGGGATACTGGAAAGGTCGCTCTGCAATTGGTAAGTTATCGGTGGCTGCAAAGGTATCGGAAGATGCAACTAAGAGTTGGTTGGAGAAACAAGCCATGTGTCAAATATATCTATCACCACCACACTATATTCCACGACCACATTGGACTGTATCGAAACCTAATGAAGTTCATCAAGCTGATTTGATCTTTCTACCTCACGATCGACCTGGACGTGGAAGGAAACTATATAAGTATGCTTTAGTGGTAATTGATGTAGCTTCTAGATATAAGGAGGCTGAGCCTTTAGCGTCGAAAGATAGTGGTGAAGTTTCTGCGGCATTCGAACGAATCTACAAACGTAGTCCACTAGAATGGCCAAAAACATTGCAAGTTGATCCTGGTAGAGAATTCATGGGACGTATGTCTGAAACATTAGAACTACGTGGTACGAAAGTTCAACGAGGTGAAGCTGGTAATCATAGGGCACAAAGTTTTGTCGAACGAGCGAATAGAACGATAGCTGAAAGATTATTTGGATATCAATATGCAAAAGAGATGGTACTTACATCTGAAGGATCGGATGCGCGTAGTAGAGAATGGGTATTGAGGCTTCCTGACGTTATCAAGGCTATGAACAATGAAGTTACTCGACTAACAGGTAAGGAGCCTTCAAATTCTATAGAAGCACAACAAGTAAACATAAAGACTCCTACATATTCTCGAACTATTGGATTGGATGAAAAGCGACTACCATTTGACGTTTTAGTTCGATATCTCTATGCATCTGGAGAATTGGAAGGTGGAACTAAACGAGCGACTGATCCTGTATGGAGTTTACAGACATATATCATTTCACGTAGTACTATATCTCCTAATCAACCAGTTCTGTACTACCTTACTTCGCAAGAAGGAAAGAAGGATGCACCAAATCGTGGATTTGTGCGTGAAGAACTACAAGTGATACCATCAAATACTGAACTACCTCCAAAGGGGATTCTAAGATAGTAATTCGTCCACGAAATCATCATCTTCGTGTCTAAGCAATTCCTCAATGAAATCATCGATAAGATGGTAACCGGTCGTTTCGCTAACGAGTCGTTTCGTCAACTGCCATTTCGATAACGTCTTAAGTCGTTTCGCTAACGTCATATATTTATGGTTCTATTCATGGGTATGTATGTACGATATATAACATAAAGATTAATAAAGATTACTTCAGTCATATTTTGAGTGGTGTGATTTATTTCGGTAAGCCGGTGATGTTTCCGCCGATATCGCGGACTGTTACTGACTGTCAATTATACTCTCTCCCAATTATTGATCTAATCGAAATAAAAGTAAATTGAAACCATCATGTTGAGTATTTTGATCTACAACATACCCCACAACGTGTATCATTTGAAAGCTTTTGATGCATACTTCAAGAGAGCATCTAAAATCAGAGACAGAATTTACTTCAACTCGGAATGGCGTCCTCCGTTGTTATGACGCCGAAGCCGACTACGTGATAAATTTTCACTTTACAACTTATCTGAGTTCTAGACTACAACATACCCCGTAACTTATATCATTTGAAAGCTTTTAATACACACTTTAACTTTTAAAACATTATAGCGATGCGCTTTCAAGAGAACATCTAAAATCAGAGACAGAATTTACTTCAACTCGGAATGGCGTCCTCCGTTGTTATGACGCCGAAGCCGACTACGTGAGGACGAACAATGATATCGAGGGCTGGCACAATGCACTGAACAGGCATGCAGGAGGGAGGTGCAACCTGCCTCTGTACTCTCTCATTGAGCTTCTGGACCGCGAGGCAAGCCTGACAAGAATAAATATTAGGCTGGTTTCAGAAAACAAACTGAAAAGAATCCAGAGAAGAAAATACAGAAACATGTAGGCCAAGCTCTTTGAACACTGGGAGCTCTATGACAATCGGCAAAAATCTGCAAGGCAATTACTTAAATTCTGCTCCCGCCTTAATGGACCAGCCCGTAGTCAGTAAATACCAAACGAAACGTAATATGTGAACATGTTTGTAAATATTTGGTAGGCTAATAAAATGTTTTTAATCAAAGAAGGTTGCTTGTCAACTATTTGGTACCAACTATTTATTTACAATACTTCAGCTTCCCTAACCCAGAAAGAAATTGTGTAAGACATAACTAAAACAAAAAAAAGGTCTAGATTTCTTGGTCTTAGCTTACCTGTGTTAGTCGACTCGTGGAGAGGTCTGGTAACTAATGTGGGATCATGTCCCACAACAAACATCGTAGCTGGCGTGACGTTCTTTGGCTCCTAGTTTCAAACTCTTTATCCTTTTATTAGTTATTAGTCTGCTATTAGTTAAGTAAACAATCAGTATTACATTTATTTGTCTTTGCTTAATCTTTTGATTCGGTCACGTAAAACAAGGCCATTTTTCCCTGTTATGTGGTGTGCCGTGACTCGGTGTATGTAAAGTCTTAAGTCGAGGTCGATTTTTCCCGATTTTTTGAGTTACAAAATACATTTTAGTTGTTAAAAGGTTCACTTGCACACCGAAATATACGGTACACAGAACCTTAACAAGCAAGAGAACAGATTTAGGACGTTAGCGAAACGACTTAAGACGTTATCGAAATGGCAGTTGACGAAACGACTCGTTAGCGAAACGACCGTAAACCGATAAGATCATCCTCTTGAATGGTACCTCTATACCCATAAGCTAATGTATCTATTCCATTTTCTGCGATCCATCGCTTTGAGTCGAATGGTGAGAGAGATACTTTATTCATATGCATACCATACATTCTATGACCTTCACTTCGAAGCATATCCGTACCATGGCGGAATACTTTCTTATCTAGTAAGCACTCTTTATATTGTTCATGACGAATACGATGCTTCACAACTGCCTTCTTGGTACCTTTAGCCTTCCTAATCTCTTTACCATCTACTTTCAAAATTGAGTATAGTTTTGATCGTAGTCCAACATATTCAACTATGGGAATACCTCCACATTCATCTTTCATTTTACCAAGTACTTTCTTGTTGTTGATATTGTATGATGGCTACCGTAATTGGCGTGGAACTAGACGATCAGGATATTTCTATAGCCCATCGACTCCCGCCTACAAAGAAGGTCCAAGATCGGATCATCGTGAAATTCACTAGGAGATCAAAACGCGAAGAAATATACAAGAAGCGAGGCCAATTAAGGACAAAGAAGACCAAAGATCTGCCGACAGTCCGAGCCCAACCAGAATCAGTTGCTATCAAGCACAACGCTGCTATCCATATTAACGAAAGCCTCACCCCCTATAGAAAGCGGCTTTTTGGGCGTATTTTAGAATTCAAGCGTAATTATCATTACAAGTATCTTTGGACCGTTAATGGAAGGATTTTGCTAAGAGAGTCTGACACTTCGCCGCCATTAACCTTTGTCACGTATGAACAGTTTGATGAATATCTTGACCAGATAGTACAATAGGTTACTGAAGCCTTGTAAACTTAATAAGCTTGTCTTCATTAACTAATGGCTGGTCTTCAAGAAATTGTAAGTACTCTCCCTTTTTATTCACTATCTGATAGAGAATTTCATGCTATGTTTGGAAGCTGGTCTGGTTTGCTAAACGACGATTTTGACCTTTATGATTTGTTTTCTAATCCAGATAAACATGACGAATGCGACTCTGATTTGATGCTTGCCGCGCCTAACTCTAATTACTTTTCAGTTTCAAAATTAAACAAAGCTATGAATGAGTCTGGCCCAAAAGCCCTCTCAATTTTTAACTGTAATGTTAGAAGCCTTCCCAAAAATTTAGATCTACTGGAAGAAATAATTTGCTCTTTAGACATTAAACCGGATATAATAGGAGTTACTGAAACAAAACTTAACGAATATTCTGTTACAAATATTGACATCCGCTCTTATAATTTCCTTCATATTGATTCATTAACTAATGCTGGTGGTGCAGGCCTCTACATAGCTAAAAATATTAAAGCTGTACCTAGACCAGATATCAAATTCGAATTGGAATTAGTGGAATCCTGTTGGTCCCAAATTGATCCAGGAAAGAATGCAAAACCTATAATTGTTGGTTGTATATACAGACACCTAACGATCTTGCAGAACTTACTACTCAACTAAATAACATTATTAAAACACTGAACCCCAATAAACATCAAATTTACATATTTGGTGACATAAATGTTGACTTTTTTAAATGTAATATACATTCACTGACTGAAGAATATTTAGATATGCTATTTACTAATAGCCTTCTCCCTGTTATTACCAAACCTACTAGAATAACGGATCACACTTCAACACTTATTGACCATATCTATACCAACACACCTTTATCCCAGATTACTTCAGGAATTGCTACTGTTGACATATCTGATCACCTGCCAATATTCTGCATAGTTCGAACTCAAGTGGAAAAAAATAGTCGCAAACAATATTATCGAGATTATTCTAAATTTAATAAGGATCAATACTTGGCTGATATAAAATTAATAAATTGGGAAGAAGTCTTAGATGTAAGAAAGAATTTAAATGAAAAAACACATGATGCAATCAATGCCATAATGACTACTGTTAACAAACATGCCCCAATGAAACACGCCTCTAATTCAAAACAAAAAGAACTCAATAAACCTTGGCTTACAGCTGGCATACTTAAATCAATAAAAAGGAAGCAAAAAATGTATCGTACACATTTTAATAGCAAAGACCCACAGAAAACTAGGGAATATAAGCAATATGCAAATATACTTACACATTTGAAAGATAAAAGCAAAAAAGACTACTATTCCAACCAATTTTTTAAACATAAAGATAATCTAAAACACACTTGGAAACTAATTGGTACTCTTATTAAACGTAAAACAAAAGGACAGTCCTTACCCATTAGAATTGTTCATAATAATAAAACTGTGACCCAACAAGCTGATATTGCAGAACATTTCAATCACTACTTTGTTAATATTGGTCCAACTTTAGCAAGCAAGATTAGAAATAACGATTTCGTAAATCCCACACAATATATAAACAATTCTCCATCCTCTAGTTTTATTCTATCGCCTGTGTCTGAAGCCGAAGTTTTAACACAATTTGCTACACTAAATGAAAATAAAGCATATATAAATATTCCAAATAAATTTATTAAACTGGCAAGTGAACCATTATCTGTTCCTTTTACAAAAATCTTCAATGAATCAATTCTAACAGGGACTGTACCAAATATTTTTAAAATCTCGAGAGTAACCCCTATATTTAAAAGTGGCTGTGCAACAGAATTAGGTAATTATAGACCTATAGCAATTATTTCATCATTCAGTAAAGTTCTGGAAAAAATGGTATATGACCAACTGATGTCCTTCCTTGAAAAATATAATATACTATTTAATTATCAGTTTGGCTTTAGGAAAGGCTACTCTACAGAATATGCAATACTTGAAACTATAGAAAACCTGAAGACGGCTATAGATGAAAACAAAATAACTTGTGGTATATTCCTAGATTTTTCGAAGGCATTTGATACGATTAACCATGATATTTTATTGGCAAAAATGTATAAATATGGAATTCGTGGTTTACCACATAATTGGTTCTCAAGCTATTTAACAGATCGTAAACAATATGTTAAAATTGATAATACAGAATCTAGTCTGAGAAACATAACCTGTGGCATTCCACAACGATCAACTTTAGGCCCTTTACTTTTTTTATTGTACATAAATGACCTTCCAAACTCCTCTCAAAAACTCCTTTTCAGAATATTCGCTGATGATACAAATATTTTATATTCTTCAAATAACTCTGAAGAACTAGAAAGAGTTATTAATGATGAGCTTGCTAATGTTTTAAAATATTGTGCAGCAAACAAATTATCGATTAATTAAAAAAAAACTAATTATATGTTGATAACCTCCCCTAAGAAGAACCCTAATATAAGAATAACTGCTTGCAATATTGAGCAAAAAACATATATTAAATATCTTGGGGTTTTTATTGACGAACACTTACGATGGGACACTCAAATTACACATGTTAATAATAAAATTGCCAAAAATATTGGAATTATTTGTAAGCTAAGATACCATATTTCTATTACTATTCTAAAGCAACTTTATTATACTCTTATCTATTCGTATTTGAGTTATGGCCTAATGACCTGGGGTACTGCTGTTAAGACTAGACTAAGTAAAATTAAAACAAAGCAAAATAAATGTGTTCGCTGCATTTTCTTTGCTAGCAAATTTGAAAATGCCACCCCATATTATAGAATTTTGCAAATTCTAAAACTTGACAATGCCTTTAATCTGAAAATCTCCACTCTTGTTCACAAAATTAAATATGTTAAAATAGGTGTACCACCTGTTTTTTTCGACTTAGTCCCCTCTGCAACTGATATTCATAATTATAATACTAGATATGCTACCAACCAAAACTTATACAGACCAGCTTCCAGAACTAATTATGGTCTATCGAGATTTAAATCTCTTGCATCACGATTATGGGAAAAAATACCGTTAGAAATAAAATCCCTCCCACACAATAGTTTTAAAAAACAATACGAATTATTTTTACTTGAAAACCAGGCCTAAGTTATTGTGTAAAATTGTAAATATAGAACAATAACTAAGATCAAATTAATATATTCATACCATCTTTATTCTTTGCATATATATAAATATATTGTCAACGTCTCCATATAATTATGTATCAATATTGTAAATAAATTCTTCTTCCTATTAGTATTAATTCTAGCCGCTTACCACTCAAGAAAATTTGTACAATAGATATTTATGTATTTTCTGTGCTCCAAATATCCTCATTTATTTTTCTTGTGATAGAGGTCAACTAGAAAGCCTATGGCTCCTTTGACCTCTATGCACATTCTTGAAATTCAAAACTATTTTATTATTACCGTACCTCTCTTTTTCTTTCTACAATTATTTTCTTGTGTAATTATCTTTAAAAGAAATAGTGCAAAATAAAACGAACTTGAACTTGAACTTGATGGATGGTCTTCGTCGTAGTTACTTGTATCGTAGAGACGTTTATGGGTAAACATGTCTGCATATATGTCTTCAGTTTCAATGTGTAACAATAGGCTATCAGTATCTGTATATAGTAGATTACAACGTTGTCCATACTGCTTATTGAGCTCGTTGTAGTAGAAGTCATACATCAGATGTTTTGAAAGATCTAGAATTGACATTCCAACATATATTGGACGATTCAGAAATAACTTACTTTTGTAATTGTGTACTGCAGCTAGATCATGGTCAAAGATTATGGATCGAGCATAACTAGGCTTATTCAATAAACGTTGTAGTTTAACTCCTTCTGAGGCCCGTACTAGTTTGACATCTACACGTTTACGTAGATTTTCCATTGTCTTACCAAATACACTATTGTTCATCAGTTTGTAGAGGTCTTGCTCTAAAGTGCTCTTTGCTTGTTTTCGTAGATCCGTATTCATTCTTATATATGGCTCCATCCATGGTGATTGATCAAATCGAAGTGCTCTATGGATCTTTTTCAAACGCATACCTAGAGATAGATATAGTTGCAGATTGCGGTAGTGCAGAACATATCGTTCCCTACCAAATAGTGTAGGTATGAGTTTTTCTGTTTTCAAAGATCCATTTCCTTCGTATAGCTCATTGAATAGATCGATTTGATACCCTGAGAACCAAGCTTTATCTACTTGCATTCTTTCTGGAGCGAGTGGATAGCTATTATGTACGTTGTGAAGTTCTCTAGGATATTCAAGATCAACTTCGAGAAAGTAACCTTTATCAGAATCGATTTCGTGTAGGATGATTTGTTCTTTCGTTGGTGTACACCACTTAAATCCTCCCGTTGGTAGATATTGACTCATAGCCCATCCATATAGATTATTTGCATCAAGATATATTATATGGCTATTTGGCTCATCTGGATTGAAATCAGGTACGTTTCGATTATTTGCTTTGGCATTGGGTCGAGAAACCATAGATATACCACCACGTAGACCTTTCTCAATGAATAGATACATGTCGTAGTCGGTTAGTAGTTCGAGTTCAACATTGGTCTTCTTTAATAATGCATCCCACGAAAGTCCTGGACTAGTATAATAATGAGCCGGGTCTAATCCATAGTTATGCATGCATGTCGTTCGAAAGGTCTCAAAGATATCTGCTAAAAGAAGTACGTCGGATTGTAGGTAAAGGTCATGATAGTCACCTAACGTTTTACAATCAAATACGTTCCAAACTTCTAGTGCATGTTCATAATCTTCATCAGATATATCTTCTATTTTTAACTTACTATAGAATGCATTTTTCGACGGTAGAGAAGTCTCAGTGAATCTATCCCAAGAATCCATGTACTCATATGGATAGACTCCTTTACGAGTTAATAGCTCGACCTTCTCTGGATCGGATGTATGTTTTACAAGTTGTTGGAACGTGTCTGATGCCGATCCTGTTACCAACTTATCGAGAGAGAATGGTAAGAATTGAAAGCTATCAATGAATCGTAGGTTACCAAGTGAGAATGATATATATTTCTCCATATTATTTGGAATGCAAGAGATCTTACCTTCCATTGTGGATATAGATTGCATGAGTAGGTGAGAATCATATCCGCGTAGATTGTGGAATACAACTGGGATGATAGGTGAGATACGTAATTTAAGATTACATACCTTATGTGCGGCACCCCGAAACTCACCTGTGATATGGCAATGGTCTTGTACTCTATCGCCACCAACCAATGGCTTCTGACAGATACGACAAATCATCGCTCTATCATAAACCCTATAGTTTTCTGGTGACATACATAATGGTTTGGTCACTTTGGATTTGATCTTAGTCTCTTCATCTTGTACACATAGTAGAAAGCGTTCGATAGTATCCGTACCTCGATATAGTACAGGTGGTTCGCTATGACCATCAGAACGTATGACTATGTAGCAAAATCCACATGGAATATGTTCTTCTGTTTTAAATGTGTTCTTCGTGGGATCTTGGGCAGGTACTTCGATCTTAGTAGTTAAAGCCTCGAGATCGGCATAGATAATGTAGGGAACTTTTAGTTGTTTGTGAACATTTTGAAATGATAGTTTGTTAGTCTTTTTGGTGGGCATTTCAATTCGAATGGCTCGATCATTGACTCCATTACACTCGGGAATGTGCTTCGCAAGAAGATCTTTGGTAGTATATCCATGTAAACATCTTTCACAGAAGTATTTTCTACATTTATGTTTTGTTTGATTGAATAATAACTTATTAAAATCCTTGATCCAACAATAGTGTTGCTTACCACTATCTGAGCACTCTATTAGCAATAGATTAACTCTTTTTGAGAAGGTCTCCTTCGAGATGTGATGCACAATCAAACACTTATCCTTAGGATCCCAACCATAAACATTGATAGACATCTTGTTTTGTTTCTCTACGCGTGGTATTTGTGAGATTGGCGTTGGTGAGTCTATCCCATCAAAGTTAAACCCATCGTTTTCTTGGTACTTCGATGTCCTCTCGGGGTTTTGTTTGATCTTACACTTTTCGGCACGTAACGACCAACGTAGACAACGATCGTCATAGTTCTTTACGTTGATCACAGCTTTCTTACTAGCGATTTCTGGAGGTAGTAGTATATATGAACCTCCACGTAGTGGTTGATATCGAGCAATGTTCAACCATAGAATGTTGACTTCATCTATAACCCAATTCGATCCTCGACTGATCCACTTCTCAACGTTGTTATAGATCATTGCATGTGCTTCTACTATTTCCCTACGTATTTCTTCGTTGTTGGTTAAAATTGCTTGTGAACTCCGAAAGGTAGCTATCTCGTATACTGAACCCTCAGGTTTGTCAAGTCGTAGTGTGATATTTAAAGCTAGCTGAAACTTAATACTATTAAAGTATTGGATCTCTTCCTTAAGCTTTTCTGTAGTCTGCTTCATCACACTTACGAGGAAAACATCTGGATCTGATCCTAGTGGATTACCATCTGGAACGTCCATCTGCCATCCACGTAAATAGCCATTGATGGTCCTTGGTGCTTGGACGAATTCGAGTGTGTGTTCAGCCATAGTATAATACCTTAATAATAGCCTTTCTCTAATAGGGTGTTAAAATACAATAATGTGTACAACAAATGGTAGAATAGAGAGTTCGAAAGCATACGTTAATATCGAGAAGTAAAGAATATATGTTAGTACCATGGGTGGATATACTGTATACTAATCACTCCTCTAATAGGTGTTAAAAATGTAATAAAATGTAATAGGACAGATATACTGTATAATATCATTCCTCTAATAGGGTGTTAAAATATAATAAAAAGTAATAAAACACTATATGTACTATACCAACTGGGGTGTCCTGGTGAACTTTTTGAGAACTCTTCGTTGTTTTTTTGTTTTTTTCCTCTAATGGACCCGAACGAAGTGAGGGTAGTCCATTAGAGGAAAAGAACAACAAAACAACGAATAGTTCTCAAAAAGTGCACCAGGAACCCCAGTTGATATACTACTAGCAGAACCCCACAGTACCATGCTCTGGAGAGAACAGTGTTACAATCACTGTTCATCACAAACCTGTTCTGTAACCCCACAGTATACCATGCTCTGGAGAGAACACCGTGTTTACAATCACTGTTTACCACAAACCTGTTCTGTAATCCCACAGTATACCATGCTCTGGAGTGAACACCGTGTTTACAATCACTGTTTACCACAAACCTGTTCTGTAACCCCACAGTATACCATGCTCTGGAGAGAACACCGTGTTTACAATCACTGTTTACCACAAACCTGTTCTATAACCCCACAGTATACCATGCTCTGGAGAGAACACCGTGTTTACAATCACTTTTACCACAAACCTGTTCTGTAACCCCACAGTATACCATGCTCTGGAGAAAACACCGTGTTTACAATCACTGTTTACCACAAACCTGTTTCGTAAAGAACAGAGGACTTGCTCTCTGGCCAGCAGAGGTTGTTGTCACTTTACCTGTACACAGAACAAATAAAACACTTTCACAACAAACTTATATATAGTAAGTTAGGTGTAATGCGATACTACAGGTGCGAGGTACGTGCATGTAGGCGTCCCACAGAAGCATCCTGGCCCTCCTTTTATTTCTAATATACGTGAACGATCTTCCGACATGCTTACAACACTGCCAGTTGTAATGTATGCAGATGACACTGTGATCTATAGTAGTGGGAAATCTACTACAGACATCGAACGCTGTCCAAGCTGACTGATTGGTTCAATTACAGTCGCCTGACTTTAAACAAGTCGAAATCTAAATTCATTCTATTTGGTAGTAGTCGTAAATTGCAAGCCTGCCCAAGTATTAAGTTTACTATAAATAACGATAATTTCGAGAGTTCAGACTCTATTAAGCACCTTGGCGTTATTATAAGTAAAAACATGACCTGGCAGAAGCAAATCGAGGCTATAATTGCCAAAGCCAATCAAACGCTTGGATTACTAAAACGTGTCAAGTACTTGCTGCCTTTAGAGGCCCGAGTAACTTTATATAATAGCCCACTTATGGACTACGCTGAGGTTATCTGGGGCGATAAGAACAATGCCACCCTCATGGAAGATCTCCAGATCATACAAAACAAGGCAGCTAAAATTATCCTTGACCTGCCTTAAGACATGCCTCAGCCACCGATGCTCTTAATACACTTGGTTGGCCCACTTTATCCCAGCGGCGCCTTGTACGTAGACGTATACTTATATTTAAGTATATCCACGAACTTGTAGATTACAATTTTAATATGTTAAGAACTAGTGATATTCACGACTACAATACGAGAAGAAAGAGTGATTATCGCTTCCCTTTAGTTAAACGTAATTATGGAAAGCAATGGCTCTTATACCAAGGTTTCTATGCCTGGAACAAATTAGATCAGTCAATAAAAGGAAACCCTGGCTGTTTTTAAACAGCACATCAAGAAACACATTTTTAATTAGATTATATATATTTAACCTGTGTAATAGCATTTTTAACCTTTATATTTACACTTTTTATTGTATATTATTTTAATTGTAACAGAGCCTCGCTGAAAAAAACTTTGGTGATGCGAGCCCCATGTATAAAACATAATTGTAAAAAAAAACTGTATGTGCAATGTTTACAACATAAAAGCAAATAAAAGATGGTTCTCCATGTTCTATGATAACAATGCATGCATGAGGTCTTGAAAAACAGTATGTGCAATGTTTACAACATAAAAACAAATAAAAGATGGTTCTCCATGTTCTATGATAACAATTGCATGCATGAGGTCTTGAAAAACAGTATGTGCAATGTTTACAACATAAAAACAAATAAAAGATGGTTCTCCATGTTCTATGATAACAATGCATGCATGAGGTCTTGAAAAACAGCATGTGCAATGTTTACAAGATAAAAACAAATAAAAGATGGTTCTCCATGTTCTATGATAACAATGCATGCATGAGGTCTTGAAAAACAGTATGTGCAATGTTTACAAGATAAAAACAAATAAAAGATGGTTCTCCATGTTCTATGATAACAATGCATGCATGAGGTCTTGAAAAACAGTATGTGCAATGTTTACAAGATAAAAACAAATAAAAGATGGTTCTCCATGTTCTATGATAACAATGCATGCATGAGGTCTTGAAAAACAGTATGTGCAATGTTTACAACATAAAAACAAATAAAAGATGGTTCTCCATGTTCTATGATAAAAATGCATGCATGAGGTCTTGAAAAACAGTATGTGCAATGTTTACAACATAAAAACAAATAAAAGATGGTTCTCCATGTTCTATGATAACAATGCATGCATGAGGTCTTGAAAAACTGTGCATGCACGATCGGAACGCGAGTACATTTAGCAGTTTTTCAAGACCTTGAAAGTGCATTATTTTGTTATAGGACCTAGGAGAACCATCTTCTATTTGCTTTATAATATAAAACTTGATCTATGCAGAAAGAAATCCAGCATGCTGAGCAGCCAATGAAATTGCACACCCGTAATTTATAGAGACAAATAAATAGGTCAACAATGAAAACAAAATGCTATCTACTGTATATACTACAGTGTACATGTACATGTATCTGTGCACATTACTCATAGTTTTGGGTGAATTTTTAACAAATTAACTCCCCTGGAAGGCCCTGATACTCCTAATATAATTTTCTTTTACCTCAGTTTTTATATTCATAATTTCCCCTCACATTACGATAACTTTGACTTACCAGTATTTGGATCCAGTTGGCCAGCAATCTAAGTAAATACAAGGAGTTAAACCGATTACCTGTCTATTTAAAAAAAATAATTATCATACATTTAAATGGGCTACATGTATGTCAACCCCCAAATAATAAACTTTCTAATAACGAAAGACAAAAATAACTACCCAGATTAGCATACTACATTGTATGCTTTCCAAGTATACTGGAGAAAATGTGGGCAAATTTTGATGAAGTATGGCAAAGATTCAAGTGGATTTACTTTTACTTTTACTTAACTTTCTCCAAGTGAAACTTAGAGAAACTTGAAATCATTCACTGTAAACGGAAAGCAAGTTTCTAGAATAAGTTTTGCAATTATCCACTTTAATCTTTCCCATCCTCTATTGAAAGAGTTTGAAGAGCATAAAATTATCAGGACATTCACATGGTATTTTTCTTTGAATATTCTTGAAGGTTCAATTCAATTGACAATGCCTCTTTAGAACCCTGAGATAGAAGAGAAATACCATGTGAATGTCCTGATATGCTTTTCAAACTTTTTTGATAGAGGATGGCAAAGATTAAAGTGGATTACAAAAGCTTATTCTAGAAACTTGATTTCGGTTACAGTGAACCGATTTCAAGTTGCTATAAATATATTTTAAAAGCAGTATTTTTTTTATCTAATAATTCTTTGACATCCTTCATCAAAATTTTCTCAAATTTTCTCCATTATACCAGGAAAGCATATGCTGCTAATCTGAGTGCCGGTAGTTATTTTTGTATTTCGTCATGAAAAAGTTTATCATTTGGGGGTTGACAGTGTCCCTTGAAATCCATCCTAACTGGAAATTAATCTACTAACCTGGACAACTTTGTTTCCCATAGATGATGCAACAGCCATACCCACACTAGACATATTAGCCTTTCCTGTTTGTGGAGCTGGCAGTATATCCTTAACATGTCCCACTCCTGCCTGAATTGAGTTCACAGCATTGATATGATTCCCACTTACTGTCGTTACAAGTGGTGTGTTAATGGTTGTGTAACAATTCCTAATCCCTGTGACTGGAACTTCAGAATTTAAACCAAGACTAGAACACAGATTAAGACTGGAGTCCAAGTTCACATTGACAACAGTATGAAAACTATTTGTAGATGTCCGAGATAAGTTTCCCAATAATGGTTGTCCAAGATTTAAAGGCTGCCCACCTGACACATTTGCATCAATGCTTGCAACAATATTCCCCATATCGCTTATAGCTTGACTGCTTGCATCAGGTTTTAGGAAACCAGTCACTTCGTTACCCGTAGATGAAAGATGACTCGATGATGAGTCTAGAAATGTCTTCTTGCCATGAGATATATTTAAAGTTTGATAAACAGCAGATGAGTCAGCCGAATTTGAGTGACTCCCATGAGCAACACTGTTCTGTTTTACTGATTTGTTTCTAGGTGGTGGAGGTGCTTTTAGGAAATTGTTCAAGTTTCTGTTTGAAGATGAAAACACTCCATGACTCTTGTATTTGTCCCCTATTGTTGAAACACCTGCAACAGATTGGAGAAGAAACTTATTAAGCTTGGATATTATGCTGTTATTTAATGAATAGAACATGGTTATCCATCTTCTATAATAAATAATGCATGCTCGATGGAATGCATGCACATTTAGAATCTTTTCAAGAATTTGAATGTGCTCTTTAATAGGTAAACCATCTTCTACATGTTTTGGTTTACAAAAAAAAAAGATCTACGTATTTCTCCTGCATGAGTATGCTTTATAAAACACAATGAGCTCAACACTTTCACGCAATGGAATTGTGCATTCTTTGAATAAATAAATAAGTATGTAAGTAAAAAATAAGTACATGTAAATAAGTAAAAAATAATAGGTAAATAAGTAAACAAGTAAGTAAGTAAATAAGTAAGTAAATAAGTAAGTAAATAAGTAAGTAAATAAGTAAGTAAATAAGTAAATAAGTAAGTATATAAGTAAATAACTAAATAAGTAAGTATATAAGTACATGTAAGTAAATAAGTAAATAAATAAGCAAGTAAGTTAGTTAGTTAGTTAGTAAGTAAATAAATAACTAAATAAGTGAGGACTTTGGTCCCCACGAAACAGTATTGCAGAGCGAAATATGAATCAACCAAGAATTTAAATACTCCGAATCCTTAGTATATATATAACAGCTTTTAAATGTCGTATTTATTTTTAGAAGCATCATCCGGCAATAATCTCTGCAGTTATGAGCGCATAGATGAGACTTTTTATTATTGTTGCGGTTCGTGACTAGTGCACTGGCTAGCTAAAGCTGAGAGTACTAGACGGAAATACATGTAAATAAAGCCGTGAATTCCCACTTTATCATCCGAGAAGGTTCAAATGTTATTTACGAAGTAAAAGTTTGTTTCCTAAGGTTTTATTAGTTATGAAAACGTCAACACTGCAAACGAAAGAATTAGCATATTAGCGAAAATATGATAATCATTATCATGATTATGTTACAAAGCCTGTTATAACGATCTAATATCAATTACCTGCCAATGAATCATGATTTTCAAATATTCACAAAGGACTTCATTTTTCGCATATTTTGATTACTATTTTTGGACAAATATTGCCATTGGATAAAAAAAAATTTGATTTAGAAATCATTGCTTCCTACATGTACATGTAAGTCTAGAAATTCGCGCATGCCTTTAATTTACATTTCAGTAGCTCCTTTGTATGTTATTGTTTGTTGAACATGGCCCGATATGGTAGGTAAAGGTTGGAAGGCTTTTCGTAAGAAGGGCTTGAAATTGTCTGCACCTTAGATAATGAGGCTAAAAGAAAAAAATATTTTTATTTACTTCGTCTAGTACTCTGGGCTTGACATTCCAAATAGCCAGCGCGCTATTCACAAACCGTGACAATAATCTATGCGCTCATAACTGTGGGGATTATTGTTGGATGATGCTTTTGAAAATAAATATGACACTTAAAAGCTGTTTAGTACTGGGGAAATTTCGTTTAGTTACTACAATCCAAAACCCTTAGGTTTCTCTTCTCTCTATATACATGTACTTAATATATATATACATGTATATACAGTTGTATATGTAAGTAAATAACTAAATAAGTAAGTAAGTAAGTAAATAAGTAAGTAAATAAGTAAACAAATAAGCAAGTAAATAAGTAAGTTAGGTAGTAAGTTAGTTTACAAGTAAATAAGCAAATAAGTAAATACAAATGTAAGTAAATAAATAAATAAACAAACAAACAAATAATAATAAAGATAATAATGGTTTAATAACAGTACTCCCAGGAGGTGGCTCTTCTCCTGTTAATGCCAACTAATAAATTGAAATTTAAAATAATACTATTTTATGCTCCCCTAGTTTATTTTATAAGAGATTAATACTAAGAAGGAATTTAACATTTCCACTGAAACATTCTCAAGCACCTACAACATGTTTTGACCTCTGTTGGTTGTACTCACCTTTAGCCATTCCGTGATTACTAGACTGTGCTATCGTTTTAACAGTTGGTCTATGAAGAATGGCTGCTACACCAGGCCTTCCACTAGAATGTCTGTGCCAAACAAATAAAAGGGACTATAATTACCAGTTGTTTAGAATGATTCCACAAACAATCAAAGTTCAAATTCACAAATTATTCATTAGATCAACAGCTAGTTGGGTCATCCCATTTTGATCACATGCATGTATCTTGATACCCGGTGACACACCACATCAAGATGTCAGAGGTATCTCGACAGCTTAAGGTTGCACAGTTCAGTTGGGAGTTCACAGTTCACACAAAGGGTTATGAGTTTGAGTCGAAGTAGGAGCGCTCAAAAAAGCTTTTCTCTTGTTTACCTTCTCTTCTTGTTTACCTGTGAACCCTCGCTCTACATGTAGGTGAGTGAGAACCCGTCGTTTACCTGTGAACTCGTCCGATGGTTAGGGTTAGGTTTGGGTTAGGATTTGTCTTAGAATTAACAATAATTAACAATAATTCTAAGACAAATCCTAACCCGAACCACAAACCTAACTCTAACCATCGGACAAGTTCACAGGTAAATACATGTAATGGGTTCTCACTCACCTAGAGCTAGGGTTCATAGGTAAACAAGAAGAGAATGTAAACGAGAGAAAAACTTTCTTTGAGCGCGGCTGGAACTCGTAATCCTTTGCATGTACTGTGACCGACCTGTGACATGTACTTTACACCCACCATTATTTTTTGTATTGAATTCTGGCAATTTGGTATTCCCAAAACACACCTTTGTTGCAATGGATTGATACATTTTTCTACCATTGCCAAAACAGCACAGCGAAGATGGTCCTGTCTCCTGTTGAACACCAATCCTCCATGACCAACTTTTCTTGCTCCAAAAGGACATGTCTGTTACAAAATATATTAACACATATTCAATTTCCTATTATATTGTTCATGAAACATCAGTCCTAAACGACGATAAAACTTAGTTGGAGATTCAGTGCCCAAAGCCGAGTGCAGGGTCAGTGTTTGTGAGCTTTATTGTTGTCAGGATATCCTGACAACCAATCAGCCCAGTGCATACTGTCACAAGAGTGGACAAAAGGAAACAGGGAGAGAGAGAACAGCAGCATGCCCGATTGCGACGAGGAGCAACTGACAAACAAATGCAGAATAACAAGCAATAACAATAAACTATAGGGGCTGCTCCACCACAAGAACCCTTGTTTATGCTGGATATTTAACCATGTCTAAATGGCATTTAGTCTCTAATATACATGTAGTATAACACGGTTTGAAGCATAGAGCTTTAAACCCTGGCAAACAGAGTCATTGTACAGTTCTCCTCGAAAGTAATGCAAATGAAATTCGATGAAATGTGAAGCTTTTCGACGAAATATTGCATCTTTCGAAATTGACAATTAATGCAAATTCTGATCCGTTACTAACATTTTCATTTAAGGAATGTGACCTTAAGCTTTATATTTATATTTCCTAATTCAGACAAAGCAACCTGAACTTCAGGATTACTGTTTTTCTTGTAAAAATAACTTATTTTACAAGTTTGACAAATGATTGACTCATACTACTAACATATGGTGGCAACACTTTAAGCCTTGAACACTTAAATATTTGTTTTATTTCCATGTTTTTGGCCCACCTTTCCCAGCGCCTTTCAAAGTTCTAATGTACAAGTACATAATCACAACAAAATTTCTAATTCGTATTTTTGAAATTTTGTTTTGAATTTTTGAAAGTTTGAAAGGCTTACCGAAATATGGTTGAAACTTCAATTGCCTTGGGTTGAAATTTTTTTGAACTTTCGAACGTAAACAAAGAAATATATTTCTCTTGTAATGGACTATGAATGCAATACATACATACATACATACATACATACTTTATTTATACACGTAAGAAACCATCAGTAATAGCATAACATTAAAAGTAAAATTTTAAAATCGTAAAAAGAATGCCTACTGCTTTACATGTTTGACGTGTCTTATAAGATTGTGATTACAATAGTGTATGTTTACGTAGTTTAGTTCTAAAAATATTAATTGTATCAGATAATCTGATATCCTCAGGCAATGAATTCCAAAGTTCAGCCCCGTTGTAGCAAATTCGTTTTTTGCCAAAGTTAGTCCGGGGTTGTGGCATAGATATTTTGGAACTCGCACCTCTCAGATCATATTTTAGGGCCGAGTTTCGTCTTTCAAACTTTTTAGTTAGATATGTGGGAGCCAGACCGTGCAGGGCTTTGTACATTAGGATAGCCTTTTGGGTGGCTCTCCGACTGTCGAGCCTTTTCCAACTGAGGGTTTCCAAGAGATCATCGATATGAGTTTGGAATGGGAGATTTGTCAGTATGCGGGCTGCACGATTTTGTAGTTTCTGAAGTTTGTCTGCCAAACCTTTGTTTAAGTTACCCCAGACGCAACTACAGTAGTCAAAATGAGATTGAACTAGGGATTTGTATACACTCATCAGTGCCGAGTATGGAATGAACGGTCTTAGGCGTTTAAGGGCACCAAGGCCAGACGATATTTTTTTTGTAAGCTTTTCTATATGAGTGTTCCAAGACAGCGAATCGTCAAGGTGTATTCCGAGATACTTAACCGACGACACCCTTTTGATATCCCCATCCCCAACAGAAAACACCATATCCGAAGGAAGACCTTGTAGCTTTTGCTTGGAGCAAATAGTGTAAAGTGTAAAGAGAAATAGTTTCCTAAATGGACGAGAGAGCCTGGAGCCCTTGTTATGATAATAAGTTTCTGCATATTGTTTATAACTGTCAAGTGACAGAGTCCGCTCCAGTGTGGTTCTGGTTTTCAACAAGATAGGACAGTCTCAGTTACAACAGTTTACAAATTCAATTTTCAAGTGTTTAGATTAAGTTTTTCAACTATCTAGTCATTTTCAGAATTGTAAGCAAGCTATAAATTACAGATGTATGTTGTGGTTATCAATGATAATGATAATACAGTGGATATTGTGGGCCAGGACCTACATGTACCACCGCAAAGTGCTGTTTTGTGTTTGTGGGTCAGGGACTCAAGGAGTATTTAGGAACAAAAATTTGTCAAATCTTGCTTGCATTACTTTCAAGCAGAACTCAGTAAGCACACTTGTATAGACTTGCATTCAACTTGCAAAGGATGGCCATTAAGAACCACACAAAAGTTGATGCAATTTAAATCTGCATTTTGGTCAAAGTCCTCAGGTGCAGCCATGCAGCAGCAAAAACAAAAGCAAATTAATTAAAACTGAAAAACAAAACAAACATGCCACTGGAAAGAAAGCATAAAGTGGCTGTGTGTATATATGATGTTCATGCTGACATTAAAAACAATGCAGAATAACAACAACTTGCATTAGTGGCCAAATGACTAGTGGCCAAATGACTCAAATTTGAGCTCAATCAAAGTGAATGCAAGTCAAGCAATTAGCACAAGTACATGTACAGTTAAGGCACAAGTGGGTGGCCAAACAGAATGCAAGTAAGAAAACCTGGGTGGACTTGTGAGACCATTTGGCCAGGCATATATGAAGGATTTATACTAATAACAAAATATTTATACATATTGCTCATACTGATCACTGTTGTGTGCATGTACATGTATGTACCGTTGCATTACTTACCGCCAAAGGTCTTGGATGGTGATTTAGTGTATTAATTTCACTGTATGTTATACCATCGTCTACTCCATCACTATCACCTTCAGCAGTTTTATGGGCACCATCACTGCTGTCATCTGAAGGAAAATAACTTACTTTATATCAATGTATACTGCAGGTCATGATTTAAACCTATGTTTATTTACAAATACATGTACATGTAGTCTTGTATACAGCAGTCATGAGTAGTCATGAGTAGTCATGGGTAGTATACTATTTTAGCGGTTGTTGGTCTAAACTTAGATTTTTTGTAAACTTCTCTGTACTATATATTTTTTTGATTTGTATATTATGTTTATAAGATAATCATGGGTGAAGACACGAACAAAACAATAATAAGCTATCTTGTAAATCTATACTTAAATACCTTGGTGTTCTAATTGATGCAAACCTAAATTGGAAATGCCATACTCTAAAAAAGTCTCTAGGGGTATTGGGATCATATCAAAGATGATACACTTTGTTCCTTTGAACATTTTAATAATGTTATATTACTCAGTAATATATCCATTCCTTATTTATGGCCTTGTGGCTTGGGGTAATACTTACCATACCACTATTAATATACATGTTATATGCAAAAAAAATGGATGTGCGTATCATGACATTCTCCAAGTTTGATGCTCACTCAAATCTTCTGTTTAAGAAACTTATTACCTGAACTACATGTAGTTTTTATGCAAACTGCCTTATTCATGTTTGACTTTCATGCCAATAATATTAATACTACCTCTGCTTTTAGCAATGCTTTTTCTAATGTTCATATCAATAAACTATAATACTAGACTGGCCTCTCGGTCCTTGTTTTATGCTCCACAAATTTGTATTTTGACCAAAACATGTACATGTACATGTAGCTACAGTACATTTAACCCGACAGCCAGTGGAAATCTGCCAATTGCTGGCTTCTACTGATGACCCTGTCACCCTCATACAATATTTTTTTTACTGTCAATTATCTGTGACTTTCTTTACAGAACTTCAGCTCCTGCCTATAATAGGATGGGAGTTACAGTTTATGTAAAGTAACTATGGCTCATCCATGGCAGGTGAACTACAATTTTTAAATAAATTGACTTCACTTTCAGCTCATACATGTACTTCTAGAAATGAACCATCTGTTACATTTCTTTTGAAATTGATTGGCACTGGAAATTAATGTGTATACCAATGAGCATTTAATGTGCAACTGTACACAAACTAACTCACCTTCAACAGAGATTGATCTCCCTGCACCCAAAGGTCTGAAAAAAAAAAAAGATGATGCCATTAACAATTATTATTTTTAGATGGGATGTTTAACAGACAATCACAGTTACCATCCTTTCATACTAAATCACAGTTTAGTACTATTCATACATATTATAGGCTGGCAAGCCTGCAAATAACAGCTGGTCATCAGACAATTGTCTGGGCAGGTACTGGCCAGCAAAAGCTTAGTCTAGTCAGACACATGATTTGAAAAAGAAAATATTTTCACTCTATGAATTATGGACCAGACTGATTTCTGGGCTGATCAAACATTGTCCCTGGTCTGACAAATGACTTGTAAGCTATAAGAGAACAACATATTTGCAGGCTTGAACTAAAGAAAGGTCAGTAATCCAAAACGTCTGCACATTTTTTATTTGGTATACTTGCACAATTACTGCACTGAGGATCACCACATTCACATTTTCCAGTACCTAACTGCAGCAGCATTAATTGGTGATTCAGCCACAACAGTAGTGACTGGCTTTATGATGTTATTATCTGCCACTGCCTTGGCTTCTTGCAGTTTTAGAGCTGCCAGATTATGCTGCTCTTTTTCACTGTTCACCCTAGCCTTATGTTCAGCCAGTAATTCATCAAAGGCTTTCCTTCGACCAGGTACAGCACGGCGCAGAGACAATGCATGTGTCTACAAAAGATGTAGAGAGTACATTATTTTGTACATGGATGTGCAGATATATGAAATTTATCTTTGAGTGTTTAACTCAACTTGTGCAGCAAACAAGTTATAAACCAAGTTGAGCACAAGAAGATAAATTCCACATTTCCAAGCATCCCAGTATAAAACATTCTGTTTATTATACAGTGGAACCTCGATTTGGGGAAATTAGTTCGTTATATCGAGGGTTTGTTAAATCGAAAACCTCGTTATAACAAATTTGCAGAAAAACAACCAAAATGTTCGTTATATCGAATAATTGTTTTGTAACGAAGTAACAAAGTTAATAGAACTAATAAGAGACAAAGAGGATAAAGCGGATCTGATGTCTCGATAGTGCCAGTGTCTGTACTGTATATACACATCTAATGAGCTGTTGACTGAGAGGTTGTTCTCTTGTTACAGGATTAAAGGATTTTCATCGCTGTTGGTCTGTTCCGCATTCATATTTTGTCGCGTGTTGACATTTATTCGTTATATCGGGGTAGATTTTACGCTTGGTCTGCCGGATTGTGTTTGTTATAACGAGGATTTCGTTATATCGAGGTTCTGTTACATACATTTTACTTGTAATTTTGCCGGGCTGAAGAATATCGTTTGTTATACCGAGGACTTCATTATAATATAGAGGTTTGTTAAATCGAGGTTCCACTGTATAAACAATACTAATAAGCACAATATTACTGATTGAATCAATATTTTGCCTGATATGGCAATGAGGTCGATTTGAGGAAGGGGGCAAATGAGGGGCATAATATTTCATGCTTATTGTCGGGGGAGGGTTTAATCTTTTTAGACATTTTATTTCCTTCTCCACCAATTTCCCCCACCCCTCCCCTTCAATGGTAGATATCCTTGTAAATCATTGTAGCTTAGTAGTTTATAGGCTGAATATAAATATTCTAGAATGTGTTTAAGATATTCAAGACACTTTTTGGTTGCCCTACTATAGGACTTATTTGACAGTTAGTAATTAAGCCAGTGTGATTCAAATACTAACCTTGCATGTTAGGGATCTTGTACACCTCTTTTGCTGGTCCTGTACCCATACACCACAATGTTTGTCAGCATCAAACTCTCGCTCTGTTTTGATTGCATGGTTGAAAGTAAACAAATATTTTAATTAGCAACTCAGGAATATAATACAGAGTTAAACACTCGTCCCATCATATGCATGAATAGTGTTTTCTGAGAGCATTGTGGAGCTGGTGTTTATTCAAAACCTGGTGAACTTATTGCCTCATGACTGGTGTGAAGCGGCAAACTTTGTGAGGCTTCTTGTTGAGTTCATTTGGACTTCCTGCTTGGGTTCCCTGTGGTTGCATATGCAGGTTGAACATCGGAATCACTTCGAGAATTTCCAGAAGTCCCGAGCAAATTGATTGAAAACCGAGTGTTCCGATTGGTCAGCAAATTATCAGAGAACCAATCAGAGCTC
Organism: Actinernus sp. WN-2022; assembly: GCA_030867875.1. Taxonomy (NCBI): domain Eukaryota; kingdom Metazoa; phylum Cnidaria; class Anthozoa; order Actiniaria; family Actinernidae; genus Actinernus; species Actinernus sp. WN-2022. Next base: position 48,662,951 of record JAOWCC010001634.1, on the reverse strand, counting down.
TAATTGAAAAGTCCGAAGGTGTTATCATAACAACTAATAACCTGAGCATGGTGTGGTATCATTCTTTCATGAAGCAAGTTATGTGAAGCGAAAAGTGAAAGGGAAAAACATGTGTCCCACAAATAACAGTTACTCTGCTTCCATGGAAGTTAAACAAAATAGTGTAGTTTGAAAAGAAGGCAACATAGTTTGACAACGAAGGAGCATAGAGACACTAGGAAATACGAAGCATCAAAAAAAAGATCTGTGAGTGTGATCTGTCCAACTGTTCATGAGTCAGAGATTAGTAGTCAATCACATAGTTTAGCCTGCCTGCCTCAAAGAAGAACAACAAAGGCCAATCCTTTTCCAGAAAACTGACATTAGTGTCAGCCAACAGAACAACAATAACTTAGGCAGAAGAGAACAAATAAGTACATGTAAATATTACACAAAGAAATTATAAATTACTGGCTTTAATGAATCCATAAAACAAAGATGTGGCAGCCATGTTGGTTGCTTTAACAAGAGAAGCTAGCAAGGTTTTTCTTGTGTAAATTGGCAGTAATATCATGTGAAAGCGGAAAATAACATGTATCAAACTTACCTCTGGTTGGCACAATCTTCCTGGGAGATTTCCTGTTTGAACTAGACTTCTCACTGACAGATTTCTTCATAGCAGCATTAGGGATGGGTGGGTGGATCTTTTTTACAGGCACAGTTAATGAATGATTGAGACGTGGCACAGTAAGAGGAACCTCTTCTATCTTAACAGTACTATCCTCAAGTTCAACTTTTTCGATTTTGATTGCTGTATCACCAGGAGAAGATTTTGTTCCTGACTGAAGAAGTGACTCTACTGTGGGACTTCCTTCTTCAGGTGACAACGTTACTGGGTCCTTCTGGTGCATAAGGACTGAAGAATAAGGTACAATATCATGTTTAATCTTTGGTCCTACAAACACACTCCAACATTTCAAATAATTAACAATGATATGGATGTGACTAGTGGACAATTATTCATCTCACTGTCAGTGAATAGTGGTGGATATTTACTGAGTCGCGAAGCAGCAAGGTACACATAATATCCACCACGGGTATTATTCATGCACCGACACTGAGGACGGGTGAATAATTGTTTTTGTATGTACCACACAAGTGAATAGCCAACACCATTTACAGTTATTTTATTTTCTGTTAAATGGTCAAAAACTTGCATGAGGTGATTGCTGCTTCGCTTGGAGGTGAATAGCAAAGGATATTCACCTCTGATATAGCCAAACCAAAGTGCATGAAAAGCACTATTTACTTGTGTGGTATATTATTACTAATGGTGGATATTTACCAAACCACAAAGCAGTGAGGTACATGTAAATATCCAACACTAGTCAGTGACACAGAAGGGAATAATTGTTTTTATTTGTATTAGTGCAGTTGTCACCACACAGGTGAAATAGCCATGCAGCCTCAAATTAGTTTAAAATAAGTCAAATTTAAGCTATCAACAAGTGAATCTTAATGCATGACACCGAAAACAGTGAATAGTGCAGGATATTCCGAGTTTGAGTAGCCAATCAGAGCATGCAGAAAAGCACTTAAATAAACATTCACTTGTGTGGTATGTAGTCTTTAATAGTCTATAGCTAATTTCCTAATACCATAATTATGACCTTGGTTTCTGTTGTTCTTTTGGGGACATTTAGTCTCTAACTTCCCTCATCAGCATGTATATAACTTGGCAGAGAAAAATTTCTCTTCTTGCATGTGAAATGAGGCAACATTAGTACAGCATGCAAGCTGATAAGGGAACATTAGGCTGCCTCATGGATGCCAGGTGATACCTCTTCTCTGTAACTATGAATTTTTGTGCAACACAAGCAAATTTCAAATGATATGGAATGCATACAAAAAATTGCAATATAATTGTTATTTGTTTTAGTATTCCTGTGATGATGTAACAATAGCTACACCCTCACAAAAGCATAATGGCCAACAGAGTCTCTAACCATGTCCCATTGCCAGTTCTCTGACCAAACAAACCATTCTTGAATTTGAAAACACACATGATGCTACCGCCTCCCAATTAGCTCAGTGGTAAAGCGCTATCTGTCATGTGGTAGATTGCAGGTTCAAACCCTGTCCGGGCCAAAACTCAAGGTCTTTAAATAACTGAGTAGAAGGTGCTACCTTGATATAATCCATCAGTAAAATTATGGTTCACATCTTCTCAGACAAGAAAATAAAAATTAATGGTGGACTAAGTCAACAGCAGGCCAATTGTGGAAGATTACTGCATGTTAGCGGTAAACATGTTACCCTCTATAAATAAAACTTTACAATAAACTTTACTTTATTGTACTGAATCTACAAACAACGATATACATGTATATATATTTTATGAACTGAAATGTATGTAAACTCTACAAAGTTATTAATTAATTCACCACAAAATTCAGTTCAGTTAATCTGTAATGACATGTGTACAGTACCAGAGTTGCAGGGAATCCCCCCCCCCCCCCAGGGATCTCCACCACCTGGGCAAGATCACTAGGGATTCCCCCTCCCCCCTTGAGATCCCTAGGATTCCCGCGGGGCTTCGCCCTCTCATTACTACCTTATGGATTTTGCCCCTCTCTCCTTAACATTCACATTCAATGTTCTTTATGGAATTTTTGACTCATGGTTATCACAAACAATGTCAGATTTTGATAATGATGGAACATCATAACTTTTGAAATTGTGCGATACTATAGAAACTGAACTTATGTGGTGATGACTTCAGCTCACAATATTTGTGCTCTAGTTCTCTTGCACTCAATTGGCACTTGATGTATTCCTGGCAGTACCAGTCACCACATAGACAGCAGCTAGGCCACCATGTTGTTGAATGCTTCGGGCAGTCTGTGCAGGTAAAAGGTCTCTACAGCGACGCTGGTGTGCTTCCTCCCCATGTTTGTGTGTCATCTCGCCAATCTGGAAGCACCTGAGGTGATTTCTCATTCGCTTCTGGTCGAAGCATGTACTGACATTGTAAGTGAACGCGATGGTGAAAGTCTGCAATCTATTGACCACGACTGGTATATCTACTTGTAGCAGCTTTACGTTGTCAACCAAACCTCTGTAGCAGTGGCGTAGCGAGGCGCAACACTTTTTTTGGGGGGGGGGGGGGGGTGTTCATAGGTTTGATAAAAAATTATATCACAGGGCTTGATTTCTCTGTTTCCCGCCATATAGGAGAACAATCAACAATTTTCATAAGGGGGAAGGGGTGTTCTGTTAAACATTTCAGAGAAAGTGGCTGAATATTTTTTTTACCTAAAATTGCGGAAAAAGAAAACTTAAAATTCTATTTTTTTGGGAGCGGCTGCCCCCCTCGCTACGCCACTGCTCTGTAGCCAACTGCACCTCTGTCGATTTCGTCAGGTCATCGTACAGACTGTCATAAATGGAAACATAGCCTCCGATCAATGCAGACACCACCCAGTGTTTTTCATCCATGTGGTGGATCTGGATGCCTTCATTGGCACAGGAACTAAACAACATCTGGCAGAGCAGAGTTTTTCTGGATCAGCTTTTGTGCAGCATTCATACAATGTATGATTGTCGTTCAACATCCGCTGAAGTTGAAGAATCTTTACATCTTTTTTGAGACCAAGCTTTTGAATACAAGCTTTTAAAACGAGAATGATAAACGTAATAATCTAAAACGTAAAAATCGAAAAATCCCCCTTTGTTTTAGGTACATGTATAGGCTTTGAAATTGGCATGAGCCCGACTATGAATAATAGACAGTCAGCAGCTTGTTGATACTCTGGTTTGTGGTAATTAAACAACATTTTTTATCTACCGTTGTGGAATATGAAGAGTAAGAATACAAATAACAACAACTACATGTACCTTAATTAAATGACCTAATTAATGTTGTTAGCCACATCTTAGCAAATAAAGCTGCAAATTTCACCTTTTTGTGCTTTTAATATGAGAATGACAAATGTAAACATCTAATCTGTGGCTTAAGTTACTCACTTGCAAACATTGGTTTTGGACCCATTTATACGATCGTTCATGACTTAGATATTTACGTTTGTCGTTCTCATATACAAGGCACAAAAAGGTTAAAGGGGTACCCGAGTGAAAAACACATTGGGGCTCAAAAGCATCTTTCAGATGTACTTTGTTCAGAAAATGTATTAAAATTTGATAAAACTTTATCAGAGTTGAGAACGAGCCCCTCAAAGTTGGCCCCGCGAAGACCTGGGCGCCGCCTTCTTGTTCACATTAATTCCTGTGACATTTTTTACGTCACTTCATCCCACCGGAGTCTTGCGGTTAACTTGTAGCGACTTTCTTTGTATAACTTTCACACACTCAGAATTAGAGTAGATTTTCATCAATATGGCAGAGCCAAATCGTACTCGAACAAAAATATGATGAAGACGATATTGTGAGAGAAGTTCAGAAGACTGGGAGGACGGAGAAAAGCATGTGGAAGGCGAGAATATCAGACGAACAACAAAAGGCGACTACCGAGCTAGTGCTACACTGGTGTTAATAATGCTATGATGTAAAGGTTCACTGTGTATTTTTGTATGGAACTTGTCAGGCTTAAACACAAGACTAAAGGTAGATTTGCATCTACACTAAGCCGCAGCTTACTTTCCTCTCATTAAAATGGCCCTTAATATATATATATTTATATATTTAGGCAAGCCTAAAAGCAAAGCTCCCATTTATCTGAACTGAAGTAACGACCTGAAAATAATGATAAATTACATAAAGAAAACGAACATAAAAACACAAAAAGAACTGGTAGAATAAAGGGATATCAGCACAAAAAGTTCAGAAGAAAAAAGAAGAAAAAAGAAGATAACGAAAAAAAAAAAAAAAAAAAAGACACTTTGAGTGAGCGCTCACTGTTCGAAATGATGTGCTCAGATTGCATCAACAGATCGTGCAAACTAAAATTAAAAACTGTTCACTCAAATCACAGATAATTGTCTGTATTTTCTCATTTTTCTAAAGCTTTCATTATAAAATATTAGCCAGAAATAGAAGGAGGTCAAATGTGGCATAAATTTACATCAAAATCCCTGGAAAAACTTTGTGAAATGTTTTGTGCCGTCATGGTCCTATCTCCAAGACATTCAATTGATACAGAATTATCTGGCCTGACACAGAATTATCTGGTCAAGTGACAGTTATGAATGTTGGGCTCAGTGCACCGTGCATCAGGGTTTGGGCACAAGGGAAACCGGAAGTCATTCAATTTTTGCTCTCATCCTAAAACTATGCATGGTGCTCTGCTCTTTGGCCTGCACAGGAGTTCTGCACTGTTTCAAATGACTTCTACTTAAAGATTGATCACAATCCTATAGTGTTCTTATACACTGGACATCGTGCCAATCTCTTGAGTTCTTAAAGTGCCACTACGACGAAAATTTACCATTTCGATTTGCCACTTTTTCAGTGTCTATAGGTCAATCAGTATTATAAATATCCGAAATAGTAAAAAATATTCCCAAATGGGCATCTTAAACCACAAATTTTAGGAGAGTTTACCGGTAAAATCCTGTCCGCCATTGCTGGAAGCCGTGCCCTTTGTTCAGCTTTAAACAAAGGTTTATTCACCGGAAGTGATGTCATACACTTAACACGACAACCTCGTGGCGCGAAATAGCGTGCATAAAAAAGTAGCCAACCTCGCAAAGATAAATATAACTTTCTTCTTATGTACGTGAAGACGTTTTTAGTAGAAATATGCCTCCAGGCGTTGTGTTCTGCAGGCGAGCGTTAAGTGTATGACATCATTTCCGGTGAATAAACCTTTGTTTAAAGCTGAACAAAGGGCACGGCTTCCAGTAATGGCGGACGTGTAGATTCAATATTCGGAGCTAAAAAAATAGAACTTCCTGTCGTTGTATCGAAAAACAATTTGAACTGGTAATAATATATGAACTCTACTTTATGAATATGCAAAAACATTGATATGTCAAAATTTGATCGTAGGGGCACTTTAAGACTTCCATTTTTTTTATTTTCCAGTTCATGTTCAGCAAATCATTTCAATGGGGGGCGAAATCCCTTTAGGATTGCCCGGGTTGCCTGGTTTAGTAGCCCAAAGCTCTAGGAAGCTAGCCAGAGGTAGGAAGCTTAATTGCGAAGTACAATGTAAATTACCTCTTTACCATTTTTTTAACTTTTTATTTTTGTAAATTTCTGAAGTTTACCTGGCAAACTCGCTTCACAACACTGAAGTGCATATATGTTCTACAAGCTTAGTAACCAGGCATTCAATGGCGCATATACAAACTCTCTATATTCACCTAAAAGTATTCTCTCAAAAACTGTCTGCTACACACTCCTTTGCAAAGTTTATAAAAAGAAAAAGAAGCAAATGTTACTAAGTTGCTCCTTCAGGCAACCTGTGAACAGGAATCACTAGCCCGACAAGCCGAACTCTAGTCCTGGGCTATCAGACAGCACTTACGACCTGCCGGGGCAGCAAGATTACGGGGGCTGAAATCCCTAGGCTACTGGCCAAAAGTGGGTTAACCACTATTTTGCGTGTGTATTTTGTGTACATGCATTCACTACAAATTTGAATATATATAATAATCAGTCCAAAATGTATGCTCTGATTGGTCAAGAGGCACACACGTCATGAGGGCACACAACCAATTTCTCAACTTGTTTTGATTGGATATTTTCATAGTTTGTAGGTAACCCTGGCAACCAAACAGCCCAGAACACAGCTGTTGGGTCACACATGTAACCCTGGCAACACATGTAGTGGACAAAAGGGGAGGGAAAGCAGTAAGCGATCACAGTGAAGTGAAACTGACGAATGAACTCCAAACCACAAGCTTTAACAACTTTGAAATGTTGCACTGAAAAATATGTGGCCCTCTTCTCATTGAATGAGATATTTCAGAGAATGGTTTTACATGTTTCATTATGAATTTCAATTACCAGAAAAACAAAACGTTGTTTTCTGATTATATGAATCACTATCCTGTATACTTTACGGAAGCTCTGATGTGAAGGGGGTAAAGTTGAATGCACCATCGGCCTCCATTGATACCAGTCTGTTAGACTAAAGGGGCTACCAACGTTACATAAAATGACTTTACTGATGTGAAGGGGGTAAAGTTGAGTGTACCGTCGGCCTCCATTGATACCAGTCTGTTAGACTAAAGGGGCTACCAACGTTACATAAAATGACTTTACTGATGTGAAGGGGGTTGAGTGCACCATCGGCCTCCATTGATACCAGTCTGTTAGACTAAAGGGGCTACCAACGTTACATAAAATGACTTTACTGATGTGAAGGGGGTTGAGTGTACCATCGGCCTCCATTGATACCAGTCTGTTAGACTAAAGGGGCTACCAACGTTACATAAAATGACTTTACTGATGTGAAGGGGGTTGAGTGTACCATCGGCCTCCATTGATACCAGTCTGTTAGACTAAAGGGGCTACCAACGTTACATAAAATGACTTTACTGATGTGAAGGGGGTTGAATGCACCGTCGGCCTCCATTGATACCAGTCTGTTAGACTAAAGGGGCTACCAACGTTACATAAAATGACTTTACTGATGTGAAGGGGGTTGAATGCACCGTCGGCCTCCATTGATACCAGTCTGTTAGACTAAAGGGGCTACCAACGTTACATAAAATGACTTTACTGATGTGAAGGGGGATGAATGCACCGTCGGCCTCCATTGATACCAGTCTGTTAGACTAAAGGGGCTACCAACGTTACATAAAATGACTTTACTGATGTGAAGGGGGTTGAGTGCACCGTCGGCCTCCATTGATACCAGTCTGTTAGACTAAAGGGGCTACCAACGTTACATAAAATGACTTTACTGATGTGAAGGGGGTTGAATGCACCGTCGGCCTCCATTGATACCAGTCTGTTAGACTAAAGGGGCTACCAACGTTACATAAAATGACTTTACTTTACATTAAAACATTATTTTGGTGAATATGTTGTAGGTTGTTTCTCAATTCAGGTCATTTTTAAACAACCTAGGTCATTTTTAAATAACCTAGGTTATTTTTAAAATATAAATAACCTAGGTCATTTTTAAACAACCTAGGTTATTTTTAAAATGACCTAGGTCATTTTAGGGTCTTTTAAATGTAGGGTTAGGGTTTGTATGACTATATTGAAGAATTTAAAGCATTACATTTCTACGTTGCGACTTAGCTCTAAAAACCCTAAATTAGTGAGCACCCATTGTTGACGGTTAGGGTGTTTTTAAATGTAGGGGTAGGGTTTGGATTAGTTCACAGGACCATTGAAGAAGCATTATTTAAAAAGCTTAATTTAGTGACTATAGCTCTAAAATCATTGACTTCAAAGTAAGTGAACAGCCCTTGTGGACGGTTAGGTTTTTTTTAAATACAGGGTTAGGTTTTGGATTAATTAGTTCACAGGACCATTGAAGAAAAGTGCACTTGAAAACACTTGAAAACTTCGCTAAATTCTCCATTAAGTTCAGATGTATTTAGACTCGTTCTATTAATGATTTGGGATTTAAAATGGTTAGGGTTTTTTCAAATTTGGGGTTAGGTTTTAGAAGGTTTGTATGAAAATCCGACAATATGAATAATTAATATGCTTACACTGAGAAAGCGCCCGATCATTTATCCATTTTTTACGTCTTTTCACATTCTCGGAGTTCTTTGATTAGAGACTGACAAGACAATATAATACATTTAATGTTAGAGGTGATGCGCTTTCTTTTGTCTTTACTTTCGGTCAGTGATTACTCTAAGTCGGTTCGGTTGACACAGTTTGTTTCGAAGTACGAGTGGAGCCGTAATAAAGTCAAGAAACAAAGTATTTTTTCTGGATTTAGCTTCCTTACTTCCCTTGATTTGCTGCAGCTTTCATAAAAGAACGCAGAGTCAACACAAACGTGTTGTTTAATGTCGTCCATACAATGTTTTCGAAAGATGTTTCCAAGTGCGATTTTGTTAGTAGTACGCATGCGCACATAACGAGAGGGACTGGGTTTGACGATAAGTCACTTGGAGAATAAATGATGTGTAAATCAACAAGCGCTTTCGTGGCGCAGTGCGATAATCCACTGGATTAAAATCTACCAGGCGTTCCTTGTGATTCGGCCAAGTTAAGCCCGACCGGGCAAGGTTAGTAAGTGGATGGGTGACCGTTGAGGTAAGTGGTACAGTACAGTAAGGTGTGTCAGGGGGGACAAGGAGAAAATTGAGAGGCAGTGGGAAGGGAGGGGAAGGAAGTAGAGGGGAGGGGTAGTTCGTCAAAAAAAGATTTTGTAGGGGAGGGGTGGGTTAATTTTTTTTTTTTAATGACCTAGGTTGTTTTTAAATGACCTAGGTTGTTTTTAAATGACCTAGGTTGTTTTAAAAACAACCTGAATTGAGAAACAACCTACAACAAATGTTGTAGGTTGTTTCTCAATTCAGGTTGTTTTTAAAACAACCTAGGTCATTTTAAAACAGAAAAAAAAATCACCCACCCCTCCCCTACAAAATATTTTTTGACGAACTACCCCTCCCCTCTACTTCCTTCCCCTCCCTTCCCACTGCCTCTCAATTTTCTCCTTGTCCCCCTTGACACACCTTACTGTACTGTACCACTTACCTCAACGGTCACCCATCCACTTACTAACCTTGCCTGGTCGGGCTTAACTTGGCCGAATCACAAGGAACGCCTGGTAGATATTAATCCAGTGGATTATCGCACTGCGCCACGAAAGCGCTTGTTGATTTGAACACATCATTTATTCTCCAAGTTACTTATCGTCGAACCCAGTCCCTCTCGTTATGTGCGCATGCGTACTACTAACAAAATCGGACTTTGAAACATCTTTCGAAAACATTGTATGGACGACATTAAAGAACACGTTTGTGTTGACTCTGCGTTCTTTTATGAAAGCTGCAGCAAATCAAGGGAAGTAAGGAAGCTAAATCCAGAAAAAAATACTTTGTTTCTTGACTTTATTACGGCTCCACTCGTACTACTTCGAAACAAACTGTGTCAACCGAACCGACTTAGAGTAATCACTGATCGAAAGTAAAGACAAAAGAAAGCGCATCACCTCTAACATTAACTGTATTATATTGTCTTAATTGTCAGTCTCTAATCAAAGAACTCCGAGAATGTGAAAAGACGTAAAAAATGGATAAATGATCGGGCGCTTTCTCAGTGTATAAGCATATTAATTATTCATATTGTCGAATTTTCATACAAACCTTCTAAAACCTAACCCCAAATTTAAAAAAAACCTAACCATTTTAAATCCCAAATCATTAATAGAACGAGTCTAAATACATCTGAACTTAATGGAGAATTTAGCGAAGTTTTCAAGTGTTTTCAAGTGCACTTTTCTTCAATGGTCCTGTGAACTAATTAATCCAAAACCTAACCCTGTATTTAAAAACACCCTAACCGTCAACAATGGGTGCTCACTAATTTAGGGTTTTTAGAGCTAAGTCGCAATGTAGAAATGTAATACTTTAAATTCTTCAATAGTCATACAAACCCTAACCCTACATTTAAAAGACTTTTAAAAATAACCTAGGTTGTTTAAAAATGACCTAGGTTATTTATATTTTAAAAATAACCTAGGTTATTTAAAAATGACCTAGGTTGTTTAAAAATGACCTGAATTGAGAAACAACCTACAACATATACACACACGCTTACACTAAATTTGAATTCATCGACTTTGGGACTGCAGAAGACAGCCAACTTTTATTGTTCCACATAGTTTCACAACTACATACTTTGTTCTATACTTCGTTTTTGAAATGATTTCAGACTGCAGTGGCAGTTAGTTTCACGACTTTGGGACTACGAACTGTGGCAGGTTTTACAAGTAAGATGCTTTAAAAAATGGCCGGGTATTCTATAATTATCAGTCCTGGAGTTGCTCCTATGTCATGATATCAACCACTGTAGAAAACTGGTTTTCCAAACATGAGATAAAAATACATGACACATCTGACCAATTGTGACCCTCTTCATGCTATCGTCCAATCACATAATGAGTACAGATTCTGTACTCATGAAAGAGTAAATGAACCTAAATTTACCTCTACTGTACGTTGAATTTTATAATTTCTTAGATTGCCAAGTTGAAGTAAAAAAAAAAGGAACTTTTTCCACACACACTTAAATTCAAAGCAATTTGAATGCACCCATCTGGTAATGTACATGCAATTATAATAGTACCTGGAAATTGTATTAATTATTGAGCTTTCTTTGTATGTTTTCACAAAAATGCCTATCTTTTTTTATATCCAGGCAAAGTTTATTAAGGTAATCTGAAACACCATCAACACACAGTGTATACAATATAATTTTAGTAGCAGAGCCCATCCATGCATGGGCCTGTCACCAATGGAATCAGAGCACCATGTAAACTATACAATAAAGCTGAAGTTCAGTAGCCTGTACACAGACCTCCGTAATCCCTTCAACGGAAGGAAAAGGAGGTCTGTACTACGGATGAGTTAATCATGTTCTTAAGGTCACGTGGATAGTTACAGGAATGTTGTAACCAGTCGCTGATTGGCTGGTGCCTCATAGCAGGTGCTGATTGGCTTAGCAGTAATGTTGACCTTCGAGCTCGGGTTTTCCCACGAGCGCAACTTCTCAAACCTCGAGTTCATATGGTTCTCAAACTCACGATTTCATCCAATCTTCAACTCCCTCGAGGAAGAAAGATCTCCAAATCCCTTCCTTTGAAGGGATTATGGAGGTCTGTGTATAGGCTAACGAAGAAGGGAATTTATTTTATTTTCCCCGCTTCGCAGCATCCTCCCTCTTTGTCTCTTGCATTGCCGTTAACAATAGGAAATGAACAATCTGAAATCTACAATGTGTAGCATCTAGTGTTTCTCGGTCAATGGAAATCGAGATGTAGTTTATGCAAAATTATGCCGGAACACGATTAACGACAGTGTAGCACAGACGTCCCTTCCCGAGTTTTGAGGGGAGATGGACGGCTGTACACAGGCTAAGCTAAAGTTCAGCCTCTGGCTTGGTGGGCCATTATTTTCACTTTTCTTCCTCTTGTCTTCTGGGATTTTTTACTTTCCTCTTTTCCCCTTTAATGATATTTAATCATATTATTTATCTAAATTACAGTCCTTATCTATGCTTGTCTATGCTTGTTTGACACCATGCTTGTTTGACACCATGCTAATGACTGTGACGAGTCTTGTTATAAATCGCTTCTTGATAATATAGTACTGATATTGTTTTGAGGAATTCTCTACACCAGAAGCATGCAATATATTTTTGCTTAACTTGGTGTATATTTATGTATTAACATCAAACTACAGTCAACAGGAATCCGCAACATTGTTATTTAAGTAAAATGAATAAAATTAAATAAAAGGTCATTACCAAAAAGGTCAAGAAAGAAACAAAAAATATTGACCAGATAAAAGCAGGATTTGCTGATTTCCCAGTTAGGAAACAAAAACATGGACTGTGTGTACTAATATTAACATTAAATACATCTTCTTACATGATCAGGAAGTTATTAACATTGGATAAATTTCACAATTACATCAACCTGTTTGTAGAATAACATAATGATCACTCCACATCCCCTGTTGATTCATTAGGTTAATACAAGGGGTATAACTGGAGAATTCATGACACTCGGTTGTTTAAATGTGAACATGAATATCAATTCTATCTACCACTTAAAGCTTTGTTTACCATAAGCACAGGCCTCTATAGCACAAAATTTATGACAGATTTGCTTTTAAATAGGGTATAGATTGGGTAAATGATTTGACAGTCGAAATCCCGTTGAGCGCTTCGTTAGAGCGGGTTTGACGATTTGCTTTTTTCGATTATACATGCATGCATATGGTAAGGTGTATTGATTAGGTGTACGTTATACTCAGTTCTTACCGCAGTGTCTTGTGAACGCTGATGCCTTGATAACTCTTCCACACTCACGGCAAATCACTAAGCAAACTTCTTCTTGAGCGGGACATAGACCAAACAGGGGCATATCTGAGATCAAAGCAGTTCACCTCAAGTTTAACTTTCCCCCCTTACATTATTAATAAATGTGCTTTCTACAACCTGCGCTTTAAGGCACAATACAAGATGAGTTATTTATTCTGAGCAATTGAGTGAAGCAGTGTTTGGATTAACTTGCTCTCTGCAGCGGATCGGAAGAGAGTACCGTTTTACAGGGCGCTCCACTGAAAGGGGTACACATGAGGTATAGTACTCTCCATGCTACCGGTTAATTGACCGTCAACCTGCGAATAAAATCCCGCGCTGACGATTCATTTCAAAGAGAATCATACTTTAAAACTTTTTCTGCAGTACTCTACGGAAATTCGAGTCAAGCGAATAATGAATTGAGTCGTTCCCTTACCTTCTCTCCGTAATCGCGTGGTTTCATTGGTGCAAAAAGTATTGTTTTCATCCACTTCCATAGCTGGCAGAAAAATAACACACCGTAAATCTTGTGAAAACTGCAACAAATCAAACTTTTCTGGAAAACTACGAGCTGAAATCGATAAAACAATTATTGCACAAACCTTCTGAGTCATCGTCAGGGGAATCTTCATCGAAGGAATCCCAGGAGCTGCCCGAAACTAGGGAATGACAGTGAATTTTCGCCATTACTACTTCATTCCTGCTCTAGATGTTGCTTTCTCCTCTATAGTGTGACGTCACTGTCGGAGAACACGTAGACCTCCGTATGGGTTTCGGCCCTTCCGGAAGCCTTCCGAAGATATACGACCTTTGTAAATGTCAAAGCAGTCATGTCAGACTTTGGATAATGAAACATTCTGAAGCTACTAGAGAGTCTTAAAGCCTACTCTGCAGATCTTTAAGGTATTGAAAGTGAGTTAACATGATCTTTAGTGATCTAGATCATTTTAAAGTGGATGACTTCTTGACTGTATGAATTTGAAGAGCGGCGGCCATTTTGAACTTACCTCCGAGTGTACTTTGCCTTTAAAATAAGACAACGAAAACTCAGTTTCTCAATAAATGGAAGTGTAATGAGTCCCTTTGGCGTTACGGCAGACAAAGTGGGGAAATGATTTTAAGAAGCTCATGATTTCAATTAAACCCTGCTTATTATTGACTCGCGATCCGCCATCTTCGTCAAGCGAGCTGTGACGGCGTACTCGATCAGCGGTATCCCCTACCTAGGCATGCTCAACGAGGGAATTTTAAAATATATGGCGGAAGAGGGAGAAGATGCAGTAGTGTTGAGTTTTCACGATAGTCTGCTGCGGAAATCAGACTTTTCTTTACTTGAAGAAGGCCGCTGGTTGAACGATAATTTAATAGGCTTTGTGTTTGAGTGAGTATAACATTAATTAATTATTCTACTGAGCCAAAAGATTTTGAAAGGTCTAACTCTAAGTGAAAGTCTAAGTTAGAGTAGACCGCGCGACAAGATGTGAAGTGGTACATACAGTGTACTGTAATTGTAACTAGGTAAGAGAAACAAAATGTTAATGCCTCCCGGTTAGCTCAGTGGTTAAGCGCCGGTCTGTTGAGCGGGAGGTCGCGGGTTCAAATCCCGGCCGGACCAACACTCGGTCTCAGGGTCTTAAAATAACTGAGTAGAATGTGCTGCCTTAGTTAAACAACTGCAAATTAATGGTTAGACCTTCACGTCTTCTCGGATAAGGACGTAAAATCGTAGGACTAGTGTCCCCAATTAGTTGCAAAGCTAAATACATTTGACACTTAAATAAAGTTACTTACTTACTTAACTGCCTCCCGGTTAGTTCAGTGGTTAAGCTCTGGTCTGTCGAGCGGGTTCAAACCCCGGCCGGACCAACATTCATTCAGGCCATCAGGGTCTTAAAATAACTGAGCAGAAGGTGCAAACGGTTAGACCTTCACGTACGTCTTCTCGAGTTCGGATAAGGACGATAAATCGTTAGCCCTCGGAAACCTCAATAGAAGGGCTTTAAGCCTGTTGAGGTTCTACGTCCACCTTCGAGTGGTAAAAACAGAATAAATGTAAATAAATAAATAAAATTAGAGCTTTTAACTTTCAATTGCATGATCAGTATATAAAATAATGTCACATATATACTTGGGATGATTATGAGTTGTTCACTACTAAATTCTCCAATTCATTGAAAAGCCTGAGGGTTAGGGGAAAAAAATCAAGAAAATCTTATTTTGAGTTTCGATAGTTCTCAAAACAAGAATGAATAAATCTTATTTTGGGTTGTGATATTCATCAGAACTAGAAACTAAATCTTGAGTGCACTCAAATGATTTCTACATGTTTACCTAAAAACATATGGTCGTAAAGTCAATTGAATAAAAATCATTCAAAATGAAAACCTTTTGGTTACTTTGCACGAATTAATGTTAAAATTAATAATGATTCTAAGTGGTTTAACTGCAAAAAAATTAGTAAAATAGGGACTTTTAGTTGGAGAAGGAGTGAAGGTAAGATAAATACATGGTAATCAGTATAGTTGATTATATGGGTACAATTAATGTAGCACTGTAAGAAGACAGGGAGAGGGTAGGGGAAGAAAGTGATAAGGGGGAGGTAGGAAAATAGAGGGTGAGGGTGAATTACATGTAACTTTTAGTACACAAAAACATCATAGGGTAAGTCAGATTTGATCTACATGTAGGTTGAATCGGATTTAATCAATGTTGAAACATATTTACCTGAAAATGAACTTTAGCCTACAATATACAATGTACATGCATAAGCTCTTGCTAATATTTGTTTTAAGAACATCACATTTCTGCATACTATCAGGTGTATTAAGTTCAGCACCAATTTTTTGCACATTCTCATTTGACGAAAGCAATCACATGATGTGACATGACATGATGTGGTAGTGACATGACATGATGTGATAGTGTTTGTCTGCCACTATCAGGTGTGATGTGATAGTTGTCCTCTGCGGACACAAACTATCATGACTGTATTATAGTTCACTACAAAATTTTGGTGCACACTCATTGGCTGAAAGCGATCACATGATGTGATAGTTGTCTTTCGTGGAGGCAAACTATCAGGAATTATACATGTAGTTCACCACAAAATTTTGGCACATGCTCATTGGCTGAGAGCAATCATGTGACATGATAGTTGTCATCTGCAGATGCAAACTATCAGGTGTTATAGTTCACCACAAAATGTTAGCACGCGCTCATTGGCTGAAAGCGATACGTGATGTGATAGTTGTCGTCCGCGGATGCAAACTATCAGGCGATAGTGCCCGCTGAGAGCTGAAGACAATTTTGTGAAGAACAATAACAACAAATAGACTGTGTTTGTCTTGGAACTATCTGCGATAGTTCCGAGACAAACGCAGTCTATTTGTCGTTATTGTTCATCACAAAATTGTCTTCCACTCTCAGCGGGCACTATTATACAAATAGACTGTGTCCGTCGAGGAACTATCGGCTGATACTGTAGTTGCCCGCAGAAATTTGATGTTCTTAAAACAAATATAAGCACAAGAACGAAGTTCGAGGGCTTATATGCTAGTTTTAAGAACATCAAATTTCCAAGGGAAACTATCAGTCGATAGTTCTGAGACAAACACAGTCTATTTGTCGTTATTGTTCATCACAAAATTGTCTTCCGCTCTCAGCGGGCACTATTGCCTAATAGTTTGCCTCCGCAAGTATCACGTCACGTGATCACTTTTGACCAATGAGTGTGCGCCAAAATTTTGTCGTGAACTATAACAGCCTATAGTTCCTTGATGGGCACACTCTATTTGTATAATAGTGCCTGGAAAGAGATGCATGAAGACAATTTTGTGATGAACAATAACAACAAATAGAGTGTACAGTATCTGTCTTGGAACTATTGGCTGAACAATAATATTGAGCCATCCACACAAGCATCCGTATCTGTGTATCCAATTAGTAGCCAGGGTATTCTGTAGTTGGGCCATGCTGACATCAAATATATTATAAATAACCAACTAGTTCTTGTATTTGAAAGAAATTTGTAATTTGCCCTGCCACAGCAAGTACAATAATATTATAGTTCCTTAATTTAGTAATTACCAAATACAAACTAATTTGGATTTTCTAATATCAGTGGTTAAAGGGGTATTTCTTGGTTGCCTTATTTTTAAAATGATATTCATCTATTTTAAAAGGTACTTTGAATATGAAGAATTCAGAAGTGCTACATCAGAAATATTATTTATCAGCCCAGATGTTACGCAGTTCATCAAACTTGGCCAAGGTACATCTTCAAACAATATTAGACATTTTGTAACTCTTTATGCTTGCCAATAAACTTGCTTGGGAAAATATATATAAAAGAATCTAGATATGCAATGCTGTGGCATTAATATCCAGGTGGAGTTTGAAGGGAACTTAACCACCTTTCTCTTGCTCAAACCCCCTAATTCTTTGGCTTGACATTTTAAAAGACAACAAAGAAGTTGCCAAATAATTTTGGCATTTGAATTCCCCTTTCAAAACTCTCCTTACAGATCAGTCCTGATCCACCCTAGCAATGCACAAATTAATTTAAACCTTTTTTTATAACACAATGTAAAGGGCCGCCGACACTCACTTAATTAACTACACAAATAACACCCTGAAATGGAAGAGCAGTATACATGTATGAATGTCCTGATATGCTTATCAAACATTGCTACAAAAATAACACCCTGAACATGTATAGAAGAGAAATACACGTACCATATGAACGTCTCAATATGCTTTTCAAACTTTTTCAATGGAGGATGGCAAAGATTAAACTAGCTTTCAATAGATTACAAAAGCTTATTCTAGAAACTTGCATTTTGGTTACAGTGCTGAACTGGTTCCAAGTTGCATTTTTTTTTTAAAAAGCAGGATTTTTATCCACTTGGATCTAATTTAATTGCCATCTTTCATCAACATTGTCTCACATTTTCTCCAGTATATACATGTACATCTGGAATTTAGCATACTCTGTTAATCTGAGTAGTTATTTTTCATCATGAGAAAGTTCATTTGGGGGTTGACATTGTTACGTGTAACTCCTCCATATCTGACAAACTTGCAATTGCATTCCTTTTAAAGCCAAAGAAAGAATTCTATTAAAGTGCCTATGAAACGAAATTGTTGTCATTAAAATAAAGATCCCATTTGAAAGTCCTTTTGAAATGAGGAAGAATGGTGTTTACTGCTTGTCAATATCTCATCTCGTTCCAGAGATATTAAGGTTTTTAGAATATGCAAATTAGATGATCTGTGACGTCATTAGTTGGACACAGCCGTGAGGACGAATGAAGAATATCTCTGCATAAAGTCAATAAAAACAATTGAAACTTTGCACACGTATGGTACTAGGGAAAACACACATCATTATGCAAATTAAGATGTTACCATGGTAACACTCTAGGCCCCAGGCTCATTCAGTGAGGAAAATAAATTTCCTAATTTATCCTTTGCCAAACACATTATTTCTACTGTTGGCATATCAGAAGGTTTGGAACAGTGTAAGTATTGTATGCGAGTGGGTTAAAGTAAATTATTTTGTTTAACAGTCATAAAAACTACAGTTTTAGGTTCAAGGTGAAAAGAGCCTGGGGCCTAGAGTGTTACCATGGTAACATCTTAGTTTGCATGATATGTTGTTTTTCCTAGTACCATACATGTGCAAAGTTTCAATTGTTTTTACCAACTATTTGCAGAGATATTCTTCATTTGTTATTTGTCCTCACTGCTGTGTCCAACTAATGATGTCACAGATAATCTAATTTGCATATTCTAAAAACCTTTATATCTCTGGAACGAGATGAGATATTGACAAGCAATAAACACCATTCATCCTCATTTCAAAAGGACTTTCAATTGGGATCTTAATTTTAATGTCAAATTTTGTTTCATTGGCACTTAAAGGATATGCTAATCACATGCATTACGTTAAGTGGTTTGCACATTTATATTCACAGAAGTAAAAATAAAAACTATGGCCAGCAGCAAGGCTTCTTTGGGGAAAAAATATGGCTGATGACAAGGCCCCTTTGAGATATTAAAGACATATTTAAAATGAGAATTAGACACAAAACACCTGGTGGTACAATATGTATCTTGTAGTATTCATGGAGATGAATATTGATGTACAAACCACTTGACGTCATGCATGTGATCAGCATTCTTTAACAGCATATAAATTGTTGCATGATTTTGGCAATTACGTTGTACACTAAGACACAAAATAAACTAATATGTTAGTGCTCTCCAAATTGATTTTTAATTGCACAAAATGAAGGGAAGACTAAAATTTAATATACAATAACTACATGTAGAAGTAATCATACGATTATGGAGTGCATGCGATATGAACCCAGTAAAATCTTTTGGTATTAATTAATGTCAGCGGTTTAATTTGGGAGTGTGTGACAAATGCCATATACATTTTTATGTTTAAGCAAGAATCTGGGGGTCAATGTGTACTTTCTAAAAGTAAGTTTTTATGCAATGAAAGACAATTAAGCTGTAATCCAACAATGAATGGTTGGGTTGGAAAGATCTGTATGGGCTATTATCACAGTTTGGCCAGCCTTGCACTGGTGAGTTTCAGAATGAGTTTACAGGATGAAAACAAAGTTTTTTTTTCTCCTGGGAGTCAACTGATGGCTGCCACATGATAAAAGTCCATTGCAGCTGATGTATCCTGTACTTATTTAAAACTAACATCAACAATGGAATATGGTGTACAAAGAAATATTTATTTTCCAGTAATAATTAGGTAAAAAACATTGGAAACACAAAACATACAATGTATAAACTTTGATGCCTCTAGAAGTCTAATTACCGGTACATTTTTGTCTACAAATACTTAATGTATAAAATTTCATTAGCCAGAAATTTCAAGCTTTCTGCCATCCTACATGTATCCGGCCATAATTCGAATCTCCAAACGTTTTTCTTCCAATTCCGAAGACTTGCTCTGCCATCCAGACTTCCATTCTTCCATGCCAGAGTGATTCTAATACTCTGTAGTCCTAATGACATGTAGTTCATTTGACAGTCAAATGGGTTCAGTCTTTGACAATTTAGGGCTCTCTAAATAGTTTGCTGTTTTGCTTCTCTTCATCTAACTGTTTCGATGCTTGCCATTGTCACTCTCACTGAATTTGAATATGATGATACAAATCTGGTGGCATTCTCACTTTCATTTTTTTTCATCTGTTTATATTGTTTATAAATTAGTTGTGTTGTTTTTATTATTATCATTGTCCTCTGTGTCATGACTACATTGTATCTAATGATGTGCAAGAAGACATTTTAAAACTGCATAATGTTTTAGAATGAGATGTTGCTTATAATAATTTTATTTTATTTTTACTACTACTATACTAATAATTTATTTACTGGGGGCTCATGATATAAACACTGTCTCATCAAATTAATAGTAACAAAATATAAAATATGTAGTAGGACAATAAAGGGTATTACCACACGAATGGAAGCTAAGAGAATATTCAACTATTTACGTATATATAAATAATAATATAATAATATTGTTTCTCAATCCTTGTGCCATAAAAAATGTCTTGGGCTAAATTGCCCTTGACATATTGTTCATGGCACTTAGACCTACAAACCACATGTACATGTAACTGACTCAGTTTGTTTTGTTTCCATTGTTTTAGGTTCTGAAGTTGGCATTTTTGTTGAGCCCCTTGACTTTCCCAGTCACCAACTTCTGTTGTTTGCTGTCAATAGTAGTGAGTCAAGAATATCTGCTGGAGGCTCCCACTGGTAGGAGATGAGGTTAATTTATTTACTTGATGTTTCCTATTTATTACTAATTTCTAGAGAACTTCCTATTTTGTCCTATTTTCCCTGAAATTTCTTATTTTTTTCCCCATTTTTTGGCCATTCTTCCAATTTTCCTATGCAATTCCCAGTTGTCTGATAATTTTTTTGTATTTTCCTTGGTATAATGTTTTACTAAATTGTTTTGTTGATTACATGACACATGGTTACTGTAAAACTTCAAATACATGTAAGTAACCCCTCCAATAAATGCCCCAATACCATTTTTTTATAAGCACCCCCTCCCCGTTCATATTCCAAAAAGCATCTGCCAGCCCCTGAAAACCTGTTATAGAAACAACATTTTTTTTTTCCACACCAAACAGAAACTGCTGTCTTTTTTAGGGTCTTTATTGAAATGTCCATGTCAGTGTGAATTAAAGCTACATGCTGCTGCTTCCATCAAACATTCTGGCAATAGTGAGGCTTGTCATTCTTGTTCTCGATCCTTATACTTGTGCAGTCTTACTTCTTATTCATGAGAAAAACAAAACATTAAGCATCCTATCTCCAGTAAGCACACTTGCCCCCCTCCAGGTCCAAAAATAATTTGTTATGGCAATAATATTACGTAATTATAACTGCCTTGTCCCCAGCCATCTGAAAAGTATGGAGTGAAGAAAGCAGCGAGCACAGAGCGCAAATCACTCTTTGTGCTTGTGAATGCCTAGGGATAAAAAGAGGTTTTAAAAATAACCAGCTACTTCAAAAACGGAACAATTAGACCACATGTTTACACTAAGTTGGAAGTTCAGTGCCCAAGGCTGCAAACAGTGCTTGAGAGCTTGTCTGCAGCCCGGAGTACCGAAGACGAACCGAAGAAACAATTATTAACTCCACGGCTGCAGCAGCTGGGAGGCAACTGCAGCCAAGTCTTCTGGGGCTAAGCGAATATAGGATTTTGATTAACGATTCTGACAGACCCGCCAGAGAAGCCGCTGAAGCCGCACCAATACGGAAGCTATGAGAAGTGTAGCGGCCCACGATCTTTGCATCCGTCAAAGCCTTGTTTAACCGACGGATCAATTTTTCTTTAGTGAGGAGGGACCCGTCCTGGAGCAAGAATAAAGGACCTGGGGTTGGACCTCTCAGCTGCAAATATGTAAACATCGTGTCTACTGTACAAATAGGTATGTAGGACCGACCAACCACAATGGTTGTGCCCTGACGATATGGGTCCGTTTTTGAGGTTTTGAGGTAGACGTAAAGGAGTCTTGGCTTCACCTGTGAGGCGATCACAACATCGTCCACAGCAAGATGAAGGGACAGGTTGAAAGACTCTGCAGCTGGAGACGTGAATTCTCTGCAGCTGAGGAAGCAGAAGGAAGCCAAACAAAACGCAGCCCAAAACATGATGTCATCCTAGTTAGACCAACTCAGAACCGACCAAAGTGAGGCCAAAACAGCTGGAGTTAAAGGGAGTCTAGTGTCCCATGATGAACCTTGAATTCTCCGAGTGCCACGTACCACCCTTTGCAAACGAAGACAGTGAACGGGCAGACCCAAGTCTATGTGGAGCGAGCGCACAGCACTGATATACACTTTGATGGTTGCTGACAAGAGGTTATTTCTCGCCATAAAGACCACAAAGCTTATAAGACAATCCTCGGTCGCTGAATGGCCAATAGTAAAAGCATGGCCAGAACGCTGGCAAACGAAAGAAATAGTTTTTGGCCAGAAGAGTAGGTTTTGTGAGTATTTTGCGCCAGGCTAGCAGACAACAGCAAGGAACTCTTCCCTGTCAATCCCACTTTGTCAGCCATGGAAAAAGGTAAGCTGGAATGGAGATGGGGGAAGCATCTGCCTCTGGGGAGAGCTGGCGGAATTTGTCCATCTGAAACCGAGAAAGAGCATCAGCAACAGAATTGGTCATGCCAGGAATGTGAAAAGCAGTCACAAAAAAGGAATGTGTAGCTGAGGCAAGAAACAAACAATGCAGCAGGTGCATAACACAGGGCGAACAAGAGGTACCAGCTCGGAGGATAGTTGCCACCGCTTCATTGTCCAGTTGGCAGAGGATACACTACGTTGACCACTGAGAGCCCCAGATGTGAGCGGCGCCTACAATAGGAAAAAGCTCCTTATAAGTAATGGATAACTCGATGGACTTGGGACGACCAACGCCCTTGGAACCAATGGCCCTGAAAGTAAGCACCTAAACCAGAAGTGTCACTGCAAACCAGAACATCAGGAGAAGGGAGCCAACTCGGTATGACATAGAAACTGCAACCGTTCCAGTCGGCCTCCAAAACGAGGTCCCACCACCGAAGATCTGCTATAATAATAATAGCAGCATCAAGGTGGATATAATGATGCGCCACAGAAACACCCAAGGTCAGATCTATCAGCCTCCGAAGGAAGGTACGGCCAGGTATGACAACCTGACAGCAATGATGCAGTAGGCCGATCAGTGACTGTAACTCTGTGAGCGTGCAGGATCGACGTACATGTAATTGCCAAGAATGGACTTCGGAGCGGACCCGAGATCACTTCTCTTGAGGCAGCCTGGCTTCCAAAACATCGGATACAAATCCCCAGAAAGCAAAGCTGGGGTGAGGGGCCTTCAGTCTTATGGGAGGCGATCGGAACCTCCAAATCTCTGCAACTGCTGGAAAAAGCGTCCATGTTCTGTTGACAAACCGAAGACTGAGGCAGACCGATCGTAAAGAAGTCGTCCAAATAGTGAATCGTTAAAACATACAGTAGTAGCTGTTTCTCCAGGACATACCCAACAGAAGACGGTCCTCAGGATGAATTGGGATAATGCGGTAAGCACTCTCGATGTCCAACTTAGCCATCAAGGTGCCACGACCCATAGAGAAAATAAGAACAGAAAAGTTGTTCTTCGAGATGCCATCGTTAACACTACTGACAGTTGGGTAGGACAAATCCAGTGTAAGTTTCCACCTACCGGGTTGACCCTTCTTCGGAATCACCCCAAATCGGTTGACATGAACGGGTGAGAGAGAGGAGAAGATGGAAAAGGGCCAGCCACCCGATCAAGGGAGCACTCTTTAGTCAAATAATTGTCGATGACGCTAGGCTGAGAAAGAGCAGATAGCAAGTTATGAGGAGCAGACCTCAATGGAGAGCCAGAGAAACCGCAACGGAAACCTGCCGAGATCCCGGACACGACAAATGCTGCTAAGGTCTGGTCAGGATAATTAGCCGAGAAAACAGCCCAGCGATGAACATGAAGTGGTGATACAAGGGAGACAGCCTGGAAGGCAGCTTCAATGGGAATGTGAAGATGCGAGGAGGAAGCAAGAATATTACTTCCTCCTCTGCTTGCGAAAGGGCTGAGTAGTCGGGCTCGAGGCATGACGCTTCGAAGACTGCATAAGCTGTAATAGGCAATCACGAGCTCTATGACTAGCACCAAAGCCAACGCTGCTACGCATGTGGCGGTAGCGGCAAATCGTCTGTTTTGCAATACAGTGACCACTGTTCCAGGAATGGCAAATCGCCGAACCCGAAAGAGAGCCGGTTGCTTCAGAAAAAGACAATCGCCGAGCAGATAAGACGGGGGATTTCCACGGACAAAACTCGACCGCATGATCCAAAGAATGACAGCTTTGGCAAGAACTTCCAATGTGATTTGCACCTGTAAAACCTAAACTCCACAAGCTGGGATGAGGATCCCCCCACGGTATGGATGGCTTGTTGGCAGCAAGAGATCTGAACCCTCGGTCATAGGCAAACCAATGAGGAGCCTGGTATTCACGGGCAGCACGACAGATGAGTAACATATAGGCCAGCATCTCTGCAGACCTGTGAGGCTGAGTAACCAGAATGACTGCTGCATACATACTAATAATACTGTTTAATAATAATACTGTTTTACAACCAGGCACTCCCCATGAGGGGCTCTTCCGTACCGGTTCACTCCACACACGCTCACACTACACTCATATATTCTCTACTCACTACATTCAAGCTCACATGTTGATTTTTGAGGAGGGAGGAAAACCGGAGAATCCAGAGAAAAACCTCGTGGCAAGGGAGAGAACAACACAACACACACAACAAACAAACTCAACTCACATATGACCCGAGCCGGGATCGAACCCGGGACATACATGTAGCAGTGAGAGGCAAGCACTTACGCACTGCGTCACCCATGCCACCCAAACATACATACAGTAAGACTAGACCCAATCAAATTACCCAATCATGAAATTTCAAGACACCTTTATGTGTAGGCTTGTTAGGGGCCAGTTCCAAGTACGGAGCTGCAGCTGAAGTCTAATACAACGCAGAGTAGCTGGCCGAGCAGGGTCAGGGATAGACGACAGGTTCTGTTGGCTGGAAGAAATTCCGTTAGATCAGTACGAACTGTCCTGAGACATCTCGGTCCACCAATTTGAAAGGAACTGGAGGCAGCGAGTCGGCCACCAAAAATGCCCGAGAAGCTGAAGGGAGCGAGGTTGACGGTAGGGTAACAGAAGATCACATCGGTAAAGCAGGCCCCGGAACGAAAGCCGAAGGCACAGACAGGATCGAGAATGGCGCAGAATCAACCGTACACAAAAACGAGGCCGCCGACCAAACAGGACGATACGTACCAGTCCTAGATTACCGGCCGACAAATACTGTGGCGGGACAGGAAAGGCAGCGATCCCAGAAGAACATGGAGCCAAACCACTAACCGTAGAAGTGACAGCAGTGACAAGCTGAGGGCCCGAAATCTCCAACGAACCGCCAACCGATTCATCCACCGACGGCTGACAAGTTGGACGAAACACAGCCTGATACAGGGCAGCAAACAAACCCTGGAAATCGGACGCTGAAGACACTTTCTGAACCCGAAGGCCTAGCTGTCGGGGCAGTGTGATCTTGATCGGTCATGCTTGTGAAGCCAAAGACTTGAACTCAGACAGGTGGCCGAGGAATTAACTTCGCAGAATTACACGATTGGATGAACAACACTTGCTGATCAAGCTAGCTCAAAAGAATCCACTGTAACCAATCACTTCAAGAACCCAACTTGAACCACAATTCGCAAGCCCACAAAGGGAAAGCTGCGAGCGATCTCAGCGACTTGCAACTGACAAGCAGAACTCCGAGCCACGAATAACAACACAAAAGCACAGTCCTGGATGAAACCAACCCCAGGGCCACGCGAGCACGTCACAGGGGCCCCAGTAGTCGCTGGTTCTTTACCCATGCCTAAATTACATTTAATAATAATAATAATAATAATCTTTATTTATATAGCGTTATTTCTACTATAAAACCAATAGCGCTTTACAATGCTACTACTACTACTAATAATAATATAAGTAATAATGTAAAATACTGTAACTATAACAAATAATTATGTAAAATAATGTAACTATAACAAATAATTATGTAAAATAATGTAACTATAACAAATATGTTTAAATTATATACAAATGTTATCCTTAAAATTACATGTTGGTCTATAAATAATTAATTAATATTTACTCAAATAAATTACGTTTACGTAGCCGACTCAATCAAGTATTTCAGATATCAGAGTGATAATAGCGTCTAAATAAGTAAGTTTTAACTCTGCTCTTGAAAGTGTTTAGAGACTCAGTAGTCCTTATAATGTCAGGCAGATGGTGGTGCACGCACTGAAGAAAAAAAGCTGATTGGCTATTACTCAAACGCCACATTTTGATTGGCTTGCACGTGCGCTTACAAAACCGTTTATAAAGTGTTGAATAAACCAGGCTGTGCAAACCTGTTTGTGACCCGTGTAATATGCTTGCATATTTGCACTCATTTTATTCTGTATTTGTACTCGAAAATGCCAAGTCATATACAATGTAATAAACAGGATATTACACGGTGGTGAGAAGGTATGAAGTTTATCCTCGAGAGTCGAAAACATTTCACGAGTGAGCGCAGTGGACAATTAAACTGCTCTAATAATTCTTATCATTCATTTTACTTACTGTCAGGACAAAACTCTTTGTGATCTTTTTAAGCTGTTTTGGGGAGTTTCATCGGGTTTTCTTGTCTCTTAGTTACAGTCGAGAAAATCTTTAGAGAGTTTTAGATCGTATTTGGCTTTTTGTGCTCGGAATATTCATTGTCATGCAGCTCATTTAAGCTGTTTACATCTTCCTCTGTGATTTTCACAAACCTGCCGCCATCTTTATAGTTCAAAAGGCAGCAAACGTGACGTCATCGATATTTTCACTAGTGAGGATATGGAAAATACGCTACTCAGTACCCAGATGTAGTTTCGTATGGATTATATCAATGGTTTATTTCTCAGTAAAACAATATCGTCCATATAATAAGGCAGATTACATAACATGTATGTCCATCATATACATGTACATGTAGACCAAATTCAAATATGGCAATTTTTAATTTCGCTTTACTTTGGAACTCATTAAACGATAAGTTGACTAATTCTGCTTGCTTAAAAAACTTTAAATCAAACTTTTAAATATTCTTATTAACGTCATATTGACAACTTAATTACAGCTCCCTTGTCTATATACTCTCTTGCTGTAATGTACATGTATGTACAGAGCTCCCTTGTCTATCTTTTGACTTTATAGCTTTAATATATGTACCCGCCATCTCTGTAGTGTTTATTTAGTTATCTGTAATCTCGTATGTAAGGGGAAGCCTGAACTTCCATAAGCATTACGGTTTCTCGTTTAGGCTTCCTCATCACTTTTTTTTCACAAATTATACTGTTTATGTTATTGAACATTGTGGCAAACATATAATAAAATACTTAGATCTCATGCATACATGTATTTGAATAATCCACCAAATTAATCCAAATGTTGGCA
The DNA here is from genome assembly GCA_030867875.1 of Actinernus sp. WN-2022. NCBI lineage: Eukaryota > Metazoa > Cnidaria > Anthozoa > Actiniaria > Actinernidae > Actinernus > Actinernus sp. WN-2022. The sequence continues at coordinate 48,635,376 of JAOWCC010001634.1, read as the reverse complement.
TGATCCATCAGGTTCTTATAATTAAAGTTTTAGAAAAAAGTGATAGACCATTTGTTTGGGGAGTGGAGAATAGGCAGTTTTTACATTGAGGGTATAATATTAAGATGTTTTGTTCATTTATTAATTAATTTATGTATACCTACATGTACTAGGAGTGTGCTGATGTATAATAGAAAGACAAACATGTTTAATCACTATGATTCCGTCAATGGAGCCAACTCAAATACAGCAAGGACTATGGCAAGGAATCTCCAGCCTTTTCTTAATGGTAGGTTTATGTACTATTTAAAGTGCCCCTTTTTTATACATATATATATAAATCTTTAAAAGGTTAAGAGTACTTCTGCGAAGAAATGTTTGGCTTACAGAGAATACTCAATGTTATTAGGGCTTGTTTGAAATGGTGAAAATTTGACCTTTCCTGACCCATGGCTGCGTAAGGAAAAGCCTGGGTTAATTCCTGATCTACTCTTATGCCACCTCATTAATGCATTCTCCATGGCACCTTTCTATCACTGACAACAACATCGATGTATAGGGGATATACACAGTTGTGAGTTGTCAGTATTAAAAGAAAACAGTTATTTTAGACAAAATGCTAAATATTTATTCAAATTATTGCAAAGTACAATGTAGAATGAATTGGATGACGTAAGATCGGGAATCGACCCAGTCTTTTTCTTACACGGGGAAAGGTCAATTTTTCACCATTTCAAACAAGCATTGAACAATTAGAGTATTCTCTGTAAGCCAAACATTTCTCAATGTCATCCCATGTTGGATTGCATGATCCAACTTTCCTTGTTCCAACATTGTTCGATGTCATCCCATGTTGGATTGCATGATCCAACTTTCCTGGTTGCAATATTGCTCGGTGTCATCCCACGTTGGATTGCATGATCCAACTTTCCTTGCTCCAACATTGTTCGATGTCAGCCCATGTTGGATTGCATGATCCAACTTTCCTTGTTTCAACATTGTTTGGTGTCATCCCATGTTGGATTGCATGATCCAACCTTCTTGTTCCAACATTGCTCGATGTCAGCCCATGTTGGAACAACATATTTTGCTTGATGAAATGTTGGATGATTAGTTTGCTTTTGTTCAATCAAATGTTTGGCTTCCACCGTAACATTTACATCCAACAAATATGAAAGTTGGATTGTGCAAGGACAATGTTTGATAGTTTTCCCAGGGTTTTAGATTGCAGTGACTGCAAGGTACATGTAAACTTGTTATACATTGATATAAACTACTTTTAATGTTATTTAGCTGAATGTGTGCCATCTTTTGAGGATGCTGTTTGTCCTCAGCAACAAAACTGTAAGTACAACAATTAGAAAGGAAATGTCAAATCACGTGCATGTGTCCATTTTGTCTGTACGTCGAGATTTAAATATTGGGCAAGACTTAAATGTTTTTCATATTGGGTGAGGATGAATTCTATAAATGTTTTATTATATACCGAAAAATAGTCCTCCAATCAATAAACACAATAGTGCGAACGGCTCATGCAAACTGTCCAATAGGTCGCTGCCCTACATGGTAAAATATTGGGCTGGCACGTGATCCTAATACACCGGCAGATTTGATTGGTGGATTATTTGTAAGCCATAATAATAAGCATTTATCCCGGCGTCACATGTCACATGATGTGATCCCACCAATCACACAGGAGGAATATTTAATGAGTATAAAGCTTGGAAATACATGTAAGCTGTCAGACAGTGATAGCAGACTCACGTCATTTGTGTTTGTTGCACATAGGCAGCGACTGTGGAGTATATGTGATCAGTATTACAGAATATTTGTGTAACAAGCACATTGGTGAGATATCGGAACCACTCAAGTCTGTCATAACACCATCAGCTATTACAAACAAAAGGCGTCAATTAATGGACTTGATAATACAACTTAGTCAGAAAACCAAATAGCCGAGGTGAGGAAATATGTTAGGAACACCCAACGAACTGTTCTGCAAAATAACTGTTCTTCTGGGCCACTCGGCTGGCAAATTCTGCACTTTGGAATTTCTTGGCTGGCAAATTCTGCAGTCTGATACTAAATAATAATATAACGGAGCGATATTTGTCAGCTGGTAAATTCTGCAGTCCGATATAATTACATAATAATAATATAACAGAGCGATATTTCTCAGCTGGCAAATTCTGCACGTACCTGTTGTTTCACAGGTTTTTAAAAATACCGAATTCTGCACTTAAATATTTTAGCTGGGAATATATTCAAAAAAATATTTTTGCTGCTGGCAAATTCTGCACTTAAATATTTCAGCTGGGAAATTTAGAAATTCTTCATGAACTTTAGGCTGGCTGGCGCTGCAGAACAGCTGTTCGTCTGCCAGCTGAAAAACAATTCCCTTAAATATGTTTAAATACATCTGATTTGTTATAAAAACATCAGAATGTTTGTTTTTATGAAGTTTTACCGTTGGGTGTTCCTGATATGTACAGTGTAGACCTTTACCTGTCTTTGCTTTCCACTGATGAGCTAGAGGAAGTGCTACATGCTATGTACTTATTGACTGAGTGGAACTGGGACAGACGGGAACATATTTGGCTCAAGGTCATGACATATGGACAGAGTGCAGCGAGGTCCATACAAATTGACCGAGAGCCAAATATTTTATCGTTCAGCCCGACCTAACTCAGTCAATAGGTTTTTATCATATGACCAGTTGAGCAGGGCCAGATGTACGGCCTTCATCACATGACTTTTGTTAATGGCTTTGAAAGGAAAGTGCATGCGGGCCGCATGGGTCATGATAATTCAAGTTTCTTACTTACAGGACAAGGTCTATTTTCCCTCAATCTCTAGTAAATTTCTTGTACATTTGAATGGACATGGAAGTGGAACATGGCTGTACAATGTATGTTTGCAACTTCATAGAGAACTATCCTCAAACATAGTTTACAATAATTGTTTTATTATTAACGAACACTGTACATTTCAATCAGAGACGTCATTGTTAAATGATGCGTTGTCGAGATACAGTACTTATCAATATATCTGATCAAAGACAATGTTGACCACATGCATATTTTTGTTGAAATTTGGTTTTTAACCAAATATGTCCCTATACGTATAATATACTTTGACGAAAAATGTAACAAAAATGAAATGAAAATACATTTTAAAAATAACTAAACAATAACAAGAAACTATTTTATACAAACTATATAATTAGTGAAGTGTGCACATACATTGTATATCGGTGTGACGAGAGTATGAACTTACGTACGAGTTATATAAAAATCTTGAATGGTAATTAATCTTAAAGGGATACCCGAGTGAAAAACACATTTGGGCTCAAAAGCATCTTTCAGATGTACTTTGTTCAGAAAATGTATTAAAATTTGTGTCTTTATGTTCGTTTTCTTTATATAATTTATCGTTATTTTCGGGTCGTTACTTCAATTCAGATAAATGGGAGCTCCGCTTTTAGGCTTGCCTAAATATATATATATATTAAGGGCCATTTTAACGAGAGGAAAGTAAGCTGCGGCTTAGTGTAGATGCAAATTTAAAGGGATACCCGAGTGAAAAACACATTTGGGCTCAAAAACATCTTTGAGATGTACTTTGTTCAGAAAATGTGTTAAAATTTGATAAAACGTTTTCAGAGTTGAGAACGAGCCCCTCAAAGTTGGCCCCGCGAAGGCACCTTTTGTTGTTCGTTGATATTCTCGCCTTCCACATGCTTTTCTTCGTCCTCCCAGTCTTCTGAACTTCTCCCACAATATCGTCATGATATTTTTGTTCTAGTACGAAATTGCTCTGCCGTATCGATGAAAATCTACTCTAATTCCTAGCGTGTGAAAATTCTACAAAGAAAACAAGTCGCTACAAGTTAGCCGCAAGACTCCGGTAGGAATTAATGTGAACAAAATGGCGGCGCCCAGGTCTTGGCACTTTGAGGGGCTCGTTCTCAACTCTGAAAAAGGTTTATCAAATTTTAATACATTTTCTAAACAAAGTACATCTCAAAGATGCTTTTGAGCTCGAATGTGTTTTTCACTCGGGTACCTCTTTAAAGTGCAAGTATCATATCCAAAAAATTGTATTGTTGTATTTGTTTCTCACAAAGAGGAATTATTCTTGCAGATTTTGTAAAATTTCTGACATTTAATCCCTAATTTTGGCTACTTATCGTGGATCCTGTGACGTCATAAGATGAATCAACTCCCTCCAGCTTTCAATTGTGACATCACAAGATGAATAAATCCCTCAATTCGGGTAACTTATTCTAGTTGAATTGCTGCTCTAGTCTCTCGAAGAAAACTAATTTAGACAACTGAAGTATATTAGAAATAGGCAAAATGAGTTAATGATGTTTTATGGCGCTACTTGTACTTTAAATGAGTCATGATATGAACCCAATAAGATGTACTAGAGCATATTTCGTATGAGTGGTAAAGAAATACGGCAAGACTGCCGTACTGTGAAACTGTATTTTCACTGGATCAGAAGGACAAAAACAATGGAGAAGCCATTTCAACGTCACGGCATACGAAATCCACTCTAAGTATTTCTGTAGTGTACTGGGCCCGGTTCCTGAAAGCCCGATTAGCGCTAATCCAGAGTTAATTACCATGACAACTAATATGTTTTGTTGAGAGTTAATCCAGGATTAGCGCTAATCGGGCTTTCAGGAACCGGGCCCTGTAGTTTAACTGGTATTACTGTACATGTACAATGTATTTTTTTCTATTTACTATGCGGGGCATATGTATCAATAAATTTATTTACTGTTTCATCAAACCACTCTTTGTACTCCTCATTTTACATATTTACAATCACTGTTTTTGGTTTCAGTGTTAACTGGTTCATATACAGGGCTGTCTGTATTGCCGTTTTTATTGAAGTGCGACTCTGAAAGTTGCAAGTCTTGTTTGGAAAATTGTATTTAGCCGATCATCTATCAGGCTGCGAAAGCTTTGTATGAGACTAGACAGACTGTAAATACGTCTAGGCTGCGAAAGCTTTGTATGAGACTAGACAGACTGTAAATACGTCTAGGCTGTGAAAGCTTTGTAAGAGACTAGACAGACTAGACTCCGCATTTGATTGACGGTCGGCGAAATGCTATTTTCCAAACGAGACTCGACAATTTTAGGGTCGCACTTCAACGAAAACAGTAAGAAGTTTTTAAGTTGCTGGACAACTGCGACTGTTTTTTTTTGCCATACGCTACTCTGGCTTTACGTTTAAGATTAAGTAGTCGGCAATCATCATCATAGTTGCTAGCTGGCGATAATCACCAGTAGCGGACTTCTAATCAGTGACAGTCCTGACTTCAGATAGTTTGGACACATTTCAGTTTGTTCTTCACTTCATTACTCTCTCGTAACCTTTCAACTTATTTTTCAAAGTTTCGTTATCTCTCCACGGGGGGTTTGAAGAGGCAATGTGTTTGCCTCTTGTTCACCTGTCCCTGGACTATTCTCACTTTTCTCTCTGGTCTCCCTCTTTTTCGTTTTTCTGGCACTTTTGCCTTTGCCGGGACCTTCTAAGACATAATAGAATGGTACTCCTTCTTCTATTTTCAGTGTGATTTCTATCATGTCCTCATAATAATATTCATTATCTGAATCAGGTGCTTCTGCTTGAATTATGATCTCTGGCTCGTCGTAGTTTTTACTGATTCGTGGTGCAGTCTCTGATGAGCTGGATGCTTGCGATATCTCTGTTTCTTCTGTGATGTTGCCCTCTGATGCCAGTGTTTGTGATACTGGAGGTGTGGGATGGGTGTGGCCATCCGCTGTGGAAAAAAGTACCGACAAATAGAATGAGAAATGCATCATCGGAGTCTGACAAACTATTTTCTGACACTACCTTGCCTCAATAGAGTAAACCGCAACATCAAATTAGTCAGGTGTAATTATTGTCAAGTGTGAGGTAAAACAATCTTATTTAACGTGGGGAACTTGTGACAGTCTAGTGAGACTAATAAACTTAAGGCGACGTGGGATATATGATTTTACTCCGAGAAGACGTGAAGGTCTAACCATTTGCAGTTCGTGAACGAGATTGTTTCAAGATGAGCGTTGGGCCGGCCGGGGGTTTGAATCCGCGATCTCCCGCACGACAGACCGGAGCTTAACCACTGAGCTAACCATGGGGTGGTTAAATGAGATAAGTTCCAGGGCTTCATTACAACCGGTTTTGTTCTAATGCCAACGGTGGAAACACTGTAGGGCCGACATTTTTCTTTTATAAATGATGCGCTTATCTTTTTGGTTGTTTATGTTGCTTTTTTTGCCTTTCACCTCTAATTTTGTATGAAAACAACAACAAATAAAGCGTATTTCGCGTGAGTGGGACAAATCATGGCACTGTACGGCATGCCGTGACATTGAAATGGATTCCCCATTGTTTTATCCTTCTGATCCAATCAAATTATAGCAGTTACGGAACGGTATTTTTTTACCACTCATGAAATATACTCTAATGTAATAACTACGTGTAAGCTACTAGTAGTAGTATAGGCAGTAGTAACCTGGTACAAGGTATCCATCATCTGTCATGTCACAAAATGGAAGGCTGAGTCTTCTAGCATCCTGCAAAGGAGAAGGGACAATAAGAGACTGAGAATTTAATGTTAAAACACTACTAACACTGAACTCAACTCTCTAAAAAAAGACGTGTTCAATGTGGAACTCCGCGCAATCTTTACGTTCGACCATAAAGCGACCTTGACTGAACGTTGTCAGTAGACCTTACTCAATGCAACGAGATGATTAGAAACGTTAAAGCGCACTCCCAAATGATAAACTTTCTCATGTCAAAAGGGAAAAAATAACGACTCTGATTTCGAGCTTTTTAGTCTGTTTTAGTCTGTTTTAGTCTGTTTTAGTCTTTCGAGCGGTTTTCTTGAGTACGTATTTTTGGGTCAGTTCTGAAAACGGGTATGGAAAATGATATATTTTGGTCTGCAATAGGGTCATACATAGATATAAATTATCTTTATTTGGATCCTTATACTGGGTGCGGTTTACCCGACCGAAGAACAAACTGCGTTTACCACTGTGCTTCTCGACCAGTTCTAGTTCAAACTCGCGGGCTTGCATGTACTGCCGTTTCTTCCCTCGATGCTTCATTGAAATGATACACATTATTTTCCTGAAGACTATGTCTAATAGACACAGTTTGTTAGTTATTTTTGCATGAAACATAACCATCCCACATGTGTACATGAAGTTGGTCATATGAAAATTGCTGAAAATAACTGTCTGACCCGCACTGTGAATATAAAGACTTCTCGCCGTGACACAGCCCCTTTTAACTGGACAAGACAACGTAATGTCAGGATCAGGGGAAAGAACAGTCGGAGATGGCATTTTTATCTTCTCTTATCTCCTTCAAAAGAATGGTCTCGAGAGGAGTGCATGATGGTTAATTGTACGAATGAAACCCATGTAATACCAAGCAAAGTTAAACAGGATGGGTGACTAGTTCCTGTAAAAACTAGTGTTGATCTGCGTCGGCGGGGAAGATAAACACTGGTATCATCAACTAAACGTCGATTAAGGTATGCTAACCGCCGCGAGAAGCGAGTAGCAAACAAAAAAAACGGCCCTAGCGCTCGAAACGTGAGCTGCTACTCGCCCCCCACAGTGGTTAGCATACCTTAATCCACTTTTAGTTGATTATAGCAAAGTTAAACAAGGACGGCTGCACTATAAAAGGGCCTCAACCAGGTCGAAGATGTCTTTGTCAAGTGAACGTCTCTGTTCAAAGTTCTGCAACATGTGATGCTCGGCTTGAGTGATCTCCAACATTTGGTATCGCGCGAAATTCAAATCAAAAACTTTAAAGTCTAAAAAAACACAATTAACTAGCTTTCTGCTATTTACTTTTTCTTAGTTTATTTTAATTTTTGCTTAGCAATTTAGTATTCCAACAAGAGAACATTTGAACATTTATTGAGCTATACATTTTTTTTGTTTACAATAGATAAATGTAAAGTTGAATCATTTGACAAGGGTCAACAAATGATACAATTACAATAATAAAGTATGTTGGCTATATCAAATGTTCTTACACTGCAGACTGAGAGGACAACAAAATACATACGAGAGAAGAAAGTATAAATAGGAATTATATCGGGCTAAACTAAATTACACAGCTAAACTAAATTACATCGACACAATTAACAGAAATACTACATAAATAATCTAAATGCTTCAAAAACAGGGAGTAACAATAATCGAGCGAGGTTGTAAATACACATTAGGTAACTTAAGGAAAAGGTAATATATAAATTAAATCGATGAGAAAGGAAGTATGACTTTAATTTCATTTTATGGTTGAATGGTTGTAGAGATTCACGAAGGGATAAGGGAATCTCATTCCATATGTTGGGTCCTTGGGATCTAATAGAGTATTTGTATTTGAGAAAGTGGTGATGCATGTCAGACCGGTGTCTAGTATAGTGTTGATGGTAATCCTGATTGAATTTGAATAGGGAGGACAATGGAACCGGTAATAGTTTATTAATATGGGAGAAAATGAAGCATGAGATCTGAAGCTTGTAGGTATTTGAAACAGATAACACTTTAAGTAATAGTCCGCGCAAGAGGTAGGCATATGTTATGCATGGCATGTAAAAAGTGCTAATTGTAGTATTGTTTCAATCTTCCACCTCATTGGCTTAGACATTAAAATCTATCTAAACTAGAAGAAGAAGAATATTTTTTCTTATTTTGTAAACAGATTTGAATTGCATCTTGTGAAAACTCTCATAACTTCTAATATGACGAACTTTCAATATGGGGAACATTTTTAAATTGAACGTTTTCTTGGTTATTGTTTTGCACTCTTGTGATTGGGCAAAATGTTCTCACACAAAAGAACTGTACCTTTAAAATGCATTTTTTAGTGGATTTAATTTCAGAAATTTATGATTTAAGGGTTGATGAGTTGTCAGTATGAAAAACAGAAAATACTAAAGTGAGGAAAGCAAATTGCATCTGAACAATAGAATTGTGCCTACCTCTTGCGCGGACTGTTACTTAAGCTTATTGAATAATAGTTGTGTGTGGGCACGTGACTGGGATGAATGGGTTCGTCAGACTCCACCACGTGACGACAACCAACCAATTAGAACGCATTTGCCATCCGCGGGACGTCCCACTGTCTCGGGACTAAGTTACCAGCATCTGCGGGTTTTCAAATAGTGGTTTTGGATACCACAAATATGTGGTTTATGAGGGCTAAAATGTAAAATTATGGAATTCCACCCCGAAATAAACGAAGACAGACATTCGGTACGTCCTTTTGTGGAGTCTGGCGAGGATTGAAGTGATTTTAGATTGTTTTTTTTCCCTTCGAGTGATTTGATGTGCTCAACGGACTGTGCAGCCTTGTCATTTCATTATAGAGAGATCTCAAAAATCAAAAAACTCTCTAAACCCGATCCAAACTAGTCCAAAATAGCAGAGAATACCCAAGGACATAAGAAAAGGACACTCGAGGTACATTTATTGCAAAATGTTATTTCATTACCTTTATTTTACCACTATTAGTCTATTTAAAGCACAGGCAGCCCAAGCTCAAAGTTTGAATTAATTTCTGGTATTTTATCGTACTAAATGGCAAATGAATAACACAATAAACTTGCTTTGATGAAGATTAAGTTGTTGTGTCTTGAATTTGGGGGTTTTGGGGCCGATTGAACGAGTTTCTAGGAAACCTGGATTCACTCTACATAAAGAGAGAAAAGGCCGGCAAGCCGATGGCGATGGCGTGTCACATACCTGTCATCTCCACGGCAAAAATGTCCTTAAATCCACTCAATCGACGTGATACTTCCGGATCCCGTAGACATATCACCATGCTACGTATCTTCCAAGTTTCATGACCAAACATTCAACGAATACCGAGAAATGATTTTTGTCACCTCGCATTTCGCCGTCCCAAACACCTCTTCACACTTTGATGAGACACCGGAAGTCCAATCGAAAGGATGCCTCGTTTTGGAGTTGAAAATCACCGCCGCACCAATTGGATGGGAAAGCTCCAAAACGAGGCATCCTTTCGATTGGACTTCCGGTGTCTCATCAAAGTGTGAAGAGGTATTTGGGACGGCGAAATGCATTTCTCGGTACTCGTGCTATTGGGCTATGAAGTAGGTATTAATTACCAACATGTGCTATGAAGTAGCTATTAATTACCCATAAAAAGAAATGGAGCGAGAATAAATGGCCTGAATAGATTGCACAGTGTCGGTCCATTCGAACAACTTGTTCCCCTTATTTCTTGCTTCCAACTGATGTAAACGTAACAACGAGACCTATCGCACAGACATTATGGTTCAACTTACCACTAGCGATCCAGCTAGCGAGTTCTTACTCGCTCTTGACTGTTGGTCTAGACTCTGGTAGATTGGTTCACCCACGCTGGCCCATATGGGACGCGTGTTTTCCACGAGGGGTTGATAAAAGTTGGGAGAGTTGGTGTACATGGAGGCCTGGCGCGAGTCTCTGTATTGCATCAGCGTTTTGTCAGGACCGCGTTCGTATGTCGGGTTATCTGTTGAACACGTGATACAGTTCTCTCGGTTAGTGTCGATAGTCGTTGAGCTACTGGGAGCGAGAATGGTACCAGTGTTAGTAAAACCGACGGATCAATCACAGTTTCCCTCACCGGCACCAATCCCTTTTTCATTCTAAGTTTAATGGTTAATCATTGCCCAAGTGAAGGGTGGGTGGATAGTTTAATGGTTAATCATAAATTACACACGTATGCCCAAGGGAGGGGTGGGTGGATAGTTTCCAGAAACCGTGGTTGAATGGTTTAATTCATTTCTCTTAATAGACAACAGCTTGTCTCTAAATGGTGCACTATCCTCCAAACTCACTGTTGATTGTGGTATTCCATAGCATTCTGTCTTAGGCCCTTACCTCTTCCTTTTGTATAGAATTAATTGGAAGTCCTAAATTTTCTTTTATTTGCTGATGATACATGTTTCTTTTACTCTATTATGCCGTCAAAGAGGAGCTCTATGAAGCACAAGGCTTCATATTTAGAATGGAACGAATAGTCCTTCCAGACAAACTGCAAAAGAAAATAATCAAAATCGCTCACGAATTGGGACATTTTGGTACTACGAAGACCAAGCAGATGCTCAGGGCAAACAATATTGGTTTCCAACCATGAATACAATGATAGACCAAACCATTGGACAATGTTATGAATGTCAAGTCTGCACTAAGCAATACAGAGAAGAACCAATCAAACCATCAGACATCCCAAAGACGCCCTAGGAGGTAGTCGCAGTTGACTTGAGAGGACCATATCCTGCTGGCCATTATAACCTCGTTGGTATCGACAAAAGAACAAGATACCCAGAAGTTGAAGTCACGTACTCAACAGGATTCAAACCTACACAAGAGAAGATGAAGATGTTTGGACACCATGGAGTACCAAAACGTGTTGAATCCAACAATGGTCCACCATTCAATTCAAAGGAATCTGCGCAATTCGCAGAACATGAATGATTTGAACACCACCGCATCACCCCTGAACACCCAAGAGCCAACGGAGAAACAGAGAGGTTTATGCAGCTACTTAACAAGACCGAACAGATTGGCCATCTGCAAGGCAAAGACAAGTTTGGAAAGCAGACAGCTGTGCAAGGCATGTTAATTGCCTACAGAGACACACCACACCCAGTTACAGGTGACACACCGTACCAAGCTATACTCATAAACAATCGACCCGTCCGTACCAGACTATAGACTACACAGCACCAAGCGGCAATGAGCAGATCTAGAGCAACCAAGACCAGATGATCGATGAACGTGACAAACATTACCAAGCGAAAATGGGGCAACGCAGAAAGAGCAATGTGAAAGAACACAGTTTCATTATAGGATACTATGTTCTGATAAAGCAAAGTAATAAATGGTCCACACCATTCGAACCAGCCTTCTATGTGATTATTTAGATCCAAGGCTCATCAATTACAGTGAGTCAGATGCATTCAAGATGGTCGAGAAGTATGCCGTGATGCAAGTCAATTTAAGTTGGTAAATGCAATAATGGAACACTACAGCGAAAGTCCATTAGAGATACCAATTCAAAAGACAGAGGATTGGAGAGAGGAAATACTGAGGAATGCCACAGCCAGCAATATACCGACAGAGATGAAAAGCCCACACCAGGAAGATGTTTCACAGAATCAGGATAAAGACCAGCAATCTGAGGACAGAACTCAACCCTCGGGTACACCAAGACACAGCGACAGACCAAAGAGGGAGCGACGCAGACCAGTACACTTGATGGACTGTGTCCCGAAATGATTACGGGAATGAGGAACTGTGAATTATTGCAGGTTAACGTTATTGAAGGTTAGAACTTCAAAGAGACAGTTAAAAGTTGTTATTATTATCTTGCACAATATTTCATGTTAGGCTATGCTTAAGGTCTCGATAAAGGTTCAAAATTAAAAAGTTTTGAAAATGCGTTTTTTCGCAAATTCTAAATCTAAAAGCCCTAATCTAGCATCACAAAAAAACTCAAACTCAAAAAAATAATTTAAAGCCTTGAAAATGCGACTTTCTGATTTCCCGCTAAAAAAGATGCGAAAAATGATTGACAGCTGCTGTCATTCACTGGGCACGTTATTTCATTCTCGTTGATCCTGTGATTTACTGCGCTACTTTTCGTTCGTGAAGATTTCCTACGTTTATAATGCAATGCCCAAAAGTGTAAAAGTAGATATTTCTTGGTGCCGTATTAAAAAAAGAATAAGAAGAAAAAACACAGCACAATTTAGTTTGTAATAATTTAGTTTGAGAGTAAATTTGGAAGCGGGTGTAAAGTTCTTAGGACAAACAATGGCTGGAGGGATTATACTCAAGTTCCAAGAAGTTAGAATAATCGAAGACTCGGAAAGTCCACAAAGAATGAAGCAATAAAGTTTTTGAATCGGCCAAAAATTTAAAGAGAATTCAATGCAGGAAGCTAAGGTTTGCCGGTTTTGTTTCAGCGCGATAAAACATTTTAGGATGACGTAAACAGCCTACCGTGTACATGGTGTGGATCGAGCTGCGCTGCAGTGGTTTTCCCTGCATGATATTAATTGTTTGCTTACTGTGGTGCCATTTTTCTGTACTCCTAAAAGAGTGTTTCTTCTTTAAATTAAGCTGGAATCGACACTATAGCTAACTAGTTTCTGTAGAAGTATCGAGCGTCGGTGAACTGTATAGCTTCTCTGTTCTGCGGCTCGTCTGAACTTTGTAATCGGCCGAGACTGAACACAACATGAATCGCTCTGATTGGCTAATGTTAATGAGATTACCCTTGGAGGCGGGAGTCAACCGTGAAATGAATCGAAAACCTTTTATCGGGCTGTTTCTCGGCACATTTTTTCGGCCAAAAACAGAACTTTGTTGAAGTCCAGCCTTTTAGCGTTTTGTCCAATTTTCCTAAGTTTTTCACGAGTCGTGGAAAACAGCCGTTTCTCAAATACAGTGTCGGGGAATTTTGAAATTATTTTTTGTTCAGGTTTTATGACCTGGGTTGTATCAAAATGGGATGAAAAACTACTTTTTCAACTTTGAAAAGGAATAAAATCTGTAATACGCAATATATCAAAAATGCCCGACACAGTATTTGAGTCAATTTAGTTGGGATTAGAAAGGGCTAATTAAGAAAAAAAAAAATTCAAAGCCTGAAGGGCTGAACTCCTTCTGGCGGACAGAGTCATTTCGCGTAGAAATATATACAACATCTACGCTTTTAACATTTGTTCAAAACGGATTAAATATGTACTTTCTTCAATTCAAGACCTTTAAAACGGTATATAGTACGTCTTTGTGGCTTTAATTCCGACGTTGCAAGAGCGTTTTTCCGAAATGACACGTCGAACCTTTATCGAGACCTTAAAGACCCTTTAGCACGCCCCGTGATACTTTGCGCGAAACCAGTCATTTTGTTTTGATTTCGTGTTCACTGACTGTGACGCGACGAGCGCCTAATTCAACAAGTAACTCAACATCCATCAAAATTCTATGAAACTTTATATAAACGGAAATAATGCCTAGTTTAAGAAATAACTAAAAGCCCTAAAATCGATTCAGCGTTGAAAGCTGAGACTTATTCATTAATCAAAGAACTTGGAAGAGAACTTGATGCAGGACGTTTAATTATTCAGCGCGTTCTAGGATTTTAAAACTGATGCATGAACACTTATATGCATTTCATACGAGATTATAGAACGCAAACAGTTCGATTCTTGATCAAATACACATCTAACTAATAATCTAGATGAGGAATAAGTCAAGCAACAACATACAGCAATAGAAAATCAGTAGCAGCAATAATTTTATTTGCTCGCTGAGGAGAATATTATAAGTGTGTGTACTGACCGATTGCTACTGATAAAGTATTTGCGTTGACTTGACTTCGGTTTGAACACTTACGAGCTACTAAATATCGGAATTAGTAGCACGGATACAACGGAGGAACGGCAAGGTATTCTTTGAGTTTATCCACTGATATACACGCAACTAGGAAACTGAACCACGAGTATCATACCGTTGGAGAATCGACAGTCCTTTGAACAGCCAGATCGAGTCATCCGCTCGGCGTCCCGCTAAGTCGCCGGCTATTTACAAATGTACTCAGAAAAGCAAAAACGCAGAGTACTCTCCAAACTCACCGCAGTTGCTTGTGTTTCCCTAACTGAAAGATCGAAGAATTATCGGCGAATGATCTTCTTTCTTCTTACCTTCGTTTTAGGAAGGAAGACAGACCGTGACAATTTTCTCGGCGGTTGTTCTTCGCTGGCGCCATCTCGGATTTGCTAGGCCGTTGGATGTCACAAAAACTGTCAGCAAATTTTGGTTCAATATTTAAAAGAATGCCCTAAATAAGTTCTTAAGAAGAGTATTCATCGTATGTGCGTATATAATAGTAACTATCAGCGGTAACAACAACGATGCAAGCAGATTCTTTACATGTATACATCGCCGGTCCCAGGGTCCACGAAAATACTTGTTTCGCGCAAAGCATCACGGAGCATGCTAAAGGATCTTTAAACAAGCAACTCGTAAAAAGGAGATATGTTGTTACGCGTTATTCGGTACCAAGCCACGCGCCATTTATATGTGCCCGACATCCGGGGACCTGGATAGGGAAGAATGAAGATGGCGACCGTTCCGGCTTCATTGTTTTAGGTCTCAACAGTCACCAAGAGTAAACTAAAGCTTCTTGTTGTTCTTGCTGTTGACCCAAACTGGCTTAGTATCGCGAGCATCCTGCTATTACTGCCGTCACCACAGAGCGTGTCTGCGGCTTTTGTTTTGTACACAAAAAGATGAAGCCAGAAACTTACTCAAGATTAATAACATATTTTACATGAAATCTACACAATGAATATTTTCAGCTTACTTGTGTTGAATCTCTGTCGACCTGAAATGCTTCCTCTGTAAAATAGGAGTGATCAAGATGATTAGAACATGGATCAGGTTATTTCACAATTCCATATTTAATGTCTGTATTTAGGTTATCTGTCAAGGGCAAATAAGCAAACGTTGTTGACGAAACATTTGTGAATGTTTAAATGATCATTAATATCGATTCCACACGAGGTAAGTCAACCTATTACCAGACAGTTTATCTTGCACTGCTTGTGGCTACAAAACAAAGTATCATTAATATGATGATTAATATCGATTCCACATGAGGTAAGTCAACCTATTACCAGACAGTTTATCTTGCACTGCTTGTGGCTACAAAACAAAGTATCATTAATATGATGATTAATATCGATTCTACATGAGTTAAGTCAACCTATTACCAGACAGTTTATCTTGCACTGCTTGTGGCTACAAAACAAAGTAGACTCACACCGAAACTTCCTTTATAAACCGTAATACAACTTCACAAACTGATTTTCTCCCGAAAAGACGGACAGATAAACTTTAGTTCTTCTGTTAAGATTCGTGTACCGTAATACAACTTCACAAACTGATTTTCTCCCGAAAAGACGGACATATAAACTTTAGTTCTTCTGTTAAGATTCGTGTACCGTAATACAACTTCACAAACTGATTTTCTCCCGTGAAGACGGACATATGAGCCTATTATCGGCCGGGATACGATCGAGAGACATTATTTTGTTAGTCAATAAATCATGTTTCTACCGTTTAACAGCAGCTGCGAACCATTCCAAACATCATTTCATTATCGCGGCTACTTCGTGTACCATTTAGGTTTTATGGCATCCAATGGTTGGTTCGACCGAACCTTCTCTGGGTAGCGGAAACCACAACAGGAGGAAGTGTGAAGGTTTTCGAGAATTTGGTCTTCGTTGTAAGAAAAACTGACTTTATGCCACGTGAAAGCGCCATTTATCCGGGCTTGGAAAATCTTCCGTTTTTCGTATAATATTGAAAGGAAAGAAGTGAAACGAAAAAGTTAAAATCGCTACGAAACATTCAGTTTCCGAGGGGTTAAGCATAATTATCGTTTGTTTGATTTCGCTAAGAATAATTTTTGTTTCCGAGTACTCGAGAATAGGTTCTGTCCGATAATAGGAGCACTTACCTTAAATAGAATAGCGAATAGTAGAATATTTCTTGATTTGTGTGTTACCTCTGTGCATGAGTTATAAAGGTTTATATTTGGAATAGGGTAACGTTGACGTCAAAGGAGGCATTTACTGTCTTTCTCCTTGTGAGTGAAACTTATTTCTGGTTTTAATAGTCAACATACATTTTTTTGGTAAAATCATTGATATAAGCTTCAAATATAAGACGAATGTTTATATTAAAAGGTCGCTTATCTCACCAGCATGTTTTTATTATAATAAATGATACCTTCTTTGACGTCACGTCATTACCACCTAACTCATAGACGCAAATCAAGACATGTTACTAGACATCTATTAACTTTATATTCGAAATGCTAAATACTGCGTTTCTCTGGATTAAAGTATAGAGTAATTAACTAAAGCTTTCGGCTGAAACGATCACTATGTAACCACGCCAAATGCGCGGTTACAATACGGTGAAGTTGTTTCGGGCCTAGGCCTCCGGAGCCGTGATTTAACGAGACAGGGGGCAAATTAAATCTCTCCCCGTCCCGATTGAGGCTGGGCCGATGAACCCGTATGTAAATGCCTCTATTACCCCTCTCGAACCATTTTGGTCCCACTGATAAGATCTTAGCCGTACTGATACTGATGGAATGATCCGGTTGGTCAGTGTTAATAATAACAACTTCACTGTTTGGCGTGGTTACATAGTGATCAAGGTTGATGGTTTCAGCCGACTTTAATCCAGAGAAACTCAGTAATTAACATTTCAAATCTCATTATCCTGGATAATCTACATAATACTATTTACTTTATGTACCGTAAATAGCTGCGTATAGGCCGCACCCCAAATTTAGACGCCTTAAAAAAAGTTTATAACTGATGCTCGAACTTGAAGCAAAACTTCTTCAGAATAGATTGTTGTCATTTCACGTCATGCCAACTGCTATCGCAACGTATTAAATCTGCTTTTATTCCCCCATGAACTAGCAACATTTTCAAGGAACCTCATTTCTTTAAGTACGAGAGATTGCGATGTTTTCTGGTGGATCTAATATGCGCACATGTTCAAGTCCGTGGTCTGCCATCTTGGATTTTAAAGGAGGGGCCTGGTGCGCGTGTTCGTGATAAAATACGACATATATGCTTGTATCCGCGTATAAGCCGTATTTACGGTACATTTTGACCTTATATTATAGGTACTTCAAAATCCTCCTTACTTTTTTTTCTTTTTTCGATAAACAGCGATTGCAAAGCACATGGAAGCCAATACGATTACCAACAGCGAACCTAGTACGGCGGCGAGAACGATAAGCAGTAAGCCCAGGTCTCCCACAACCTGCACCACCTTGAGCCTCTTTTTCGTGTCCGACGTGCTTGGGTCCGACGGCTGAAGTGGTAACGTCATTATCGACGATGGAATTACTTGTTTTCGTGTTGTCATGACGACTGCTGCACCGGAGTGATTACTAGGGGTGGTGGTGGTAGTTAAATTTGGTCTTTTTAACCGTGGTCCCGGCCCTAACAGGAAATGGACAATATTTAACAAAAATGAAATGTAACACACTACATGTACATTCACTTGGTCACTTTTAGTTAGGATGTGAGAATAACTAGTTCCTGTAAAAACAGTCTGCGTGGACGGGAAAGCTAAACACTTGTATAATCAACTTAAACTCGATTAATGTGTGCTTTCCGCCGTGGAAGGCGAGTAGCTCTGACGAAGGGCTAGCTCTCAAAACGTCAGCTGCTACTCGCTTCCCACGGTGGTTGGCATACCGTAAACTTTAGTTGATTATACATGAGAGTTTACCATGTTTAATGTCCACTCGCCAGTGTAAAATACGAAATTAAAGATGCAACTTAAATAAGGCGGACCCGCACTATAAAAGGGCCTCAACCACTTGAAGACAATCTTCATTGTCAATCAGACTTTGTCAAGTGAACATCTCTGTTGCTCGATCTGCGACATGTAATGCTCCGCTTGAGTGATCTCTGACATTTGGTATCGCGCGAAATTCAAATTGAAAACTTGAATGTCTAAAAATACACTAAAGAGTTTGCAGACGGTTTTAAAACACTATTGATAGGCATAACGGAGCAACTAGCTGTTTACTTTTTCTCGGCTTATTTTAATGTTACCTTTAGCAATTTAGTATTCCAACAGGAGAAGACTTATCGGACCTATCTCAATATAAGTAAAATAGTTATAACTTATGTAGGAATTGTAGGATTCCTACGGTGACGTCATATTCCTATACAACCATAAACCAGGGTTTAGAGCTAATTAGTAATTCATACAGTCATTCTTATACCCTGGTGCCAGAGGTTCTAGGTTTTGGTTCTAGGTTTTGTCTAGGTTAGGTTAAGGCGTCATTGAGGAGCGAAGCGACGAGAGGGAGAGAAGAGAACCTCTGGTCAAATCCGTTGAGAATCTCACTTCCATGCGTTTAGTTTGAAATCGAGGTGAGTCAAACCGGTTTTGCGTCAAACTGTGACGACCAATGTTTTGATTTCACACACGAACAATTGCACGTGGCGCTGTGAAGCATGAAATGACAACTGTAGTGTGGTTCTTTATATGGCTACTCTGGACAGTGAAAAAAGTGCCTCGTGCTAGAATTTGCTGTCGTGCTGTAGACCGTTTCTTCACGGGGACGACTTGAAATATCGGCGACTTGCCGGCAACCTGTCGGAAGCACAGCGAAGACGTCTTTACGTTTTATAAACTCGTACAGTGCCTCTTCTTGTATTGTCTTCAATTTAGTAATCTCCGGAAACTTTGAAGCCAACGTAAACTTCACAGCGTCCCCAAAAATACTCAAAAACTCTTGAGTCGCGGTTGGAAGTAAAACCACATACAGTTGTCGTAAAACCGGTTTGAAGTGGTAGGCCAATGACAATTGCTGTTGTATCAAGCACTCACGGTCGCGCTTGGTAATGAGTAGATAAGCCAATCGGAGACGAGGTTCAAAATCTGAACCTAGCTTCTGCATGGAAGTGAGATTCTCAACGGATTTGACCAGAGGTTCTCTTCTCTCCCTCTCGTCGCTTCGCGCCTTAACCTAACCTAGAAAAAAAACCTAGAACCTCTGGCAACCAGGGTACTTGCTTTATTGCTTGACTTTTGTGAATTTTAAATTCAAATTTCAGATCCCAAAGGACGAGAAGGGGGGTCAGCATTTCTCTTTTATAGCGCGGGTCCTTGTTTAAACCTTTTTAGTAAATAATTTTCTAACTTAGTAAACCCACAGTGAATTACAAAGAAAAGATAACCTAAACCTGTTAAAGATTTAGCCTTCGCGGCTTGTTGTTTTTTTCATTGCTTGTGAAGTTTATTAATTGTACTTTATTTCCCTGAAAAAAATAATTCAAAAAAGTGAAAACTTAGCGAGATATTTGGAAAATCGTATTTCGAAGTAAAGTAAATAGATAGCTTAGGCTTGATAATCCCTATTAGCGGCAAGCTCGCTGTAGATGTTTGCGGGAAACTACATCCGGGACATCCAAAAGCCCTACCTCAACGCATATGCATATTGCATGTGCTTTAGTGTTCACATGTTAGCAGACTGTGCAGTACTGCTATCGTTCATCGCTCTTCGAGTTTTCATTAGAAATATTGTTTCAGCTCGCTTATGGAAAACATCCAGTCATTTGGATGCCCTATAACCACATCTACAGCCGGAGTTCGTGCTGGCGTGCTGCGATTTCTCTTTGGCTTTGTCGTCGCTTTCGCCTTCTACTTGTCCTTGAATGATACATGTATCTCAGGCTGCTTTTTTGTCTTACATCGCTTGACAACACTTTTGCCATTATAACTAGGAATTTAACCAGATCGTTCGGTGAAACTAGCAACGCAGTACTGTATGTAGGAATGTAAGCCCAGGTAATACGAACCATTCCCTGCTAGCAGGTCTCTCTCTGTCTTGGTAACTGATGGAAGGCGAGGGAGAGAGACCTCTGCCGACATCCGACGCTTTCTCTGTCGCGCATGCGTGAAGTTTCTTGGCAAGAAGTGACGCAATCTCACGTATACTTATGAGCGTACGAAACAACTGCAACAAACAACTGATGCGTACAGCTATTTCCGGTAAAACGTGTTTTCGAAACTGGTTTGACTCGCCATGAATATCGTGGACGGCAAGCGTCGGATGTCGGCAGAGGTATCTCTCCCTCGCCTTCCATTTTACCAAGACAGAGAGAGACCTCTGCTAGCAGGTAATACGAACCATTTCATTACCCACGAATTCATGGTTCATTCACAAAAACCTTTGATGAAGTGCGAACTCGCTGTAAAACTTCCGAATCTAAAAACTCTGACTTCATTTACTTGCTTATTCCCTATCTTTGAGTGAATTATACGTGTCTTAATAATTATCGGATCCTTGCGAAACTTGCACAAAAAGATATACAATCAAGGAACCAACTCGTGTCGGGCTTTAGCGATATTTTCGTTATTTCTTTTTAAGTGGCTTAGCGTCATATAGTTTGGAAGATTTTCCGACCTCATATATACTTAAAGATGGATTTGCATACGAACAAAGTAAAATATTAAAAATCCACTTTTGGAGGCTGTTATCGGCTGATTGACATAGTGCAATTGAATGGATCGTACGCCCAAACGCGTACGCGCATAATTCACTGATCTAAACCTCGTCTTTTTGCGTTTGTAGGCTTAGTACTGCTTTCCAATGAAATATTTATTTAAAACAATGATGTATACAGTGATGTATAGGTTTATATGGTTTCCTTCAAAGCGTAGCGCGTATAATTTTTTGAACGAGAGGCACCCGCGAAGGTCTACGTTTTTGGTGAAACATTTCACATAGTGCCCGCTAAACTTAGAAACAGGGATGCTTGCCTTTGTTTTCTTTCAGTTTGCGCGAAACTGGGAAGGCGCGCGCGTGATGGGCTCCTCAAAAGCGCACGCGCGTGACGTTTTGCCACTGAGCACACTTACAGGTCCGTGAGCCTGCTGCCTTGAACTGGACGCACGAGTCGACTGCTATCTCTACCATGCCAGTCATAGTGAACGGGCCTGGCACACTACACTTGATGGCCAGACACACGATGAGACCACGTAGAGACGTGTCCACCATACCTCGCCACTATCATGATATAGGGGATACAAATGACAGATTAGTAAACGAAATCTGTGAAGAGGCTACATAAAGTGTAAGACCGCATAGGTTTAGACTGGCACTATCGACCCATAAAGAATAATAACTAGTCGGATTAGAAGAGTATGCCTTCCAGTAATACTGGAGAAAATATGACAATATTTTGATTAAGGATGGCAAAGAATTGAGAGAAATCAAGAAGATGATAATTACAGAGAACAACAACAATAAAAACACTGAACAACAATAATAGAATATATGATGTAGTACATAGTAATAGTAGAATGCTTTTGTTTTTTTTGATTATAACTAATAATAATAACAATAACAATATTACTAATAATATTAATACTAATAATGGTCTAATTTGCAGTTCGAGAACAAGATTGTTTAAGTAATGGTCCAGATAAGAACTGAAGTGCTTCACGGCAAGGAATGTTAAAAGTGTTAATTTTCTATCATTCTTTCTCGTAATTTCATTGGTTGATACCATCGAAATAATGCATTATCATTCGATATTTTTTGTGGTTTGAATGTATTTTTGATCAAACTAATCATGGTTTAATTTCGAAGAATATCGTATGTGGGGAAAGTCCTCAAATTTTCGATTGAAAAATCGTTTGTTTTCTCTATATCCGATTGGCTGGATGTAGTTTGGACTGTAGACACCTCCTAAAGCACTAATACATATTGCAGGCTTAGCTTGTTTGGACTTCGAGTCTTTGTCTCTGCCTGTAAAGTTATTAAATAAAAACAAATATTCAAACAAAATCGTACGTGCGAGAGGCTCATTGCCGCAGAACAATGGCTTCTACTACAGTTCTTATATGGACCATTACTTAACATCCGGCCGGGGTTTTGAACCCTCGACCTCCCGCACGACAGACCAGAGCTTAGGGACGGACCATTAAAAAAGTGATTGGGGGGGGGGGGGGGGGGGGGGGGGGGGACCCAAAAAAAATTCGTGCAAGGGAAAATGCAAGAAAAAAAGGCATGCATCAATAATAACGCAGAAAAAAATGTTTAGTCTCCAGAAGACAGGTAACCAGTGTTTCAGAGAGCATTCAAACCTCAAAAATTTCGGCTCGCTAAAATTAAAGAAAGTCTGCTTTTATTTCTTCATAACCAGGATAGTTTTCTCTATATAAGCTTATGATCAAAGGCGCATCCCCATAGGTCAGATAATTAATACATTGTTGTCCAGGAAATTGCTTATGCCAATGCTGAGCTTTATGTCATTTATTCATTCATTCATTCATTCATTCATTCATTCATTCATTCATTCATTCATTCATTCATTCATTCATTCATTCATTCATTCATTCATTCATTCATTCATTCATTCATTCATTCATTCATTCATTCATTCATTCATGACTACGCAACAATGCATTTATGATGCACAAATTATCAGTACAATTCCAGGTACCCATCCGGGAAGATGGGTGAGGTTGAGATTTCCAGAACTCTGATAGATAAAACATAGATAGGCATTCCTCATCTCATGAGATTGAATACATGTACTGTTCATGATTATAGCACTCAGCGGTCCATCAGTAACGTTGGGCTCTTGAGTATAAATTTGATTTCTTTTTCGTAACTTCTGTTGCAGCAGGTTCTGTTATCTGCTGTTGTACTGTTGTATTGATCAGTTTACTCTAATTTGTATTTGACACTGTAGTTGTAATTTGGAAATGGAACATTGTTAAATGTTAAAATACTGTAAAATACTATACAAATATTTTAAGCTTTCAAGACAGTGCAGTTTATCTGAGCAAATATGGAATGTTTCTATAGTCCGAAAACAAATTCGTGCAAAGGATCGTGCCCACAAAAATATCCTGCACAACAAAACAGGCCCCCCAAAAAATTCAAGCAAACGAAAGGAGTCCCCCCCCCCTCCCCCAAAAAGTTTTGTTTTCACTTTTCTAATGGTCCGTCCATTAGGGATAAGATTCTGTATTCAACACCTTATTCACACGGCGGCCATGATTAATCCCAGGAGTATAAAAAACCTTTGTTTTGCACGCGTGAACACGTTCTGAAATTGCTCAGTACGAGGCTACACGTGGGAAATCTATTGTTTCAAACCAACATGGCCGCCGTGTGACAAAAGCCCATTGCTCTTCTGAGAGTTTTGAAAACTTGTCCTGCCTACCTGTAGTTCAAGTTTGTTGACAGTGAAGCCATGCTTGACTGCTCGCCTTGTTGAAGGGTCATGCAAGCTGATCCACCGTCCGTTATCTAAATACTGCGACTCGTGCGGGACGAGCTTACATCTGAGGACCTTTGCCTCATCAGTAATCCTATGTTCTTTGCAAATAGCGAATCTTCGCCTTCCTGGAGCAGTGATGTCCAGAGTGGGTAGCGTTGAGTTAGAACACGAGGCACTCGAGCTAGAGCCGGAGGCTAGGTAGAACTGGCAGCCTGAAAAAGTGTACAAGAGAGCTCTTTCAGGGGGGCGGCCTTCACCTCCTCGGAACCTGGAATAGTACTGGCTATCCAAACAATGCCTAACCCTCAAACAATGCCTAACCCTGAAACAATACAAACCCTAACCCTAAAACAATGGAATTCTTTGTCAGTGCAGTCCAAATGGGGTCCAATAAAATGCAAGGTTTTGAGAGGTGAAGGCCTCCTGCTTTCAAGGGGCTGTTTAAGTCAGTTATTGCCGAAAATCTGCCTGTTTTTTTCTTTCCGGAAATTTCCACTGCACAGTACCAGAAGTCCATGATAGTACCTATTTCCCCCAAAAAAATCTCGAATGGTGCCTATAGTTGCTGAAAAGTTCTAAAATAAATTACGACTAAAAATTCATTTTTTAATATGTAGAGCACAGTTGTAGGTGGCAATGGTGTTGGCCCGGTTTGGTGGGATGTAGGCGCTTCGTAATGCGCTGCAAAACATGTTTTATCTATCTTCCTATACGATTAGCCCTCTATAGGAGGATTGTTAATCGGGAGGTCAGTACAATGTTACATGACGTACATGTACATTAACAATATTTCAACAACAACAAAAAAGGAAAATAAATGAATCAGTGGAGAAACTAGAAAACACTAGGGGGTGCGTTAAACATTAACTTATTGAAAGAGGCGGGATTACAAGTTTTAGTAAAACTGTCGGGGGAGATACTGTTCCATTATATAATTGTTCTTGGATAGAAGGGAAGTCTCAGATGAAGTAGTAGAGTGGCCAGAGGTATGTTGGCATGTGTGTGACGGCACCTTCGTTTCACAGGGCGCAGTTTGTCAGCTGGGTTGATGGCAACAAGTCCATTAGTAATTTTAAAGAGTAAGGTCAGAAACTGATCTTCTTTGCTCGAGTGAGCGCCAACCAGGATCTTTTTAACATGGTCGACACGCTGGATAATGGGTCAAAGCGTGAAAGCGTCCATCGAGCAGGACTTCGTTGTACCATTTCCACCTTGTACGCGCTCTTGTTTTCAACACGATGCATGTTTGTTGAGTTTGTTGGTATCTCTCCTTGCTTCGAGTTTTTCTCCGGTTTCCCTCACTCTATGAAAAAACAACATAAACCTTCTACCGAAGAATTCATATCTGGTAGAACTCACTCAGTTGAGGGTCGGCTAAATGTTTGGCACGTTAATAAACTTGCTGAACTAAAAAATATAATAATGATAATAATAACTTTACTTCTTTAACCACGATAGCAGCTGTACGATTCTGACAGAGATCTGGTATCACTAGAAACTCGGCTTCAGTACGATCTCACTGTTGGCGATTCCTGGTTTAAACTGAATGGCATGATCGCCACCCTGATAAATATCAGGTTATGATACTCGGTAAACTGTCCTTCTCTTTTAGGGTTGGTGAATTTAACGTCCAAACTACAAATGGTATCATTTAACACTCACATAACTAATATATGTGAGAAGATTAACAATCAATTTAATGATATTACAACCGATTTCAGTGTTACGTGCACAGAGCATCCATTCGACGTAGCCATTCTACTCAATCGTTCAACATGCTTTGTAACCAGGCTAACTGGTTTATCGTGGTTTTGAGGTACTGCATCGAATAATTTGGGTGCGTTTTCACATTCAATTACTCGACAGACTCGCTAACATGCATTGCCGACCAGAAGTGGCGGAAATTTGTATGAAATGATTATGTCGAATGAATGTATAAAAAAAATTGAAACCGCCTATGCACGTAACCTGCCTCATTTTACTTACTGTTCTCCAGTCTGGCATATTTGCGGTGCAAAAAACTCTGACAAACTCGAACATCTTAACAAGCGCTTGCTCAGAACTATTTTAATGATTTTTTCCAGTTAGTTACAGTAGCTTTCTCGTTAAGGATCCATCCAGAGCTTGTTCAATAGAAAAAAAGAGGACATGCTCATTACAGTTTATAAATCATTATACAGTTCATCTGGCCCTAACATGTTTACCCTGCGTTCCGCATCACTAAGAGAAGGAATAGGCTTATTTTGCCTGGAGTTACTACCACGTCCTACGGCCACTCCTTTTAGTACTTCTCTATAAAATCTTGGAATGAATTAACAGACTAATTAAGAACAGCTCCTGACCTCAAATCCTTCAAGAGGCTTATTCGTAAACGTACTTCTGAATAACACTTGCTGTAAATTCTGCTCGTAGTTTTATCAAGTAATGCCGGAATAATTGATAAGGTCCCTGCTACGTTTGTGTGTAGTTTTGGAGGGCTTCTCAGGTGGCATGGCGTCCGTGACGATGTCAGTTATTCCTTCATATATATATATACATACGACTGTATACATTTATGTATTGTACGTATATGTGTATGTACGCGGTGTATATGTCTGTATGTGGGTGTATACTCTATATGTATTATCTGTATGTATATGTATGTACTTGTGTTCTTTGTGACATGCTTGCCTACTTATGTTATTATTGTCATACGTATCTCAATGTTATTATGATATACCTAACTTAGAACTATCCATATATTTTAACATTATTTACCTATTTAGTTCATTAGTTTAGTTTATTTTTTCTCGCCGATATTAGCTTATTCTGTAGCTACTCTGTAAATCCGAGTATAAATAAAGTCTGTGTGTGTATGTATGTATGTATGTGTGTGTATAAATAAAGTCTATGTGTCTATGTATGTATGTATACATTCAGTAAATGTTCAATAAAAAAAAAATTTGTTTTTCTATTCTCTTTCGCTGCGCTCAGCCGAATAGAAAATATTTCCCATATAAAACACAAAACGTAGATTGAGCGAGCTAACCAGCAATCAGGGAGTTGACCAACAATCTCTTTATTTATTTATTTATTTTACATGAAGTACGTACAGCTATTGAAAGCTATGCATAAAGATTACTTCAGTGGTGAATTGCCGGATACGAAAAACCAGGATAAAAACCTCCCAGTTGAGGTAAAATCAGGAAACATTTCTCCAAACCAGTGCAAGTCTTGGAGTTTAAAGGGTTTTAGTTATACAATAAATAGCCAAAAATGCATCTGTATAGGAAAATACAATATAACCCCAAGGCTAAGAGCTTGAATATAACCAAAACTATAGTCTCTAATATAAATTATCGAGGAAAATTAACCCCGAGTAAAACCTGTAAAGGCTGGTAGGCGTCAAGTGACAAGGAGCTAAGGTGTGGTTTATAAATCCACAAGGTGAGAATACCAAACATACCGGCGGTATGCGTTACTCATGGGAAATGCATTTCAAGTAGGCCGTGCCCTATTTACATATAAGCTAAATTTGTCTGATAGACAAATTAATATATTTTATTAATTGCCCTAAAACTAAAGTAAATTATAGCAAAAGGTACTACACCAAACAATTTTTTTGTTAACGTCTTCTTGCAAACAATTTATTTTAGAATCGGCCAATATTCTTAAAGCGGAGCAGATCACGAAAAATAATTATATACTCTGTATATGACTTTGGTTCTTGGTTTTCATGGCGTTCTCACAATACATGTACAGTATGTTGCTCTAATTATTGACACTTTTTTGCATTTTTTAATATTCCTCGTCAACAAATAAAGCGATATTTATGAAACTGTACTTTCGATAACTTCTTTCTATCTGCTAGGGGTTGATTATAGTTTCTTGACTTAATTGCAATGTTTATTTCACAACAAATTCATTGCGGTAATTATTCTAATTAGTGACATGTGTCTTCACTTGTGGACACTTCAAGGCAGACATATTTCATCCTCAATAGTTAGGTTAAAAGTAGGTTATTCGTACTTTATATCGGCACTGTCGGTTTAATGCCTATGCTCATTACCCACATGGTATAAAATACATAGTGAATACTTCACTTTGATTAAGAAATGTCTTTATTGCTATAATATGCACAATGATACTATGGCTATTGTGGATTTCCAGAAAATATCCATACCCACCACTGGTGGCGACAGAAATTTCAAGGGGAAGGGGTATAACAAATCCCCACCCAATGCGATATGGACATATATCTGTACAGATTCTGCAAACATTTTATTTTGTATTTATCATGCTTGTAAACAATTTATTTAGTGTTTTCAGCTCCTGCAAACAATTTAGTTCCATCCCTCCCCCCCCCCCCCGTCAAAATAATTATGGTCCGGCCCTTACCACCATTATTATAATCGTTAACAACAATACAATTCAGTTCATTATAGATAAGTTCATACATGTACACAAGTGTTCATGTTCCAGGACTCGATCGCGGCAATTGTCAGTCTGCATGAAATGATACTCATGATACCATTGAGAGCATTTTCTAATCGTAACAGCATTCATACGTCTATGGCTAGCTCTCAGTAGAATTCCCTGACGATAGTCGCCGATCGCGAGTGGAATACCTTGCCTCCTCCCGATTGTTTAACTGTTATTGTATAGCAGGTTGAGAAATATCGGCTTTAATGGCCGCTTTCAGAGCACTGATCACTTTCTCCACGATGTTTAATTAATTAATGATTAATTATAGGTTTTTATGGCGCATTAAAAATATATCAGAAATGTTTAGAAATGGACTATAATTAAGGTGGAAGCATCTTTAGCTCTGTGTTAAAATGGTTAGGTTTTTTAAAATTTCAGGGTTAGGTTTTTAGAAGGTTTGTACATGAAAATTTGAGAAAATGAATTATTAATGACCAAAATGGCTGGGTATTCTATAATTGTTCCCCACCTGGATTTACAGCATTTCGATGTTTGGTTTATAAGGCGACTTGATGTTCGGAGAAGATAACAAATATCAAATAAATTACGGCTGAAGGCATACAAGATGCCGACAGCAGCGCTCACACCACATGTACTTTCAAAGTTCGTGGGAGGGGTGGGGATTTGACTGGAGCCCAGTTCATCTGTGGTGGCGATCGTCGGGCAAGATTTTTGCCTTTTTTTCGTTTCTAAACAATAAAGTCATATACAGTATTTATTATTCAGCAAGTGTGGTTCCGGACAGTTTCAACGTGTTAGACTTGAGGAGGAAAAGCAGCCTGAGGAGTTCTGCGCCAGCTGCAAGCAAACTAGTTGAAGAAATGTTTAAAGGCCTTTCAAAGTCCGCGCAATTAGTTCCAGTCCAAGGCGAAGCCGAGGACTTCAACTAATTGCGATGACCTGTTCTAATTGGAGGCCTTTAAACGACTTCAAAAACCATACTTGTTGCGTTGTTGTGGGGTAAACAACGAAATGATTTTAAAACTTCATGCATTTAGATTTTCGATGTTTCAGGCTTGTAGGTTTTACTTGCGTATTTACATATAATTGATTTGTTTGACTGTAATCAAACATCCATTGTTAATGAAAAGACGGAATGTTAACAATTATGCGCTTGTTCTCGTGGGAGTACGTGTTTACAATGAAAACATTAATAGATTGGCACTCTAGATGGCGTCACGGACATGCGCAGTGTCAGGGCAGTATGCAGAAAACCACGTCTCACATTGAAGAGACAGTCGGTATGCATCAAGACTGGTATATTTGTAATAGTCCTTGGACTTAGAAAATGATTTCAATCTACCGTAGAGAGTGCTGCACGTGGTACGAATTGGGACCAGGTTGGCCAATTACCTCACGAATTATTAAGCAGGTTTTGAACGAAATTATCAAATATCCATCCAAACTAACCTACAAGCAGGTCTGGTCGCAGGCTACGGGTACATCCACACCAGTATTTTGTGTTATGCTTCATTAAACACGAGAACTTTCAACAATCAAGCCACAGATAGCATATTCCCTTTAGTTTTAGTGCTATGAAAATACATCAGACAAGAAAGAACATTGTAGTAGATTTGGTCCTATTTTAAATTTGCCAAGGGGGTGGGGGTTGGGAGTTTTCGGGTTGGGGTTTTCTTACGTTGGGGACTTTATCAAATCAAATCCCCGCCTAGTCCCGAAGGGTCGGGGTTTCAATTGATAAGGGCATCAACGAAGGTAACAACCCATGGAATTATTGAATCTTTCCGCAATAAACGTTACGGGCGAGTGAGCACTTGTCATATGTTAATGTGGCTGTCAATCAAACAGAGCATTTTACTTCCGGTTAAAATCTTCCTTTTGCTATTTCTACGTCAATATTGATTTTTTTTTTACGGAGTTTTTGGTATACATGTATGGAACATTGCTACTAAAACTACATTTCTGTGGGGAAAACATTTCCCCCATCTTTTCTAGGTCTGTTTTGAAGGTATCCGAAGCGAAATTAACATCCTGAACGGTACATTAAAGTAAATTTAATTGTACCTTTTTCAAAGACGTTCCTGTCTTATATAGCCTGCATGCGTACAGACGTTTTCTCTCTTTTGGAGGGAAAGAGAACGTCTGCACGCAGGCTAGTCTTATTTTGTTCCTGGATCGTTTAACTGATGATTCATTGCGTGTTTAGCTCTCTGTATTACCACAGTTGCATCGATTTTTACTCCGTATCTAAATAAATTACACCAGTTATGTAAAATGGTTGAATACAATGAAAAGGGGTTGAAATGACTTGAAAGACGATCAATAAAACTGATGTGGTCAGACGCCTTGCTCAGCGGTCTATCGTGGTCGAACGACAACGAGAACTACATTCATAAGTATTTGAAACTTTTAAGCAACCCATCGCCGAGACAAAACAGCGGCGTTAATCGTAGAGCTAAACAGTAGAATGTTTATTAAAATAATCCTTCTTTCTAATACTCAGCGGATGTCAAGCTCAACATTTATATTGCTGATTAAGCGACGCCGCTCACTTCAAAGAAGCTGAGCAAACATAAAATATTCATCTGGCTCCACGATTCCGCCACATCTGTCAAGAGCGGTTAGTAGTTCGGTTCGTTGGTAACGATTTGTAATAGTTTTCTTTTCTTTTAGGTATGAAACTGCTGTGAATTCCTTGGCTATGTTTAATACATTTACTAATGGCTTCGTGAAAGGGCGTATAGAAAGGAAATAATTAAAAAGAGTCAGTTACTTCCATCTTATCGTGGTAAACAAATCCCGGGAACAAAATACACCGACACGCTCTCGAAGCTGATGGGTCTTGACTTTTATTGTGAAACTTACTTCGTTCTCAATCGAGAAATATTCTAAAATGACGAGCGCGCTTACATCAATTCTGTAACTCGTGCATAAACTTCTTACCATTACTGAGAAACTTCTAACATCGCAAATTTTGAAAGTAGAATGGAGAAATTCTAGGCCAACATATCACAGCTCTGGCCGGCTCATGACCTATCGAAACACTTCAACCCCAAAACTGAAACATTGGATAAGAAAACAGATTGTCATTCGTTTTTACGTTTTTATTGCTGAACTTGTCTAGTTTCTCTTCTACACGCCGTTTACTTCAGTTCAATAAACTGATCAGAGAAGTAAGTTATTTTGCGGGGTAAGCACTTGTTTCCATAGCCTAATAAGCTCGACGCAAGATGTTTGTTGAAGGATAAAAAGCTGAATAATTATTAGACAGAGCACTACTCAAAAAACATGACGTATCGAAAACAACACGTTCATGCCTGTAAAACTACAAAATAATACACAACCATGAAACTTTAAGTACTTCGGTTAACTTTCGACGTTAACTTTTCCCGAGAACAGAGTATTAAAATGTAAGCGTTTATTGAAAATATCAAGCACTGTGAGTTTTCTCCGTTTATCTTTAGAAGAGATGTATAACCTTCTAACATACGTGTTTAGGTCTCGAAATCGATTTCCCTGTCAGAATGTTTATTGTAAGAAGGGCGTGATATTACTCAGTCGAGTCTAGAGTGTGGATAAAGTGAGGCAGACGCGCCGCAGTGGAAAGCTGATCGCTAAGCGAATTTTCTCGTTTCCTGTTTGTGTGCAAGCTTTTGCATAACAAAAGTTCAAATTCGTTTAATGTTTGTTGAGTAAAAACCCAAATTATTTGGCTCCACCTTGGATAAACTAACCGCGCTACTTTCGTTGTATCGAAATAAACTGTTCTTTTAAAAAAACGGCTCGATATTTTAATGTGAAAGTCTCATGTGGCGCCTTTAGAATTAACGTTGGCTCTTTCCTTTGTTCTAGTGCGGCTCACGGCTGCCGCTATAAATAGTAAAGTTGTACTAAGAAAGGGAAATTAGACCAGCCCCAACAAACCAGGTTTGTTAGTTTTAATACCCTAACATGAAGACGATGATTATTAGGAATAATCCGCTAGGGCCCGTACCTGATTCATTTGATCCACGGAGAGTCGTGAGGTTCTCGTTGCTAACACATTGTCTTGCATGAACAACATATGTTGGTCTGTCCAAATCACAACGACAACTTTTGCAGCATGAACCACTGGAACCACAACGTTCATTTGTAGGCGAGCCACCAAAGCTAGCACAAGACTCTTGGTTCATTATTCCGCACGCGTTCTGACCTTGCTGAGCGCTGGAGAAAGCAAAAGTGTCTTCAGCAAGAACTGAGCGAGTTACAGTCAAGTTTACGGCGGTCCATGCCCCTCTACTTATCCCGGCTTGTAGCAAACCAAATAACGCGATAATCTTCATCCTTTCTGTATATCCAATATTCCTTTTCATTCTTACGGCGAGTTAACAAAACCTTAGTCTTTCTCCCTTCCAGTCAAGTCGTTTTGTATAATTTCGGTTCTAGAAACGATATCAATCCAAAATCGTCTCACATGTCATACGACAAAAAGCCTATCGAATTACATACCCGAGAAGCTTCTCAATATGCAATATACATCTTATGCGAAGCATTTCCTGGGGGTATTGTTCCAACTGACTGCATGGCTTGGTTTATCGTAATAATAGCTGTAATAGGACAGGACTGTTGAACAGGTACGTGGAAGAAACAGATTATTCCCTCACAGGACTGCAGCGCGTTCAGGAAGCGTGGTAGAACTGATTTCATTTATTGGCGATAAATAAATAAAAGAAAGAAGTCATTGTGATACGACTAGAATACTTGAAACGTGACGTCACTGAATCAAAGATCGCAAAACAACCTAACTCATCTTATTAGCAAAATAAAGCCCGACTTAACCCCACTCTGTATAATGTCAGAGTTGGTTTATTTGATAGACGGTTGAGGGGATGTGAGTGACCTCAAACCAAACAGCCAAAATCACTTTGCATTCTCACCTCTTATGGTTTCTTATGTACACAAACTCTCCTTGTGCAAACAACTTTTGTTTCACGTTGCCAGGCATCAAAGGCAAAAAAGGCTTTCTATATATCGTTCAGCAGCACCGTGAGCCAAATAAGATACTGACTAAAAGTCGATTAGGAATGCTGACCGCCGTGGGAAGCGAGTAGCAGCTGACGTATCGAGCGTTAGCCCTTCGTCATAGCGTAAAAATGACAAAGGCAATGTCTTGCTTTCACAAGAATACTAGTAGCGCAGACGTAACACATGCCGATCAGTGGGGAAATAACATTTACTCCGATCATGCTAGGAAGTGCGGATTTTCTCGAAATAGACTGCATGTACCGTAAGTAAACGTAGGCGGCGGCAATGGTCCGTAATAAATAGTTAACGAACTCCTCCCTAATCTAGCTTGTAATCCGGATACTGGTCACATATAACAATAGCGACTACTCTCTAACTGGTCTGTCGTGCAGCCGATCGCAGGCCTGATTCGAATTCCAAGCCGGATCATCAGCGTAAAGCCAAATGATTTCAACATCGATACAACATTTGTCGAAACCGTTTGAAATGGCCTGAACGAACTCTCTCTTTCAGGCCATTTCAACGGTTTCAAGATCGGCCTTCAGCCACTGTTCAGTGTACCGATGTCGAAACTATTCGGACCAGGCTACCCTGTTCTTTCACTTCAGATCTTCGGTCCACCCGTGATTAAAGACATTTCCTAAAAAGCGTTAAGTTTAAAGTTAGTCGGAGTTTCTCTATCCTCAGCACAGCGAATACATTACTCCCCTTTTCCGTTTTATAATTTAGTTTTGTTAATAAACGGTATACTTAGCTTATTATTAATATTGCTTTAGAACGATTGAATATGATTTCCGGATACGGATTAACTGCGAAAAAAAACTAATAAATATTTGTGATTAATTTTATGAGTTTAATTGGCACTAAAACACGATATTAAAATACAGTCAGTCACGCGAACAGGTGAGAGCAGTATTTTATTTGCATCTTGGTAGCTAAGACTGCAGCTTTCAAAGTTATTAACGTCACAATGCAAAACTTCTGGTTGGATAAATCCACCAGATAAATCCTTTTCCAGTGGATAAAATAAGCTAGTTTGCTTAATACTTATCCACTGGATAGGGATTACACAAGTGTGAATGACAATTCTCGAAGAGAAACGAAACTTTGATTAGATCTTTAGTAGCCCAATTTTGAAAGAGAGACAGCTCAAGACTTGAACAGAAAGACAGAACAGAAAGACAGAACAGAAAGACAGAACAGAAAGACAGCTCAAGACAGCTCAAGACTTGAACTCTGGCTCAAAGTGGTTCGTCGGATGCTAAGTGTATGAAGGATTGAAATGGACCAGTTCGCGGTTTTCCCGCGACATCTTGGATGAAGTGCAAAAGTGTTCAATTTTTAAGAAAACATCGAAATTTTTAAGTTATTGACTCTCGTATCTGAACTGATTTACCCAAATAACCTCAAATTTCCTGTGTCAAGATTTTATACATTTTAACAAGTATATGTGAAGTTTAAAGTGCCTCTAACCCTTCTTGACACTGATTTTTCTACTTATGAACCTGTGAAAGGTTTTGAGTACTTCTGCGAAGAAATGTTTGGTTTACAGATAATACTCTATGTTCTACGCTTGTTTGAAATGGTGAAAAACTGACCTTTCCTGACCCATGACCGCGTAAGTAAAAGCCTGGGTCGATTTCCCTGGGTGACATCATCTTATAAATTCGACTTTGTAATAGTTTGAATAAATACTTAGGATTTTGTCTAAAATGACTTTTTTCTTTACTAACAGCTCACAAACTATGTATATTTTCTATAAATCGATGTTGTTGTGATAGAAAAGCGCCAGGGAGGATAATGCTCTATCTGTACTATCTTTTCAAACCTATTTCGTAATTTCCTTTTATGTGTTACTATCGTATAAAACATATGTCATCGATTTTGTAATTTCCGCTCATAGTTACGTAATTAGCAATTTATATAAGCCTTGTATCCATTTGTGACCTCCACTGTAAAATAAACCTGAAGAAGGCTGGTACTGGCCAGCCGAAATATCGTATAAACCTCGACAAGCGTTGTATTTGATCAGCATTGCAGTAGTCTTCGGACACTTTATCATTATATTTTCTTCTTCTTGCTGATCAAGATCTGTTTTTTGATCCAACGTCTGGCAGGATTGATTGTACACGGTTTTTGCTGTGGTTTTCTAACCTTAACTATATATTAATGACATGACGTCACCCCAGGAAATCGACCCAGTCTTTTACTTACGCGGTCATGGGTCAGTTGGCCTGTTGCGACACATAAGCCCGTACCTCAAGCGAAATCAGAGGATGGTATACTACCAGGCGGTTATCAAGTCAGTCATCTATTCCCAATCGAAAGGGGGCGTTATAACAAAACCCCACGAGAAGATAGAAAATGTACTATCTGTAGTGATAATGAATTGGGTGATGAAATACATTACCTTTTTCGCTGTAAACACCATAAATTGACCCTAATTAGATCGGAATTTTTAAAAACCCTTTTCGATACGAATCCGTCTTTCGCTTTATTCGACTATACAAGCTTATTTTACTACATAATCTCAATGAAAGATCGGAATATTCATAAAATAAGTGGTACTTTTATTAACCAATTGGTTGACTCTTTCAAAGCTATCACAATATAACATAATAATGTCATCACATTGATCAAAACTATAACTTTATATTACTTTATTCAAGTAGTTCAAATCGTTCTTGTTATTTAATGCAGTTTGTTCCTTATTAGTATATGTAAAGGAAATGTTATATATATATATATTTCCCCCTTTGTTATACTATTATCATTATTATATGTATTCAAATTTATTGGATATATACTGATGTACACAATGTTGTTCCAAGGTACCAATAAATAAACATTGATTGATTGATTGATTGTATTCCAGCATCTTGTGGCTAGGTGGCCCTTGAGAGCGTTTTTCGTATGCAGAAGCGGGCCACACGCATCTGGACGCAGAGAATACCACTAGAACAATTATTATGTTTAACCAATTAACTTGGGTCCCATTTTTCACTGAATCTTACATTAGCAGATGTTGTTATACAGTATGCCTCGATACCTTCTAAACAGAAGTTTATTACAAGCTAAGAAGGTGCATTTCTGCAACGAATGAAGCAAACTACCTCCATGAACTATCTTGCGTAGATTGGAAACAGATATACGAAATTAGCGACCCTAGTCAACAATATGCAACTTTCACAAGAATTCATCAGAAACTTTATGATAAATATTTCCCATTAAAGATTGTTAAAATAAATCCTAAAACCAGGAAAAATGCATGAATCACTCAAGGAATCCTAAAATCTGTCAAACGGAAAAATAAATTATTTCGGTTAAAGACTAAATATCCAAACATTTTAAATACTGGATGAAAGAATATTTTCAGTACAAACTGGCATTAAACTATATTTCACCATTTAAAGTACTTGATTGCCTGTATAAAATAGATTCCTTAAAATCTACAGGAAGTGATAACATACCAATTAAATATATAAAACAGTCTGCTGAAAATATTTTTAGACCTCTTTGTTTTATTATGAATACATCTCTTGATTGTGGTATATTCCCTGACCATATGAAAATTGCTAAAGTTATCCCTGGCTGGTGATCATTCAAATGTGTCAAATTATAGACCAATTTCACTGTTACCAACTTTTGCAAAGATATTTGAGAAGATAATCTGTGAAAAACTAACCCAGTATCTAGAAGATAACAATTTACTTTATCAGTATCAGTTTGGTTTTCGTAAAAAGCGAGGCACACAATTAGTCATTATAGACTTTGTCGAGAAAATAAGAGATGCAATAGACAATGGTAAATTATCAATCGGCATTTTCTTAGATTTATCGAAAGCATTCGACACAGTGAATCATAAAATACTTTTGGAAAAACTAATCTATTAGCCGGTAACAAAATGAGCGGGGGACTGGAACCGAGTCAGTAAAACTAATTCAATTAATAACTAGTCAAAAGAACAGATCAAATTTAGCTAGTCTGGAACGTTTGGTGAACTTTGGCTCAATATTGACGATGTTAGAAGGCATCAAATATGTCAATTTTTCCATACAAACTCTCTTATTTTTTAACGTTGTCCCTCCAAACCATACCGCATTCATTGTAACATTTTGGAGGGAGAAAGAAATTTCAATTGCTTATAATTCAGACAAGATTCACTCGAATCACGTCGAACTTGGCACACATGCTAATTTCAACATGCTTTATCGTGTGATGAACTTCATTTTAGAATTAGAGTGATTCTGATAAACTCGGTCCCAGTCCCCTGTGCGTTTTGTTACCGGCCAATTATGGTATTATAGATAAAGAATTATCCTGGTTCAAAAGTTACTTAACCAACCGACAACAATTCGTCTCCATTGATGATGCAAATTCTGAATATTCCGATATATTCCACAGTACATTTTAGGTCCTATTCTGTTTCTTATTTTATAAACGATGTAAAAGTATTTAATAGACTAGCTCACCTTGTATTATATGCAGATGATATGAATATTTTTGTATTCTCACAAAGACCTTAAAACAGTAATTTCAATAATTAATTCAGAACTTAAAGAATTAGCAGATTGGCTTACCAGCAATAGATTAACTATTAACCTCTCAAAAACCTGTTGTATCTTATTCGGATCTCGACAAAGACTTGGAAATACAAAATACAACCCAAATAATTTTGTTAATCTTTACTGGCAAAAATGTCAAAATAAAAAATTATTCAAAATTTTTAGGAGTGGTAATTGATAAATATTTAAATTGGAGTCATCAAATTGATCTAGTTACAAATAAAATAGCAAAATCAGTTGGTATAATTTATAAGTGTCGCTCATGTTTAAATCACCAGATCTTACTCAACCTGTATTATAATCTTATCTATTCATACATATCCTATACACGCCTTTCATAAGTTTTACTTCCGGTCACGAAAACGAGGCTCCAGGTGGTTTGAAATCCAAGATGGCGTACAACTGCTCAGTCTCAGCTAGAAATTACCTCCGAAAAGGACTCGAAAAGTGTGTTATTTAGTAGATCGTACCTGAATTTGGCTTTAGAATCACTGTATTTATGTTCATGCATAGTATACCGTATATTAACTGATGATTTGCATGAAAAACGTCCACGTTTTAGGCAAAATACCGAAAGAGCGCGGATGAAACTTTTAAACTATTAACTTTTGTTGAAAATCTCCACAGATCAGTACCACAAAAAGCACACGCCGTATGAAATACTGCATTGCTGTGTACACTATGTACTGGAATAACTCTTGAGACGTGATTTGTAGTGTAAGCCGACCCAAAACTGAGAAAAGAGTATGGCTGATACGGTTGCTTGAAATATGACTAACTTATGTTTGTTCAGTTAACGTATAACTTTGAGGAAAGTGGGGGTTTCTTGGTGTTACAGATCACCACATATGTAACACAAAGAAAACTATTGTCTTCTAAAGCAAAACAATACCCTGAAATACAAAGAACCCTATCCCCAGAAACAATGAATCAAACAATGAATCTGCTTCACCAAGAAGCACCCAGAAAAGTGATATTTGAAGTATGCGGGAATCCGAGGCGTCGTATTAGGCACAAGCATTCCCGTACTCAAGAGAAGAGAAATATTCAAGCATAATTCCCAGTGGCTCTTGGAAACAATGATAGCTACAGCTACCAGAATGAAGAAAAGACTTGATGATATTCAATCAATGGGCATCAGTCAAACGATGAAAATACAGATTCAACCGACCGCTATTGAAAAACCTGCTCGTTTTTCTTCTTCAAGGAAATAAAAAATATTATTAGTTTCTACACAGGATTCTCATCTTGTAAAATATTTCAGGTCTAGTATGATTTTTTATAATGTTTGAGAGAAGGGAGAAATATCATTTACTGAAATAAATGTTTAATTGAGGCTAACAGTAATATGGGAAGGGAATACCACTATAAACAGTGGCTATACAAGCAATTCAGGTCAATAAAAATATGAAAACATTAAGTACTAAATAAATTGTAACAAAAATATTGAAACTATTAACTGGTAAAATAGGTGTTAACTAAGTGGTGGTTGAAGCTGATATTAAAATTAGTCCACATGAAATTGGGGGAATCATAAGATGAGTGATAATGTGTGTGTGGATAGCAGGGTTTTAGCCCAGAAGGTTTGGGGTAAGGTGAAGCAAAATCAGAAATGAGAAAAACACTAAAATAAGGAAAATTA
Source organism: Actinernus sp. WN-2022 (assembly GCA_030867875.1). Taxonomy (NCBI): domain Eukaryota; kingdom Metazoa; phylum Cnidaria; class Anthozoa; order Actiniaria; family Actinernidae; genus Actinernus; species Actinernus sp. WN-2022. Next base: position 48,595,841 of record JAOWCC010001634.1, on the reverse strand, counting down.
TGAGTAGTGAATGCATATATATTCGAGTGAGAGCTGCTAAATAAACAATAACTGATATAACAATGTGGTGGCCTGATAATATGAGAGTGAAGGGAGTGGGGAAGTTGCTTGGGGAAAGGAGGGCATTGGCACCCCTGCCCCATCTCCCCTTACATGTATTTGACTGGCTAAAACCCTAGATAGGGTGAGCTAATATACCACACAGAGCATGCAGGGATAGGGGAATAGGAACCACTACTAATTACAATCAGTTTGTGCTAAGCTTTTTATTATATGTAATTATCAAATTATCAATAATTGCACAAAAGAACATTCTGTACAAAACGTATTAGTGTTAGAAATTTGAATTCCATTCAAAAAGCCCAAGCAGTGTCCAAATGCCTTTGCTAGATATATTCTAACTACAAATAAACTTATTTTAATGGTATATGAATAATAAAATCAATACCGTATGCTGTTACACAATAATGTAAGTGATACAAAGACAGGGAATATACATTGAAGGTAGGGTATGAATTGTATACAGTGTGAAAAAAGGGTATGAAAAAAATAGAATTTACCATATAAAGGGTAGGGATAGGGGAACGAAAACGTGCTATCATTTTTTATTAAAGTAAAAGTTCCGTACAAAATTTAAGCGAAAACGGCTTGGGGTAACTATGAACGGATAAACCCTATTCTAACTGGAACTATGTCTGGATGGTTATCCAGTATAATGGCTGCTGTTTTGGTATACTCGTTGCCTGCATCTTATCAGTTGATTCCAGAGCTTTTTCCAATGTTTGTTTTCTGTTAGGTGAATAGTAGTTACATTTCCCATCGATAGCACTTCACTTGCTGTATTAAATAGCAAAAGAGATTAGATATCATGACATGAGCTTATTAAACAGCCTATCAGAAACAAACTAAAATTTACTTTGCACCTCATAAATCACTTTGCCTCAATTTTAGACCACAATACTAATTTACTTTAGCCAGCCAGATATTTCTGACTCCTTTAAATAAGCTTAGATATCTTCGACGGAAAGATGCCCCTGAAATAATTAATATCGTCCTCTGTAAGCTGCAAACTTTTTTTAGATTTGCAACCTGTCGGGTGTACATATTTGTTCGGAAATGACTGATGACTTGATCAAGTAGAAAAGTACTTTTTTGTGCGCTAAACAATATACTAAAATAATGCAGACTACACATGGACATAAATACAGTGATTCTAAAACCAAACACAGGTATGATTTTCTGAATAACATACTTTTGGGAATATTTTCGGAGGTACTTTCTAGCTGAGACTGTGCAGTTGTCCGCCATCTTGGATTTCAAACCACCTGGAGCCTCGTTTTCGTAACCGGAAGTAAAACTTATGAAAGGCGTGTATTGTACCATAATCTGGGGTAGTAATTATAAAACAAACTTAAAGCCCCTTTACATTTTGCAAAAAACGTGCTGTTCGAGTAATAACATTCTCAAAATACCAAGATCATAGTCGACCGTTATTCTATCGTCTTAACCTTCTTAACGTTATGAAATTACCAAACTCCAGCTAGGTGATCTTGTTTATAAACATTCTAATAATCTTTTGCCAACCAGTTTTGACATCCCATTGACTAGTATAGCTGAAGACCACACTCATAACACTCGGTCTAGAACAAATATGATTTTACCAAGACAAAATACTAATTATGGAAAATTCTCAATAAAATTTGGTGCAGTACAAATTTGGAATGAAATACCCTGAACTATAAAACAATCGACTTCTCTTAGTTTATTTAGAAAACGTTACAAAAACACCTTCTAGATTCTTCTTTCGAAATCTAATTTAACATACTTAACTTAGTCGCTGACTTACACCATTGTATATATTTTGTAGATCACTTGTATTCATGTATTTAGCTTCAGTATTTAATTGATTCATCTCCACCTACATGGGACTATTTAGTGTAATTCATTATTCTAGGTGTATGAGCACGCTTTGTAACCCTCCGGGTTTTAAGCTCATGCTCCTTTCCATTATTCTTTTCTTCCCTTCTTATTATCTTGTATTCTATAATTTTATGAGATGGATAAATAAATGAATCTTGAAATCTTGCCCTCAAAAGACTAAATGGAACTGCTCCTAGCTATATAAATTATTATATTATCTTAAAAACAAATTATTATGCTCACTCAAGACCTACTCGTTTTTCCAACTTAAATTTTCGGTGCCCCCTTCATAAAAAGAGCACAGAAGCATATTTAGCATGAGGACTATTAAGGAGTGGAACCAGCTACCAACAGCAGTAAAGAAAAATCTATATAAATCGTTTATAAGCAAACAAAGGACAAATTGTAATTTTCATAAATATAAATAATCGAAGTCTGTAGATACTAGACAAAGTTACAAATGTTATATAATTATATAATAAAAAGACAAAATAATAAATCCAGTAATTCATAATTAAAAAATCCTAATTAAATATAAAATTCCTAATTAAAACCCAATAACCGAAGGTGACTTAAAATAACTAACTAAAGGCCTTACGGAATAAAAATGTCTTAATTACGAGTTTGAAAGTGTCTATATTGTTCGTTGACCTAGCAGACGCGGGTAAGCCGTTGTTCCATAAAATTGGGGCCGCAACCATGAAGGCTCGATACCCATGCTTTTCTTGGTCTTAACTTGTGATCTAGATAAATGTGACGACGGTAAAACAGAAACTAAATCCTGAAGGTACTTAGGTGCTAAACCCTCTAGAATTTTGAAAGTTATTCTTAAATTCTATACGCATGCGCACATGTAACAAGTGAAGCTGTTGAAGTGTAGGTGTTGTACGGCAAAATTTCGGTGCGCAAAAAATTAAGCGAGCGCTGACGTTCATTACACATTGTAACTTACGGATCTGATAGTCCGGAAGACTCGGTAAAGGAGACTATTACAATAGTCCTCTCCGCACTCTCTAGATATATATTTCCTTATGTGGCGTATGTTGCATAAATAGTAAAAGGCACTTCCACAAGTCTTGTTATGTAGTATAACAAAATAGGAATTTTCTGTATTGTTCTGTAATTGAAATTTGTAATATTGATGTAATTATACCTTAGATAGGGCCACTAGTGTATCAGTAATGGTGTTACCCTCGGTAAATAAAGTCGTTACTTACTTACTGCTCATATGAGAACGTTTCAAAATTTTCAGTTCCCCCTTTCTTTGTAGTTAAGTCGACATAATTATACAGCATTTACATAGAAAACTAACATGTGCCTTATCTTAGGAAGAAAAACTCAATCCAGCTCAAATTTCACCCATTTATTGACACTTGTAATACATTATACTGAAAATTTGATGCTCTTGTGTTGAATACTCACTAAATGCGAGAGTCCAAAACCCTCCAAAATTTCCATATGTTTCTTATAAATCGAACACTTTTGCGCCCATTTCAATATGTCGGGGGGAAAACGCGAACTGGTCTATGGTGGAGGTTATTAACACAAGTCACACGCTCTTCGTTACCTTATTCACACCGGTAGCAACAAATTCAAATTGAGCATTGCGTAATTTATAGGCCTTTCCCTTGGCTTTATTTTTATTTCATTCATCCGATCCTTAAATATCTGTTATTTACACCCATACTGCACTAGTCTGCGCTACGCAAAACCTGGAGGGGAATGTATCTTCAAATTCGACCACATTACATCATTCACATGTAGCCTGAAATACAGCCGTCGTCTGGCTCGTTCCCAGGGACACGCTACATGCCGTAGTGTTGTCATGATAACAGGCAGCAACACGTCTAGTCTCGTGTTTATGGTCCTTCAAGAACGTGATATTCGTGAAGTTCTTGCTCTGTGCTGCTTGGTTCTTCCTCTGTGTTAGGATCGCTAGGCATGTGGTAGATTGGAGAATTAGAATCTGCTTCAGCCTAGAAAAAAAAGACCCATATTACAACTTAGGGAGCAGGTCAAAACACAGCCCCAGATAGGGACCCATTTTTTTCAACAGACACAGCTGTCAGCGCAGGGTACCACCCCACCCCCCATTTTTGACCATATATTTTCCATTCTGGGGGGCCTAGTGGTAATTTTAAAACAGAAAATGAAGTGATAAGGTAAGACAAAACATGCAGTGCATTTGTTTCTAGATTATGCCTTTTAGTTTTGAAGATAGTTAAGAACAAATTATTTGTCATATTGAGTTTTCTCTCCAGAGGAGATGGCTAGCAGCAACCCCCACCCCCCTACCCCAAAATGGGCCCGTTGAGAGGGCATGTGTTTTGACCTGCTCCCTTAGCTCTTATAGTTAATGTGTGAAAAGTCACACCTCGAAATTTGTAAAATCAGCTGTAACACTGAACTTGGTCTTTTTCTCCTACACATCCCTATTTATTCAAATACTTCTTTATTTACTTGAACATGATGATAACCGCCGTAGAGGTACCTATTAACCGCCTCACTGGTTAACTTAACTTAACTTTATAACACCACCCTGGGTATCTCATATTCCTAAAATATAGTTTACAATAATGTAATAAAAATAAGTACATGCAGAACAACCCTAATTAAAAACCTATGTTAAAAACCTATTTACAATACAACAAACAGCTCACACTAGCATCAAAAAGAAATATTCCACTGCATAGCAACATCTGGATTAGCTAATATTAGTAACATAAATGATCACTGTTATTTGGTATTATATTAAAAAAATATTCTGAAAGATGCCAATACCCATAAGGGCTATTTGGCCTTCTGTTCTTAAAATTATCTAAACCTATTTTAAATGAATTTAAACTGGATGCATGCTTTACAGAGGATGGAAGCTGATTCCAGTATTGCGAGCGCAAGGTGGGTGTATACCTTCTCGTCGTCCTCCGCGCACCTTTCCCTCTAGCTCTCCCCATTCCCCGCACAACAAAGCCAGAAGCCTCTGCGGAGGAGAGATAGTGAAGTGTTGCTGTCCCTTCCATAGTTCACTACACCATTAGTTATTTTATAGGTTTCAAAGAGATCTCTTATTTCTACGCTCTACTAATAAGGTGGTTAGGTTAAGTTTCCCTAATCTCTGACGTAAGTATACCCATATCACTAGTTATTACTGTTAGCTCAGTTGGTAGAGCATGGTGTAGAGTACCGCGTGCTTTGGCAGGGAATAAGCTGTTGGCCTTGTCTCCTTCCTCTTCTAGTCAATACGAGGGGGCGTGAAAGAACCTGTTGTGCTATTTCGTGAAAGAGTAGGGATTGTCTCCCAACACAACAGCCTGGTATTCTGAGGTACTAACAATCACTCTGATTGTAAACTGCACGGCAGCACATTGCGCTACAATAGCAGTTCGTCTCCTGTGAAGCGCATTTGAATATCTCTATATCGAATTTGCGCTATATCAATGAATACCTTTCTCCCCATTAGTTTATTCACACAACACATGCAGAGTAAACATTACCATTTGAAAAAGCGCGTCGACATTAGTGATCTTGTGAAATTTGAGTGATGTAGCCATTTGAAATTAAAGAGATTTGCTGGTGAGTAAAACAATGTAGGCCTTTCTGCATTTGAAACTCAACAGCAATTCTCCACATCGCTCTGTAACTGAACACAATTGTTAGCTTTAATGTGATCTTTCATGTGGTAGTATTTGCGTTCGACGAAGGAGTTTGCGTTCAACGAAGGAGTTTGCGTTCGACGAAGGAGAACGCATACTAATCTTGCGTCGGGCTCCCTATGGTCATGTGTGGGCTACCTGTGCGTTTCCAGGCAAAAGAAAGAATATGCTAAAGACCTCGTTCTGGCGCACATATGCGCACGCACTTATTTACCGCCTCGTGGTGTTGACTGGTTTCGCTTTAATGTTTTCTCAGCATACATTACATAAATAATATAAATAAACACAGTATAAATGTGAAGGAAAAATAAGTAAGCAAAAGAAAAATGCATAATGTGCTGAGGGAGGGCCTAAACAGGAATGAACTGCCCTTAAGAAGCCTACCCAGAGATTAATAAAAATGTCTAAGAAAGTTGTACGAGTGATGTAAATGTTTTAAATGGGGCAAATTTAGGCTACATAATTACGTAACCCATGATAAATACATTTGTCGGATACCCAGAGGGAGTTAGTTAGTCCCTTTTTTGGCCGTCGCCCACAAACTCCCCTGCCGGGGTATCCGAGGATGTTTTATACTCTGATATGGACTCTGTTCATACACCATATGTTCATTTTATCTGTTGAATTTGTTAACTTTTCTCAATATCCACATTTTTCCCTTAAACTTACCTACCGGAATTACATTATTTTTATTAACAAAATACAAAAATATCTGCATGGCTTGCTTAATATTTTCTTTGTTTAGAAATTGGAACTGATAACATACATACTCAAAAACACATGTCGAACGCACTTTGATAATCCATGATTACTTCTAGTGTATTAGGTGCCCTCTACATATTTATCTTCCAAATCATGCAAATTAGGAGGCGGCATTATGAATTCGGTAGTATTTTGAAACGATTACGAGATACAACAGTTACCTATCATGAAGCGTTATGAATTTAAAATATATTATGGGATGTAAATATAGCTGCCACGCAGTTTACAATGTTGAGTGTGTGGTTAGTACAATGGCAAGGCTGCTGCATGTTGTTTGGTATGTTGAGTGTGTGGTTAGTGCAATGGCAAGGCTGCTGCATGTTGTTTGGTATGTTGAATGTGTGGTTAGTACAATGGCAAGGCTGCTGCATGTTGTTTGGTATGTTGAGTGTGTGGTTAGTACAATGGCAAGGCTGCTGCATGTTGTTTGGTATGTTGAGTGTGTGGTTAGTACAATGGCAAGGCTGCTGCATGTTGTTTGGTATGTTGAATGTGTGGTTAGTACAATGGCAAGGCTGCTGCATGTTGTTTGGTATGTTGAGTATGTGGTTAGTACAATGGCAAGGCTGCTGCATGTTGTTTGGTATGTTGAATGTGTGGTTAGTACAATGGCAAGGCTGCTGCATGTTGTTTGGTATGTTGAGTGTGTGGTTAGTACAATGGCAAGGCTGCTGCATGTTGTTTGGTATGTTGAGTGTGTGGTTAGTACAATGGCAAGGCTGCTGCATGTTGTTTGGTATGTTGAGTGTGTGGTTAGTACAATGGCAAGGCTGCTGCATGTTGTTTGGTATGTTGAGTGTGTGGTTAGTACAATGGCAAGGCTGCTGCATGTTGTTTGGTATGTTGAGTGTGTGGTTAGTACAATGGCAAGGCTGCTGCATGTTGTTTGGTATGTTGAGTGTGTGGTTAGTACAATGGCAAGGCTGCTGCATGTTGTTTGGTATGTTGAGTGTGTGGTTAGTACAATGGCAAGGCTGCTGCATGTTGTTTGGTATGTTGAGTGTGTGGTTAGTACAATGGCAAGGCTGCTGCATGTTGTTTGGTATGTTGAGTGTGTGGTTAGTACAATGGCAAGGCTGCTGCATGTTGTTTGGTATGTTGAGTGTGTGGTTAGTACAATGGCAAGGCTGCTGCATGTTGTTTGGTATGTTGAGTGTGTGGTTAGTACAATGGCAAGGCTGCTGCATGTTGTTTGGTATGTTGAGTGTGTGGTTAGTACAATGGCAAGGCTGCTGCATGTTGTTTGGTATGTTGAGTGTGTGGTTAGTACAATGGCAAGGCTGCTGCATGTTGTTTGGTATGTTGAGTGTGTGGTTAGTACAATGGCAAGGCTGCTGCATGTTGTTTGGTATGTTGAGTGTGTGGTTAGTACAATGGCAAGGCTGCTGCATGTTGCTTGGTATGTTGAGTGTGTGGTTAGTACAATGGCAAGGCTGCTGCATGTTGTTTGGTATGTTGAATGTGTGGTTAGTACAATGGCAAGGCTGCTGCATGTTGTTTGGTATGTTGAGTGTGTGGTTAGTACAATGGCAAGGCTGCTGCATGTTGTTTGGTATGTTGAGTGTGTGGTTAGTACAATGGCAAGGCTGCTGCATGTTGTTTGGTATGTTGAGTGTGTGGTTAGTACAATGGCAAGGCTGCTGCATGTTGTTTGGTATGTTGAGTGTGTGGTTAGTACAATGGCAAGGCTGCTGCATGTTGTTTGGTATATTGATTCGGAAATCTCACGCGACTGACGGAGTCAGTAAGGATGTGAAATCAGTGAATTTGTAATCGCAAGTCAGAAGTTATATCCCTTATATTCGGAGTGCCTCATCGCCTACATTAATGATTTTATTGATTTCGATATTGTGTATATACGGGTTTAGTAAGTTACAAGTAATAAATTACAGTAGATTTATCAGGAGGCAAGACTTAATTACAAGTAATAAATTACAGTAGATTTATCAGGAGGCAAGACTTAATTACAAGTAATAAATTACAGTAGATTGATCAGGAGGCAAGACTTAATTTCAGTCAAATCTCAACAGAATACGAACTGAGCTCACCTTGCTGATGCAGCCCTTGACAAGTGGCTGATAATCTGGTTTCTCCTTATTCGGTAGCAGATTCTGATAAGCTGGCGTGTCTTCAGGGACTGTATACACCGGACTCGTCACGTCATCTGCACTCTGATACACTGGGAACTCGTGCGAACTCTCCCCTTGTACCGATGTTGTTCTAGCATTCTGTGTGAAAGGTTGGGTGGTGTCTTGTAATTCTACGGAGAACGGCTTTTCATAATTTGTAAAGAATGTGAAATAAAGTGGTAAGCTGTAGTGCTAAGTGTGCACGCCCTACGAGGGAAAGAGAAAAAATCTCTGACCCAAGTGGGACTCGAACCCAACGACCTCCAGGTTGCATGTCTGGCGCTCTACCAACTGAGCTATCAACCACCAATACCCACGATTGCTCTCATCTGACTTGATAGCTCAGTTGGTAGAGCGCCAGACATGTAACCTGGAGGTCGTTGGGTTCGAGTCCCACTTGGGTCAGAGATTTTTTCTCTTTCCCTCGTAGGGCGTGCACACTTAGCACTACAGCTTACCACTTTATTTCACATTCTTTACACTTACTAGTGCTACGCGGCAAACATGATTCAATATCGTAACTACATTTCCATAATTTGCTCTGTCTTAAAAAGAAAATATATCTTAAATTTAGTACGAAGTGATATCGTGATTTTGTTAGCATGGCCTTCGTTAGAGTACTCAACCCCAAAGGCCTGTAAGTATTATGTTAAATGATTCACACTTTTGTTATTAAGATGTGAAACTCTGTGTACCTGAATCGTGGATTTCCTTTTTTCCAAGATTTCCCTTTCTGAAAAGAAAAAGCAGTTGTTACATTCGTTTGTAAAACCCATGCATCATGTTTTAGATTTCCAAGATCTTTATTGAAACATTCTCACTGGTTAGCTCCGTTGGTGCAGAGTGCAGTAGGTCTGGGGTTCATTGGTTAGCTCAGTTGATAGAGCACGGTCTAGAGTGCGGGAGGTCGCGGGTTCACTGGTTAGCTCAGTTGATAGAGTACGGTCTAGAGTGCGGGAGGTCTGGGGTTCATTGGTTATCTCAGTTGGTAGAGCACGGTATAGAGTGCGGCAGGTCGCGGGTTCACTGGTTAGCTCAGTTGATAGAGCACGGTCTAGAGTGCGGGAGGTCTGGGGTTCATTGGTTATCTCAGTTGGTAGAGCACGGTCTAGAGTGCGGCAGGTCGCGGGTTCACTGGTTAGCTCAGTTGATAGAGCACGGTCTAGAGTGCGGGAGGTCTGGGGTTCATTGGTTATCTCAGTTGGTAGAGCACGGTATAGAGTGCGGGAGGTCGCGGGTTCACTGGTTAGCTCAGTTGATAGAGCACGGTCTAGAGTGCGGGAGGTCTGGGGTTCATTGGTTATCTCAGTTGGTAGAGCACGGTATAGAGTGCGGGAGGTCGAGGGTTCACTGGTTAGCTCAGTTGATAGAGCACGGTCTAGAGTGCGGGAGGTCGCGGGTTCACTGGTTAGCTCAGTTGATAGAGCACGGTCTAGAGTGCGGGAGGTCGTGAATTCAAAACCCTGCGGCCACGTCCTTGGGCAGGGACGTAAAAGCTGTTGGCCTTGTCTCCTTCCTCTTCTAATCAATAGGAGGGGGACGTGAAAGAACCTGTTGTGCTATTTCAAGAAAGAGTAGGTACCTCAAGACCTCCCTTGTGAAGCGCATTTGAATATACTTATGTAGAATATACTTATATAGAATATACTTATATAGAATTTGCGCTTTATAAATGAATACATTTACCTTCGAAATCCTTAAAGTGCAGGTGCCATGGTAAAAAAATGTACTTTTGTGTTTGTTTCTCACAAAAAGGTCTTAATCTTGCAAATTTTGTAACATTTCTGTCATTTAATCCCTAATTTTGATTACCTTTCGTGGATCCTGTGACGTCATAAGATGAATCAACTCCTTCTACTACAATATAATCCTGTAGGTTTCCATTGTGACATCACAAGATGAAACAGTCCCGCAATTCCGGTAGCTTTTATTCTAGTTTATTTTGTAATACCATTTTCGTTGAAATGCGACTTTGGAAGTTACAAGTGGCGTCTATAAAATGCGATTTAGCCGACCGTCAATCAAACGCGTTGCGCCCTTCGGAATGAATTAAGTCTAGGCGGCACGCGTTTGAAAGCTTTGTTTGAGACAAGCCTCCTAGTTACCGTCAATCAAACGCGTTGCGCCCTTCGGAATGAATTAAGTCTAGGCGGCACGCGTTTGAAAGCTTTGTTTGAGACAAGCCTCCTAGTTACCGTCAATCAAACGCGTTGCGCCCTTCGGAATGAATTAAGTCTAGGCGGCACGCGTTTGAAAGCTTTGTTTGAGACAAGCCTCCTAGTTGCTGCTCCTGCCTCTCGAAGAAAACTTATTTAGACAACTGAAATATATCAGAAATAGAATTTCGGGCAAAAAGAGTTAATGTTGAGTTATGACGCTACATGCACTTTAACGCCTCAAAGCGTAATCTATGGTTGAAATAAGAAGGACGTACAGAGTGATAGTGTATGGTGCGTAATCTATGGTTGAAATAAGAAGGACGTACAGAGTGATAGTGTACGGTGCGTAATCTATGGTCGAAATAAGAAGGGCGTATATAGTGTAGCCACCAAATTCTTTGTTTAGGTGTTCGTTTATTGTTCGTACAATGTTCGTGAGTACTTCGTAAATAATTTAGTCAGGCGTTCTTTGCATTTGTAGCATGTTGTATAAATTCGTTTTCGCGCCGTTTTTTGTGAGTCGAGTTAATGCCGTCATGTTGGGTGGACGTACTTCGATTCGTTATATATATTCGTTCGTCAATAATCGGTAAGTTAATCTCTAGATGTCTGTAAGCTTTGAATTTGTCCTTTATCTTTATATTCGATGTATTGACATTTATTTGTATTTATTGTAGTAAACCTGCTAGAACAGCTTGAAATGAACTGGAGTTTACGAGGCGAGTCATTAGCGCGGACTTAAAGCGAAATTGGTCGCTAACAGTTTACGATTCTTCTGGCAATCATTTGTTTTGGTCCTGTTGCGGAGAAGACGTTGCGGAGAAGACGTTGCGGAGAAGACGTTGCGGAGAAGACAAAAAGTTTCTAATGCGAAATAACAACAAAACTCAGCCGGTATTTTAATGTTTACGATTTTAAATGACCTTCTAAGGAGAAGATTGATTGAAAATGGTCCGCGAAGAGGATAATAATTGAGTGGAAATTGGTCCGCTGGAAGAGTTAGAAGATTGGAAATTGGTCCAGAGTAATTTATACTGTACGGGACGTGTCAGGCTTAAAAAAACACTGAATTTTGGACAGAATTTGCATAGGAATATGTCGCAAGCCGAAGAAGCCGAAGCGACCTGGTATGCAGGAATCGAAAGCATCGTAGAAGATGCTGTTGAAGTACTAAGTCGTTCAAGATCAGGACTTATTGGAGCTATGACCAGAAGTTACAATGAGGTACAGTCGCTGGTAGAAAAACCCAGCAGCACATTGAGTGACATTTTGTGCCTAATGACAAGATACAAAGAATCGTGGTTCAAATTCGTTGACGTACACGAGAGGTTCGTTGCTCTGTTGGACAACGATATCGACAAGAATAGGGCACACGACAGCTACAGGGAGCAGATGGAGCGGAAACTAGCACTTGATTCTACGGTGAAAAGGTGGCGCCGAAGAACGAAGAGGGAAAGAAAAGATATTGGTGACGAATTTAGCAGCGTATCGTCTCATGTATCCTCGAGAAGTCGGCGCAGTGGGGCTTCCAAGGCCAGCTCTTCCAGGTTATCCACCATATCACGCAAAAAGGAAGAATTAGTTCTAGCTAAATTGAAGCTAGAACAGCTCAAGATTAAACAAGAATTGGAACAGGAGGAACAGTATTTTAAGAGGAAGCGAGAGACGTTAGAAGCTGAAATGGAAGCCAAGCGAGCAGAGGTGTCGTTCCAAACTTACAAAGAAGTTGAGGCGGAAGAAAAGCCAATTAGAAGAAAATATATTGCTCCCTTAAATCCTCAAGCAGTTGGGTTTGTTCCCCGACAACAAGAGCGAGCAGGGTCACAGTTTACAGAGGGACTACAGCACAGGCAGTATACACAAGATTGTGAGCCTCGACAACTTACTGGTGGAGAGGAAATGGTACAAGCACTGCGACAAGTGGTTAGCACTCCTAAAATTGAATATTTCCACTTTGACGGGGACCCCTTGAAATACATCACGTTCATGCATAATTTCGAAACTTGTCTAGAAAGAGACAACCCAGATGAATCTAGAAGGCTACAACTGTTGATTCAGCATCGCACCGGGAAGGCGAGGGAGGCAGTTGAAAGTTGTGCGAATCTACCCATTGAACAAGGACATCGCGAAGCAAAAAGAACATTGCGCGAGAATTTCGGTAAACCCCATGTTATTGCGCAGGCACACATCAGGAAACTGGCAGACTTACCTAAACTGAAAGTTGCGGATGGACAGTCTCTATTGGAGTTCGCAAGACATCTGGATGTAGCAGATAGGTCATTGTCAGGCATGGGGCCTGAATATGTGTCGGATTTGAATCACGTGAACACTTTACGAGAACTTGCTAAGAAGCTACCAATGTTCCTAAGAGGAAAATGGACGGAACGTGCTGGGAGTATAATCGAAACAGGTTGCAGGCCTAAGTTTGAAGATTTCATCGAATTCGTGAAGACGAGGGCGAGATTAGTGGATAACGTGTTTGGCCAAGACATGAACTGTAACCTGTTAAAGGAGAAAGACAGCAAGAAAGATACAGTCAGATATACTCCGAAGATTACCACATTAATTACAGGAATAGAATCTAGCCAGAGCAATTGGAAAGGGAACTCGGGTACCGCGAATTCTCCGAACCAAGGATATTCAGCTTGTTCTGGACGGCACCGAGTGTGGAGATGTGAAAGGTTCAAGAATTTCTCTTATGATGACAAAAGGAACTTTGTACAGCGAAAGAGACTTTGCAATAAGTGTCTGGACAAAGGTCATATAGCTAGGAATTGTCCAAGAACGAATTTCAAATGTCAAATACCAGAGTGTGGTAAGGATCATCATACTTTGATGCATCGTCCTGTCATCACAGAGAGTCTAAATGCAAATGACCAACAGAATCCGCAACAACAGCAGACAGCCATTACTGGGGCCGGGGACAGTGCACAGTCAGACCCTACAGAAGTTCGTAAGGGTGTTGGAGTGGCAACAACTGGGGCTGGAGAGTTGAGAGTGTGTCTTGGTGTTGTTCCTGTGAAAGTCCAAGGCATTGAAGGCGGTGCAATAATTGAGACATATGCTTTATTGGACAGTGGCTCGGAGGTAACTCTGTGTCATGAACAATTAGCAAAGAGGCTCAAATTAGATGGTGAAAATATCAAGTTCACTTTGACTGGAATGACTGGTTCAACCGAGATTGAAAGCAAACTAGTGAACATAGTGGTGAAGTCAATGGACGAGACGACAAGTGTTGAATTGCTCAATGTGAAAACTGTTAAACAGATGCCAATTTCCAAGAGTTGTATTTCTAGAAGAGAAGATCTTGAAAGCTGGTCTCATCTTCGAGACATTGATTTTCCTGAGGCAAAAGAAGGAGGTGTTACACTGTTGATCGGTCTCAAGGAAAACCCAACTTTATTTCTTCCCCTGGAATGTAGAGCTGGTAACAAGAGTGAGCCAATATCTGTGCGTTATAGCCTGGGATGGACAGTGATGGGCCCAGTTGGTGGATATAAAGAAGATAAGAACTGTTCAGTCAATTTTACTCGAATGGAGGATAGCTCAATAGGTCAAGTACAAGCCCTTAACGTTAAAGATGGAAATGGGGATAAGTCCATTCCCATTAATCCAATCGTGCAAGGTTTAGAACAATGCAACAGAAAAAGGAACTTCACAACTGTTAATAAGCCAAGAGTGGTTGTCAATGAGGGTTTGCAGTCAGTCGAGGATGAGAAGCCATCAGCGGATAGTAACCCAGAAGAAGAAAAGGAGCACAAGCTTGAAACGGACAACGAAACACTGAGGTTGCAGTTAGAGAGACTTTGGAAAACAGACTTCGGTGATTCACTTGTAGAAACTAAGGTTGCAGTATCTGTGGAGGATGAAAGAGCCTTGAATATCATGGAAGAGACACTGAAGATGGTGGATGGTCATTTTCAAGTTGCGCTACCTTGGCGTTATGATCCACCATATTTGCCAAACAATAAGGTGATGGCTGAACGAAGACTTCAATATCTGAACAACAGATTACTCAAAGATGGAGATTTGTTCGAAAAGTACAGGACCACAATTCTGGAATACATTAACAAAGGACACGCAGAGAAGGTACCAGAGAACGAACTGGAGATGAAATACCGACCTGTTTGGTACCTCCCCCATCACCCAGTTACACATCCTTTAAAGCCAGACAAGGTTCGAGTAGTGTTTGATTGCGCTGCAAAGTACCATGACACGTCACTAAATCAACAATTGCTACAAGGGCCAGACTTAAAAAATCAGCTGCTTGGTGTTATGATCCGGTTTCGCCAAGAACGAATTGCTGTAGTAGGAGACATCGAGGGAATGTTTCATCAAGTGAGAGTGGAACCCAAGCACTGTGATGCCTTAAGATTCCTTTGGTGGAAACATGACAACTTACAAGAAAAGCCAGAAGTATATCGGATGGTCAAGCATCTATTCGGGGCTACCTCTTCGCCAAGTTGTGCAAATTTCTGTTTGAAGAAAACAGCGTCAATCAACCAAACACAATTTGACCCTGAAACAGTAAGGACCGTAGAAAGAAACATGTACGTTGACGATCTGATGAAATCAGTGGTTGACATCGAGGCTGCCATCAGAACGGTGAAACAGCTACGAGAACTACTGATGAAAGGTGGATTCAAGCTAACAAAGTGGGTTAGTAATAACAGAGAAGTGTTAGCAGATATTCCAGAGTCTGAAAGAGCGAAGTCGGTAGTTAATCTGGACATAGAGAATCTACCAACCGAAAGTGCACTCGGTCTGAAATGGAATGTGGAGACTGATGAATTTGTTTGGAAGATCCTTGACAAGATTAAGCTCATGGTGAAGCAGAAACCTGTGACGCGACGTGGTATACTGTCAATTGTATACACTATATTTGACCCATTGGGTTTTATAGCACCATATACTATGAAAGCCAAACTACTGCTGCAGATGCTTTGCAGAAAGAAGCTAGGTTGGGACAGTGACATTGAAGAGGATGACAAAGTTCAGTGGTTACACTGGCTTGAAGATCTTCCAAGGCTGCAAGAAATTCAAGTGAACCGATGCTTCAAGCCGAAAGATTTTGGAGATCTCAAGAACATTCAGCTACACATTTTCTCTGATGGTTCACGCGTTGGATACGGTGCTGTTGCCTACTTACTTCTAGTCGATGTCAACAATAACATTCATTGTACGTTTGTTATTGGAAAATCTCGATTGGCTCCCATCCATGAAATTACCATTCCAAAGCTGGAACTCACTGCGGCAGTTATCTCCGTCAAACTTAACATGATGATCCAAGAGGAACTAGACTTGACAGTAAATGAAGTATTCTACTGGACTGATTCCACCTCAGTGCTGAAATGTCTCAACAATGAGTCCAAGAGGTTCCATACCTTCGAGTCGAGCCGTCTCAGTATAATACGAAGTGGATCAAAGACGTCTGAGTGGAAGTATGTCAGCAGCGAAGATAATCCAGCAGATGATGCTTCAAGAGGACTGAGAATAGATGCTATGCTTAAGAATAACCGGTGGTTGAAAGGTCCAGGCTTCATTTGGAAGGACGAAAGTTACTGGCCAACGCCAATAGCAATCCCTGCCTTAACAGAGGAAGACCCTGAAGTGAGGAAGGAAGCTCAGATTGATGGCATTACCACCGAGAGAAATGTGATAGAAGCCTGGATTGAACGGTACTCTTCATGGTGGAAACTGAAGAAGGCGATCGCTTGGATGTTACGTTACAAGCAGTTTCTTCTAACAAACAGTGCGCAAGAGAAAGGAGAAGACATCCATCACTGAGGCTTCATCTGAGGAAGAAAGTAAAGCTGTCGGTGATGTAAACATTGGGTATTTGAGAGTGGATGAGCTTTGCAGAGCAGAAGAAGAAATTGTTCGACATGTCCAGATGACAGCGTTTCCAGAAGTATTCAACATACTTAAATATAAGGAGGATGGTTCAGCTCAAGCTTCCAAACGATCAATACAGAAGGTAGGATCCCCTATCTACAAACTCAATCCAAAGTTGAAGGATGGACTATTGGTAGTTGGAGGCCGACTAGAAAACGCCCCTATTGAGGAAGGATTGAAGCATCCAACGATTCTCCCATACAAGCACCATGTGACAGATTTGATCATCGAACAACATCACGTAGACGTGGGACATATGGGTCAGGAATTTGTACTTTCGTCCCTCAGGAAGCAGTTTTGGATTGTCAAAGGAAGGTCGGCAGTGCGACGCATAATAAGGAGATGTATGGATTGCCAAAAACGAAAAGCGCCAGTTGGTGAACAACTAATGGCAGAGTTACCTCGTGACAGGATCACTCCCGAGAAGCCACCGTTCACTTACATTGGTATTGACTACTTTGGTCCGCTAGAAGTGAAGCAAGGTCGACGTCATATGAAGCGGTATGGTTGCATATTTACTTGTCTTACCGTGCGTGCTGTCCATATTGAGATTGCACATTCCCTGAACACTGATTCGATGATAAATGCACTTCGGAGATTCATCAGTCTACGAGGGTATCCCGAAGTGATTAGAAGTGATTGTGGAACGAACTTTACAAGAGCAGACCAAGAACTGAAGGACGCAATACAGGAATGGAATCAACAGGAAGTCAGCGACTTCTGTACACAGAGAGGAATTCAATGGATTTTCAACCCGCCTGGAGCAAGCCATATGGGAGGTGTATGGGAACGTATGATCAGATCGGTACGCAAGATTCTAAAGGCGATACTGAAGGAGCAGATAGTGTCAGACGAAGTTCTTTCAACTGTGATGGCAGAAACAACCAATGTTTTGAACAACAGGCCTCTTACCCGAAGTAGTGAAGATCCAACGGATGACTCGCCTCTGACTCCCAACCACTTGTTACAGTTAAGACCAGGCTCATGCTTGCCGCCAGGAACCTTTGGCAAAGAAGATTTAAGCACTAGAAGACAATGGAGGCAGGCACAGTACCTTTCCAATGTATTTTGGAAACGATGGTCGAAGGAGTACCTACCAAACCTCCAAGTTCGTCAGAAATGGAATGAAGTAAAACGAAATATAGAAGTAGATGACTTAGTCCTTCTGATGGATGGAAACTTCCCAAGAGGACAGTGGCCACTAGAAAGGGTGATAGAGGTAAAGAAGAGCGAGGACGGGTTGGTGCGTACAGCGAAAGTGTTAACCAGCTCAACTGTGGTCACCCGGGATAAACGCAGGCGTTTAGGAGAGAAGAAGTCCACGACGACTATCCTGACACGCCCGATCACAAAGCTTTGCCGCCTTGAGATGGATCTCTAGAGCAAAAAGGAGAAATGAATGAATGAACACTGAACAATTTCATTATTGAAATATGTAGCCAGTATATTGAGTACCATTGGTGGCTGAGGATTTCTTGTTAAATGAAGAACTTATAGTTTTCATTTAGGAGTCGGTGTAGCCACCAAATTCTTTGTTTAGGTGTTCGTTTATTGTTCGTACAATGTTCGTGAGTACTTCGTAAATAATTTAGTCAGGCGTTCTTTGCATTTGTAGCATGTTGTATAAATTCGTTTTCGCGCCGTTTTTTGTGAGTCGAGTTAATGCCGTCATGTTGGGTGGACGTACTTCGATTCGTTATATATATTCGTTCGTCAATAATCGGTAAGTTAATCTCTAGATGTCTGTAAGCTTTGAATTTGTCCTTTATCTTTATATTCGATGTATTGACATTTATTTGTATTTATTGTAGTAAACCTGCTAGAACAGCTTGAAATGAACTGGAGTTTACGAGGCGAGTCATTAGCGCGGACTTAAAGCGAAATTGGTCGCTAACATATAGCGATAGTGCATGATGCGTAATCTATGATTGAAATAAGAAGGACGTATGTAGTGATAGTGTATGGTGCGTAATCTATGGTTGAAATAAGAAGGACGTATGTAGTGATAGTGTATGGTGAGTAATCTATGGTCGAGATAATGCATGGTGAGCAAGCAGTCATTATTTTTCAACCGGATAACAACAGGCTCTCGATATTATAATATGAGAACCTCAAAGAACTACGTACGAGGCAGTGATAAACTCACTTTATACCAAGTCTCCTTTGTCGTATATAACACATGATGACCAAGGAGATGAACACCACAGCGAAGAAAGCACATACAGCAGATACAGTGATGATGATAAACATGTCTCTTGTCTTGCCTTGGGTCTTCTTGTCGTGTGCAGGATCATGACAACTGGAATCATGACAACTGGAATTTGTTGGTGGAGGGGTACTCGGTCTTGTCTCTGTGGGTATAAAAATGCCATAGGTTGTCAAAGATTGAGAGAACGGTTTAAGAAAAAGATACAGAATGAGTGGCCGTGTTTTATACGATTTACAAACTAGAGCCGTAGGCGTCTAGATGTATGGAGTTATGTTTTTCAGTTATTTTGGCGATACGACCTATTTCGGCCGAGAAAATCGAAGCTAAAGTTTATGTAAATCAGGACGAGTCAGTATCAGATTTACACACATTCACTGATTCTTTGTTTTTCCTTCATGAATTATTAATGAGTTTGAGATAACGGTGTAAATAGCTGTTAAAGTTTTCTCTTGTGTTTGGAGATGAGAAGTTTCCATGTCATCTTACCCATCTGAGTTCCGTTTGTTTTGAACAGCAGACACGACTCGATTGAACTCAATCCAAACTTCCTGTTACACACGGCATCGAGAGACATGACGTAGCCATTGTATCGTGAGGACAGGCTGCCATTCCACTGTGATACAAAAAACGATACCGTTTAGTGTTGAATGAATTGAAGCTTTCCGACGGAACAAGTGAAGTCGGAAAGCGTATTCATAACGGCTTAAGAGCATCATTGTAGTAGGGTGTCCGTAGTTTTGTTTATATTTGGCATGTCATTGGTGACAAAAGGTCGGCATGCAATGGTGCATGTATATAACGAGCAACTTCAGAGAGCAATTCATATCTCGCCGTTCGTGCAGCGTCTGGAAGGCAAATTTTATTCAACTTGCAATTATTTACTAGATAATTATTTTAAGATCTTAACCCTCGAGATCCTGTGCTACTGCATTCGATCGGGGAATACGTTTCCCAGAGTATTTCTTTCGTATCGGGCGGAGCACGTTTTTAGATTATGTTATTTCCATTTAGACAATCTTATTGATGTAAACCGCTTATTATAGTATAAAACACGTAAGTGTGAATCATTAGTGTTAAGTCACTGTAAAACTTAATCTTATACAGTTACGTGTGAAGTTATTTTTCACCTGTAAACCGTGAAGTCTTGGACACATGTACACTGTAAGCTATTGTGATGCATGTAAAGTCATTATCGACACAATTAAGTCGTTGTGCAGACACACCTTTTATGTAAAGCTAGATACTAGTGGAGTGCCGCAAAGTCATTGTAGACAAACGTATAATTATAGTCATTGTGTATAGACACACGTACACACGTAAGGTGTAAAGCTATTATAGATGCATCAGAGTATAAATCAGTGTGGCACACATATATTCACTGTGCACAGACACATGCAGGCGGTAAGCTATTATAGATACACGTGGTGTGTATATCGTTGTGGACACACGTAAGCCGGGTACAGCTATTATAGATACTTGTACTCGTAAGTTATGGCTGATGAGCTAAATCTATTGTTATGGCTGATGAGCTAAATCTATTGTTATGGCTGATGAGCTAAATCTATTGCTATGGCTGATGAGCTAAATCTATTGCTATGGTTGATGAGCTAAATCTATTGCTATGGCTGATGAGCTAAATCTATTGTTATGGCTGCTGAGCTAAATCTATTGTCATGGCTGATGAGCTAAATCTATTGTTATAGCTGATGAGCTAAATCTATTGTTATGGCTGATGAGCTAAATCTATTGTTAATGCTGATGCGCTAAATCTATTGTTATGGCTGATGAGCTAAATCTATTGTTATGGCTGATGAGCTAAATCTATTGTTATGGCTGATGAGCTAAACTGATCTATTGTTATGGCTGATGAGCTAAATCTATTGTTATGGCTGCTAAATCTATTGTCATGGATGATGAGCTAAATCTATTGTTATGGCTGATGAGCTAAATCTATTGTTATGGCTGATGAGCTAAACTGATCTATTGTTATGGCTGATGAGCTAAATCTATTGTTATGGCTGATGAGCTAAATCTATTGTTATGGCTGATGAGTTAAACTGATCTATTGTTATGGCTGATGAGCTAAATCTATTGTTATGGCTGATGAGCTAAATCTATTGTTATGGCTGATGAGCTAAATCTATTGTTATGGCTGATGAGCTAAACTGATCTATTGTTATGGCTGATGAGCTAAATCTATTGTTATGGCTGATGAGCTAAATCTATTGTTATGGCTGATGAGCTAAATCTATTGTTATGGCTGATGAGCTAAATCTATTGTTATGGCTGATGAGCTAAATCTATTGTTATGGCTGATGAGCTAAATCTATTGTTATGGCTGATGAGCTAAACTGATCTATTGTTATGGCTGATGAGCTAAATCTATTGTTATGGCTGCTAAATCTATTGTCATGGATGATGAGCTAAATCTATTGTTATGGCTGCTAAATCTATTGTCATGGATGATGAGCTAAATCTATTGTCATGGATGATGAGCTAAATCTATTGTTATGGCTGATGAGCTAAACTGATCTATTGTTATGGCTGATGAGCTAAATCTATTGTTATGGCTGCTAAATCAGATATTTAATATGGTCCCTTTTTTCTAGAGACTTATATGTTCCATCTTTATTTGTTAATTTGATATTTATGTTTTCAATTCCTTTTTTCCTGGGAGATTTAATTATCATAAAATTCGTTTTCTTAATGTTTATAGATAATTTATTTATATCGCACCATTTTTTTATGTTGGCAAGCTCTTCATTAACAAGTGTTTCAAGATCGCTGATGGAGGGAGACGATGCAAATACGTTGGTGTCGTCAGCAAATATTCGAAAGGATAATTTATCCGAGCAGTTTGAAATGTCATTAATATAGATTAGGAATAAAAGCGGACCTAAAGAGCTTCCCTGTGGGATGCCACATACCATTGTTTGTTTTGGTGATTCCATATTATTTAAATATACATATTGTTGCCTATTTGAGAGGTAGCTAATAAACCATTGTAAAGGGGTTCCTCTTATACCGTACGCCTCTAATTTCTTCAGCAAGATTTTGTGGTTTACCGTATCAAATGCCTTTGAGAAGTCTAGAAATACCCCACACGTAAAAAGATTATTATCAATTGCTTTTTTAAGATTATCAGTTATTTCCACTATTGCCTGTTCCGTTGATCTACCCTTCCGAAAACTGCCAAATTGGAATTTGCTTAGTATTTCATGCTTTTCCAAGTAATTTATAATTTGTGAGTAGACTAGCTTTTCAAAGATTTGTGTAAAGGAGGAGAGCGTAGAAATGGGGCGAAAGTTAGATGGATCCGTTATTTCGCCACCTTTGTCTACTGGGGTTACTCGGGATATTTTAAGGATATCTGGCATAATACCTTGTTCGAGAGAGAGATTAAAGACTGCTGTCAGGGCTTCGCTGATGTGGTCCACAGCCAATTTGATACATTTTTGTGGAACACCAATAGTTGATTTATTGGTTTTTAGACCCTGAACTGCATCCCACACTTCATGAACATGTATAGCACGGAACATAAAACTATTTCTAAATGACCTTTTAATATATCGAGTAGGGTTAGAATTATCGTAAGTTGGTATTTGCGCAGCTAGGTTGGGACCAATATTAATAAAGTGAGAATTAAGTTGTTCGCAAACGTCTTTCTTATCCGTATAACACCTGTTATTATAGAACAATTTATTTATAGAAATGCAAGACTTCTTTTTCCTGTTGATTAGCATGCCTATCAAGCTCCAGGTTGCTTTTATATTTTCTTTATGTAGGTTAAATTGAGATGTGAAATATATTTTTTTCGCTGATTCTTTAAGTTTGTTTAGTTTGTTATTATATATCTTATATTGTTTTACTTTGTCTAGATCCTTACTGAGGAAGTGAGATTTAAACATTTTTTGTCTTTTTTTTATTGAAATTAACAAGCACTTTGATATCCAGGGCTTTCTCAACAACCGTTGTTGTGCGTTAGAGGTTTTCTTTATGGGGGCATGTTTATCAGTAATTTCTTTTAAAGTATCAACAATCGTATTCATACTCTGATTAACATCTGAGCTAACAAGATTACTAAAATTTATGCTATTAAGATCATCAATAAATAGTTCATTGCTGAAACTGGAAAAATCTCTATAATATCTGCTCTCCTTTACTATCGGAAGTTTATTTGCTATAGTACAAAAAACAGGCAAGTGATCGGATATATCAGCAAGGCAAATTCCAGATTTCATGACTTTTTGCGGAAAGTTTGTATAGATATGGTCAATGAGCGTAGCAGTATGGTTAGTGACTCTGGTTGCTTTAGTAATCAATGGCAAATAACCTAGATTTAGTAGCATATCAAGGTAATCTGATGTTTGGTTGTCTGAGTTATATTTAAAAAAATCAATATTTATATCACCGGTTATATAAGCTTCACATCCTTCACTGTTTAACATTTCTAATTTACATTTAAGAGCTTCGTGGAAGCGCTCGCGATTTTGCGATGGGTGCCTATAAATACAGCCAATGACGATGTTCTTTTGTTTCGTTCTTGGAATTTCGATCCAACAATTTTCAAGACCCTCAGAAAGACCAAGGTCTAAGTCGTTTCTTCTTCTGAAATTAATGCCTTCCAATACATAGAACCCTACACCTCCCGCTAAGGTTGTAGAGTTCACTCCTAAGAAATTATAACCTGGAATCGAGATATTGTGTTGACTATTTTCAGTAAGCTTTGTTTCAGTAATAGCTATGATATTCGGTAACTCTTTTACTGTTAGCAAGACATCACTTAATAAAGTCAAATTTTTCGGTAAACTGCGGATATTGCAATGTAATATTGAGAATCCTTTATGCTTAATATTGGAAAACCTAGAGCCAGATTGCTTTATAGTATGATATTTAGATTCTGTGAAATCATGAACAAAATTTTCATTACAATCATTTGCCTTTTCTGGACTTTCGATAATGTTTTTGAACAGATCTCTAGAGTCAAGTATTAGATTAGCTGAATTGTGAACCCAGGCTCCTGTTTCTTTTACAAGTTCTTCACTAGTAAGATTGTAAAATGGAAGCTCACTAAACATCATAACAACAGCATTGTTCAAGGTTTACATGCAAATGTAATACAGTTAATAGAAAATGGGAGAATGTCTTAAAATACTCCGTAGCTTTTGCAATTCTGTTAGCATTATGTGCAGTAATGTAATTAGAAATTGAATACCTGGAGGCCATTTCGGGTCCGTTTTTATCCATTTGACTGGAAGGTCTCTTGGAACTTCGCGAGGTCGCTTTCGTTATCGAATGCATGGTGTTGTGTAGCGGTCTCATTCTTCTTTATGTAAATTCTTCCATTGTGTGACCAAATAAACTTCCACTTTAGCTTCTTTCTAAGCTTGTTGATGTCGCCATAGAGCTTTTTCCTTCGTGGAGTTAGTGATTCCGAGATATAGATATTGTCTCCGACAAGGAAGTTTCTGATATCAGGATCCTCCAAGAGATTTTTACCTGCGAGTGCTTTCCTTTTCGCGTAGAACTCGTTGCGAACATTCCGACGTGTGAATTTCACAATAATTTTAGGTAGAGCATCTTTGTTAAACGAGGGTAAGGGATGGGCGATAGAGATATCGCTTTCTTTCATATGGACGTTCAATGCCTTGCCAACGCTAGCCACGATGTCTTCGCTACTGTAATCGGGATTCGGTTTCACTCCTGAGATTTCCAGGCAGTCTCGTCGCATGTACTGCGCCAGTTCATCGGCTTCGTCTTTTGTTTCAAGAACCAAATTCCTGTTGGTTTTGATGTCCGCCTGGCTAGTTTTTGTTGATTTAGTTAGCCCAGTAATTTTCTCGTTAGCGGTTTTGGTCTGTTCAAGAAGCTGGTCATATCTTTTAGAGAGAAACTCAAACGAAGTTGTCAATTGCTTAAAGTTTCCTTCCAACGCATCGAGCTTGGCGTGGATGGGTGCCATTTCGTTCCTCAAAAGTTTTTTTATCTTATCCAGGTCTGCCATACTACAACTTAGGAACACAAACAGGGCCACTACATAATAAATTCTAGCCAAATGGCCACACATAAAACTAGTCAGAGCAGGAGCTCAAGACCGAGCTCCTCACTCTACGACGTCCAAATAAGACTGATTAATTGACGACAAGCTCACATGGAAATACCATATAGCTTATACTTGCTCCAGAATTGCCCGAAATATTGGCATCTTTTATAAATTAAGGCATTACATGTCTCTAGCCCAACTAAAACAACTATACTATAGCCTTATCTACCCCTACATTTCATATGCTATCCTCGCATGGGGAAGTGCCTATAAAACACAAATTAAAAAAGTTCAAACGAAACAAAATATGGTGATAAGAGTTATGTTTTTTGCTGTTACCCATGGGCCTAACACAGAAAGTGCTCTACCCCTTATGAATCTGTTAAATATTCTCTCCGTTAATGCTATTTACAATTTACAAGCCCTCAAATTTGCTCATAAGTGGCATAGAAATGAGTTACCTAATATATTTCAAAACTATTTTCAGTATGCTAGTGAAGTCCATTCTTATAGTACGCGATATGCCACCAACAAAAATTTCTATAAATCACGCACAAGAACCAACATTGGAAAACAATCTGTATCATCAGCAACAGTTGATCTCTGGCAAGAACTTCCCAGTCATTTAAAAAATCTCACCAATTTCACATTTCCTAAAAAAGTGAAACAATTTCTAATTCAAAAGCAATTTAAATCAAACCTTTAACTGCCAATGTTTGTTATTGTATGTGTCTGTATTTTCTTGTTCGTATTTTGTTTTATTTGTGTCACTACATTAATAATGTATCTTTACATGGCTAGGAGCTAACTAGAAAACCTTTGTTTATTTAGCCCCTAGACACCTTTAATACGTATATTGTACCTTTGTCATTGACTTTTTCATATTTTGCTACTTTTTTTCTTTCAAACAAGGAACTGTAAATATAATAATAGGTGTGAAATGAAAGGATTTGTTGTCAAAAAAAAAAAAAAAAAAAAAAAAACTATTGTCATGGATGATGAGCTAAATCTATTGTTATGGTCTATTGTTATGCTCAATAGCATTGAATTCGGTGCATAAAAAGTTCGCACCGTAGTAATTACGATGGTGCTTTTTAATGTATCACTTAGCGTTTTTTTAGATTTAGGTTCCATATTGCATCAGTTGTAAATTAGTTATCAGTTATTAGGTTAGCTTATACTCTAAATACATTCTTAAGTACCCGTCTTGTTTTGCCTGTCACATTATTGTAAATGCTTTTGAGTATAAATACAATTTGTTGTCGTTGAATTAGTTAATTATATTTTGTTATATACTGATATTCTATTACAAACATTATAATGCGCATTATTTTGATTTTTTAAATTGAAGTTGCACAATATAAATAAATTATGATTGATTATTATGGCGTACCATCCCCGCCAAAATTCATGGTTTGAATTCGAAGTTCTTCACATGAATTTTACACTCAAGTAGAATATTTCATATTGTTATTTTGTATTTTATAAGCTTTATCAAGGTTTCAACATACGTGTTTTATATTTGTCGTTCAAGTTTTACATTCGAGATTGTCACTGTTCATTCTAAACTCCACGTCATGCATTCGTCGTTCGAGTTTCACATTACAAAGTCGACGACTTTTATTTTCAACTCGACGTTTTGAATTGAACTTCACGCTTCAGTAACTTTCCGGTTGACCTTGGGAACCTCGTACCCAGAGCTCCTCGGTAGTCATCCTTGGAGTTGTTAGGTCTGGTAATAAGCGCAGGCGCTACACGCAGGCGCTACACGCAGGCGCTACACGCAGGCGCTACACGCAGGCGTACACGCAGGCGCAGATGTGACAGGAACACACGTGCTTGATCTCTGCCCTCCGCCGTGTTGCAGATAGCCTGCTTTCAGCAGAGAAAGCGGCGAACTGCGAGAGGTTTGTTGTCGAGTTCTCTTTTGCAAGTTCGTAAACCGTAAATATCATGCTCTTTCCATAGCGCCAGAAGATCTTTACTTAGAAGTAGGCTCTGCTATAGCTTCCTCCTGCTCCGTTTTCAAAGTTCGCCTTCGCCTTTACCCTCCTTCGCCTTTACCTTGGTTCCAAAGGTTTTCTAGAGATAACACAGCTGCTCGCTTCTTTCTCCGCGGCTGGGTATAGGTACTTTGAAAACGGAGCAGGAGGAAAGGGTATGATATTTACGGTAAAGAGAACTCGACAACAAACCGTGATTTAATTCGCCACTGAAAAGTATTATTGTCGACCAAATTGCAGAGATGCAATCCGGCTATTGACTTCACGGCCGTTGAACTTAGTAGCGATGTACAGTAGAGGAAATAATCAGAAATCCGCCTCAATACATTCATGCAACGGTCGTCCATTTCTTTCGGCAAACATTCACTAAGCGGATGGACTTCGACTCCTCAGAGAAAGACTGAGCTTCTCGTTTCTACTCTCTCGTTAGGGTTGACGATCACAACCTTTACCTGTGTATTTTGCACTCGTAGTTTGTTTGTCCACAAGTTCTTCAATATCGAGTTCTGACAAAACATTGTCTCTAAACGAAGCACTATGCTACTATAATCATCCTCCTGTTGGCAGTTATCGAGTCGTTGAATTGTTTCTTGAACTACGGAGAGTACAAACTCTGCCGCCATTTTGTGATCGACTGACTGTTGCGCCTGCGTTGTTTATGTCAGCGGTTCCCAAGGTCAACCGGGAAGTTACTGAAGCGTGAAGTTCAATTCAAAACGTCGAGTTGAAAATAAAAGTCGTCGACTTTGTAATGTGAAACTCGAACGACGAGTGCATGACGTGGAGTTTAGAATGAACAGTGACAATCTCGAATGTAAAACTTGAACGACAAATATAAAACACGTATGTTGAAACCTTGATAAAGCTTATAAAATACAAAATAACAATATGAAATATTCTACTTGAGTGTAAAATTCATGTGAAGAACTTCGAATTCAAACCATGAATTTTGGCGGGGATGGTACGCCATAGATTATGAATCAGTTGAAATATATTTATCAAGGATACTAGAACAGTTTGCTTTGTTTTATTGCACACGGGACACCTTACAAAATGCGTTGAACAGCAGGCTGAGTGCTTCGCCACTTCTTTACTTACTTTTAGAAACAATACGTTGCCCCATTTCTTCTCCAAAGAGAACACTGCTTGATCTGTTCCCGCGTCCCATGTGTCTGTCCATCTCCCATTGTCGTAGTAAGCTCCTGTCAACACCGAGCATTCCGAGACACTCCACGTGAAGATACCACAGATGTCCACCTTAAGGCTTCCGCTGGCCTGTGTATCCAGGACTGGTAGGCTCAGGTCTGTGAATTCGCACGTGTTTGACGATCGCGGCGTGTCGGCTACGTAATCGTTTGCAACTAGTCTGAAGGTACAACCTGATAAGAGATAACGATCCAGAGTTGATCGGTTTACCGTTTTGATCCTATTTCAGGCCGTCAAGGACACACGCTAATATTTAATGGGTGACTTTTTATACGAAGTCTATATTGTTCTGAGGACGGCGTTTCAGACCAGGATCCTAAAAGACCGACTCTACTAAGCTAACCGCATCCTTCTTAGCCGGCTCTCGGGGTTAGTATACGTGCCGATCGGATGTGCGGGAGGTAGAGGTTCAAAACCCTAGCCAGACCAACACTCGGGCCTTAAAATAACTGATAAATAAATCTCGTTGCCGCCAATGGTTAGACCCCGGGGGGGGGGGGGGGACTCCCCATAAAAATAGACGGGGGTGCTCGACCTATCTTTTAGGGGTTAAAATCGTTAGCAGTGCTATCTCTTAGGGGTCTTCCAAAGGTCTGCTATCTTTTAGGGGTCTCCAAGACCCAAAATTGTTGTGGCCGAGAAAAAATAGCGCTGGATCCTCGAGCATGAGACCCCACAAGTTGAATCGGTATTTACGGCTTCGATATAGAGTTTGATCCATCCGAATATTAAAGACGAGGTTATGGGGCAGAGCTTTGTCTCTTATTTCCTTTAGTTTGCACAATTTTGTCTTTTGGAGTGCTATCTTTTAGGGGTATTTTTTTTGTGAGCCACGCCCATATTGCTATCTTTTAGGGGTGAATTTCATTTCTCACGTCGAGCACCCCCGTCTATTTTTATGGGGAGTCCCCCCCCCCCCCCCCCCCCCGGGGGTTAGACCTTCACGCCTTCTCGTATAAGGACTTTATTTTAAATCGTAGGTCCCACGTCCGCCTCAGGTTTATCAGTCATACCAGACTGTCACGAGTTACCGACGTTAAATAAGGTCGCTTATACCATGTAGACTGTGAACTGATACGGTTCTTAATTCTGCAGTATAGGAAACGTTCCGTGATTTATGCTTGCATGGTCTGATACCTCGTATTACAGTAATTAATTAAGCAGCACGCACTCTCAGACAGACCAACGTCAATTAGAACTGAAAACAGATAATAACCGATGGTTATCTTCACGGGTCAGACGGGATGGCTGACTTTAAACAGCACCTAGGCGTGGCCAAGAGTGGAGAGAGGGGAAGGAGGGGGAAAGCCAAGAAAGGGTGCTTCCTCCTCTCTTCTCCTCTCCCCTTTTTGATGCCTGGGAAAGTTGGTTACTAGTTTTATTCTGATTAATGACTTCACTTTAATGCAATGCTCCGTGACCGGCGCTGGCATGCATAGTATAAGTTCCGTAGGGACGTGTCTTGACTTGACGTTCAATAGACCTTTCCACTTGGTTCAATGTTGTCCCATTTCAAATCTTTCGGGAAGAATATTCTTTGTCCGAAGTATTTCCATATCGATTCATCTAGATCTCCTCATGCGTTAACCAGAGATAAAAGAAACAATACACAAGGGGTGGTCACGTGATTGAGCCAAGCAGAAAAGGTCTATTGATCGCATTGACGTCACACAAAAAATTGCCTCAAGTAAAAAAACATATTAGTAAAATATTTTTAATGCTCTGTATAGAGCAGGTAAAAATATAGAAATGACCGAAATTTTGGAGCAATAGAATACTTCGTAACCGAGCTGTCGGACAAATAATATTCGAACAATTTAGTGTAATTAGTATGCGGCGGCCATGTTGGTGTACAGCTTTAAGATGGCGGCCAAAAACGTACTCTACAAATAAAGCTGTTTTCCCCATCAATAGGATTAGCATTCACTTCAAAACACTTTAGATATCACTTTTAAAGGTTTATCAAGTCTAAAATTTGAATTAGCCGAAATATATGGATTTACTTGACATTTAGGAAACACGCTGACCTGGGCTGTCACAAAATTCAAAGTACTGTAACTCAAAAACAAATCACCGTATCGACGCAAATTTTTCGAAGAATACTGAGAATACCGATATCTAAATCGTATTAAAAGAACAGCTTCATCTATCTCATAGTTTAGATTTTAAAATTTTGATGACGTCACATGCAAAGGATCTGTAGGAGTCAGTAACCTGGGTAAAATTGTCTTAGAGAAAAATAGATATAGATGGACACTACAAATAAATGGGTTCACCGTACTGGTCTTGATGTGGTCTAATGCATTTTAGCATAAACCAACCAATGGACTATTACGAATCCTGTATTCTGAGTGGCTACGCTACTATAGGTCTATTTGTGATAGCGGCATGGTAGAGAAAAACCGCACGCATTTTCTCGAAACAATTAAATTTTTCCAACTTCAATTTGTTTCTTTCTATTATTTTCTATTGTCCGACTAGTTAGTTTATACTAAAACAATTGAGACCTCTCGCCCTCACGGACTACGAGTCAATAGCCTATAGACCAGTTCGCGGTAAATTCCAACATTTTGTATGGGAATCGATGGGAATCCGATGCCAAATAAATTCCGTAAAATCGAATTTCTGAAATATTCTTCAGATATTAAGATACCAGGTAAAAGATTAACATATCGAAATTTGAGGGATGTAGCTGTGCTGGGAAGCGAGTCAAATTCCGCATGAAAATTTACAGACAATGTATTGAAAACTGAAAACACGATTGCACGCTTCCCAGTACAGCTACATCCTCAAATTTCGATATGTTAATCTTTTACCTGGTATCTTAAGTTTGTATCTGAAGAATATTTCATAAATTCGATTTTACGGATTTTATTCCCATCGATTCCCATACAAACACTGTATTTCGCGCCATGTTTGCACCCCTTTCAAAATGTCGGAATTTACCGCGAACTGGTCTATTTGGCTGCGCCTCATGGGCTATTGACTCGTAGCCCATGAGGGGTAAGTAAACATTCCACCCTTAAGACTAGACAAGTTCGATTCAAGTCTCGCACGAGTGTATCACGCTTCAGCGTGCTATGATCGCTATGTTGTAGTTGTCCGTGTTGTGTATGGTGAGGATCGAGACAAATCCGACGTGTAACTGATTACCTAAGTGTCAGGGAAAGATGTCTTATCAACATATTTGTTCTTATTGTACACTGCTCAGTTTTGGCTGCCTGACAGCGACGGCAGATAACACGGGGTGAAAACATGATCTGGTTTATTAGCTTCCCTAAATGACAACAACTCTTAAGGCGGCCAGAAATCTAGCCAAGATGTTATTCATTTCACAGCAATAGTCCAAATAAATCTCGAATTTGGTTTCGTACAACAAAAAAAGAACGCAACTCTTCGTTCCCACGCTTTCTTGGTCTTTTGCCAGTCGATAAATGAACTCTGTTCCATGGTAGAAAACGCCCAGTGCTAGCTTTCGACACTGTACACATTTAATGATTGAACATTATTTTACTGATGGACATTTGTTTTCGATGAAACATCATATAAAAAAGAGGTTGCACATAGTACAAATACTGAAAACATACAAGGACCAACGGTACGAAGTACCGCATTACCTTGGTAGTAATAAAAGGTGCAAGCTAAGGCTGATTATACGTTTGGGAAATGTATTTTGTTGAGGAAATCGCATGAACGCGAGTGCTATACGGGATCTATAGGCACTGAGTGATATTTGTGATATTTTGGAAGTTCTAATAATTGCACGAACCTTTAGGTGCACTAAATAACCTTTTAATGCACTCGTCATTGACCAATCAGAATCCATATATTTTGTTGAGTATGTTATGAGGAACCAATATTTCATCAGGCTATATAATACTGTTCGACCTGATTTACCCATTATATTCCACTTAATTAACGAATTTTATTTTATCATTCGATTGATTGATAATTGATCAATTCATTTATTTAAGTCTGATTGACACAATGAAAATAACATATGTAGATAATTAATAAAGGTGGGGAGGAAAGGAGTGGGTGGAGTGAATCGAGATTATTATCGTTTTAACGAACAAAAAGTAGAATGATTTCAATTCGCAGTTACGATTCCACGTTATTTAGCAGGATTTTACCAGCAAATACTTACATTTTGAGTCTACCAACCACAAAAGAGAATTATGGTGGCCTTAGCTGTTGTGGTTAACCTACCTGAATTCTTTGTTTTTTGCATATATGCCATGTATAATTAGCATAATACAACATTGTCATTTACATTTCTTGCCTCGTTACTTGTTATGCCTGTGTTTTCATTTTCGTAATTTGTTCTCGAGTGTAAAATAACTGTTAGTCTGCACATCCATAGCTAGATTCCTGCCGTCTAAACTAGCCGTTCGTGGTTTAATTATCAGTACGAACGAGGCTGGAAGAAATTCACGTGACAACAAGATTTGTCCATTCCTGTCGTACCAGTCGTACTCTCTCTCTCTCTCCCTCCCTCTCCCTCCCTCTCCCTCCCTCTCTCTCCCTCTCTTCTCTCTCTCCCTCTTTCTCTCTCTCTCTCTCTGCCCTACCTTTTGAGCTATCCTGAAAGAGAAACGTCGTCAGGTTATCATTGCTCACACACCGCCTCTCATGTCGTAGGTACGTTGGCTTGGCCATTGAACACTGACATTGTCTGCAACACTCCTCATTAGAAAAGCAGTATCCTCCGATAGAAACAGAGTTATGCCTTTCACATGCCTCGTAGTGTCTATAACCTCCTGCACAAGCTTGTTTCGTGTCAGAGTCAGACCACTTTGGGTTAGTGTACAAGTCACCGTAAGTACTTCTTGTCACGTCAGTATAGGTAGCTTCTGAGAATTCTCTCGAAAGCACAACCAAACTGAAGAAAATTGATCCGATTTTTTGGCAACTCTTAGCCATGGCTTTATGCTTTCCTTCGCTATGAAATTCGCAATGAATAAGCGCTGTACTGTTTGTGCTGATCATAAGTGTCAGAGCCTCGAGCATCTTGTAATTACCTTGCCCTGACCTGTGGCAGAGTGACGTGCTTCGTGCAGTCACTGTATCTCATATTATATTACTAAATACACCAGGCCTGGCGTGTGTAATCGCATATCGTGGGTGGACTTGGTTTCCCGCTTGACCTTTTCATCTAAATATGGGCTACAATCGATCAAGAGGGGTACCTGAAAATGTCGCGTTGGTTCTACGAGGTGAGCACTTCCTGGCTATCTTCCGCCGTCCAATATAGTGTCTACGAACCGTTTCCTGTACTGTGTGGCCGGCTAAAGTTTGAATTAAAACATAGGCACGCACACCCCAGAGAAGAATGGCATTGTATATTATGCCCTAAACGGAACAAAATTAATTGTTTTCCTTGTCACTATCCGTCTATCTATCGTATGAACCTCGACAAGCGTTGCATATGATCACGCTAAATTCCAATTCGATCTGTGGATATTTAGCCGTAGCCTCCTATGCAGCCGTCCTTAGTGTTGTCAGCGTTGCGTGACGACACTAAGGACGGCTGCATAGGAGGCTAATTTAGCCGGGACCTGGCTTTCAATAGCCCCCATGGTTGTTTCAGGTCTCGTTAGAAATTCAGAGTTTGTTTAGCATTGCCGAGTAGTCTTCGAACACTTTATCGTTATATTTTCTTCTCAGTCTTGCTGATGAAGATCTGTTTTTTGATCCAACGCCTGACAGGATTGATTGTAGACGGTTTTTGCTGTGGTTTTCTAACCTTAACTTTATATACTATCCATGGTCATGGTGTCGATCGAGCAGACTTGCGCCCAGTCTCCCAGTCTTGAGACTTATTTATACGATGTCGGCCTGGTTTCTAGCGCATTCCGAATCGCGCGCGCTGTATGACAAATCTCAAGCCGATAGAATCTAAAAATAGCCGCTGAACACTGAAATAAAATGCCATGGCCATGGTCACGCGATGCGCTTGTTGACATAAAGATCACTGCGCACAAACATCTTAAAAAACAACTTTTTTTTTTTTACTTTTTTACGTCCCGTTTTCCACTGAAATCGCGTGCTCTGATTGGCTGGCGACCTGGTCCTGTTTTCTCTTTAATTTCAAAATCAAAGTTTTTGACGTTATTCTTACGTAAATGTACCTTAGAATTGAACACGTTGACGTTGTATTTAAAGTCTTTCAAAAAAGGGAAAACTGCAGAAAATTACCAGTGATTTGAGTGAAACAAAGATTTCACGCTCACGACTGACGACAAACGTAACACTTCTTGTACGAGTGCGCGACTGAATTAACTAAGCAAGTACAATAAATTGAATAGACCGATTTAAGGTGGCTCGCCTGGATTTTCGCACCATACTCACTTTTAACGGCTGATACTCAACTGTCAGAGCTCGGTCGGGTTAGCCACTTCACTCATTTACTAGAAATAGAATAAACTTTCCAAAAACGTAGGTTTGTTTGACATCGGTGTCACCATATCAACATAGCGTTGACGTCATGTATTTTACATATCATAAATCTTCTCGAAATCTAGACCTAATTTTTTAAAACGACCTAGTGTCCCTTGTAGTCTAAATGTAGGTCTTCAAGACTGCAAAGTTTTAAAAAATTGTATGAGAGCGTTTTCGAAAAAAAATGAGTATTTTTGTTTAAAAAATAAACAATTCGCCTTACTTTCTGTTTAGTCGTGGAGAACTGTGTCAAGCGATGATTTTAGCATATTTCATACCTGTGGCATAGGACAGTACTTCCCATGAAATTTCATTCCATTTGCTTTATTCGGTTTATGGAATCATAAGTAATGTCATAAATATGCTCATTTTGCTCAAAATAGTAACGTATTCACTAAGGAAGCTGTAATTCGAAAAATAGTCGATAAAATGTTTTTTTTTATCTTTTCACCTGAAATTCAACATGTACTACCCTGTCCCTGTAAATTTCAAGAGCATTGAATCATTTTAAGGGCGCGGAATAAAAACAAAAACATAGGGAACTTTTACATTCATCCACGCAAGCTTCATTGCTGTATCATTTTGTTGATAGCTTGTGTCTTTTCTTAGTACAATAACATGCAATTATCATAGTCACGCTGCCAGTTGTAACTTATAATATTTATTTACAAAACGTTTTATAATATTACTAATACAAAATCTCGTTATTAATTAATATTTCTCGGGAATTCTTCTGTCTAAAGGTGTGGTCTCGACGTGACGGGCACGTTTTTCCCGATCTGGTTACTAAAAATACACTTATTCAACATTTTCATCCCGTACTGCGTGGCTTCATGGTTAACGTTTAACTAATTTGCATGTCATTGTACTAAGAACAGACTTTGCACGAGCGTTCCGGCAGTAGAGAAGCGTAGCGAGCGTGTATGGTAAACCCAATTCAACCCAATATTTCGAAAACGCTCCCATATAATTTTTTTAAACTTTGCAGTCTTGAAGGCCTACATTTAGACTACAAGGGACACTAGGTCGTTTTAAAAGTTTAGGTCTAGATTTCGAGAAAAATTATGATATTTAAAATACATGACGTCAAGCTGTATTGCTATGGTAACACCGATGTCAAACAAACCTACATTTTTGGCTAACCCGACCGAGCTCTGTCAGTGGAGTATCAGCCTTTCAAAGTGGGTATGGTGCGTCCCTGAAAAATCCAGGCGAGCCACCTTAATTTAGCTTGTACATTTGTTGTCCCAATTCAGGTCACCTGACCCTTGATTAATGTTTTCTTGTTTTTCTGTATCCCAAGAGGAAATGTACAATTTTCTCTAATTGGAAAACAAATCACAGAATCCTCTGGAGAGCTGTCACGTGATCATTCTCGGATACCCAGGGACAGTTACCGTATTTCCTCGATTAAGCGCCCACCCTCGATTAAGCGCCCCCCCCCCCCGGCAACAAAATTTGAAATAAGCGCCCCCCCCCTCGATTAAGCGCCCCCTCCCCTCCCCCAATAAATATGGCACAGTAAGAGAGATGGCATACAACTTGCGTTTTATTACAAAGTTACGGCATGTTCCTATATGTAGTACCGTATTAAAGTTATGTTTGGCTGATAAGGGAAATTAGTTTCTTTTCTTCCAACTCACAGTCCGTGATTATTAAGTCCATGTGCTTGCATAGCTCTTGTACCCGAAACAGCTCGTTCTTCAGCCTTCTTCCCATTTCAACGCTTTGGGTAAATACTGTGAAACAGCCCGGGACTCCAATTTCCAGTTTCCGTGAGTCATTAAGCGCCCCCCTCGATTAAACGCCCCCATTGGCAACAAAATTTGAAATAAGCGCCCAGGGCGCTTAATCGAGGAAATACGGTACCCATTTTCCTTCTCCCGTCCCCCTCCCCCTCCGTCCGTTTTTTGCCCGTCGCCTACTAACTGCACCTAGGTATCCGAGGTCGCATGACCTGAATTGGGACAACAAATGTACAAGCTAAATCGGTCTATCGGGAGGTCCGTATGGAGAAAAAACTTTGTCAGAGGTCTTGATATCACCCCCTAAAAATTAGGATGGCTGAGCGCTTGAAACCTTACCCTGTTCCAGACCAAAACAAAAATTGCGGCCCTGTTCCAGAAACAGAAGTCAAAAAGGTACCCCTGTTCCAGACTAGAAACACGAAAACATACCCTGTTCCAAGCAAAATGGCAAAAAGATATCCTGTTCCAGACTAGAAACAAGAGACTATCTGGTTATGTTGTACCTGATCTGTGTGACCAGGACTACATTCACAATCACAAGAATCTGCTTAATCCTTTGGACCATGCATCCCGGATATTGATGATCGGAAACTACCTGGGTCCACATGAACCTCTTCTATTCCTTATATATATAAATGATTTTATGAACTGTTCAGATCTTTTCGACTTTCATCTCTTTGCAGATGATACTAATCTTTTTTTATGATAATAAGGACATAACTGTTCTAGTGTCAAATATTAATAGTCATCTGGAGTATGTCAGTACATGGTTAGCCTGTAACAAACTCTCACTTAATATAGATAAAACTGATTTTGTTATCTTCCACCCCCTCAAAAGAAAATCCTCTTTCCCATCAATTTGGCTATTCATCAAAAAGTAATTACACAG
This sequence comes from Actinernus sp. WN-2022, assembly GCA_030867875.1. Classification (NCBI taxonomy): domain Eukaryota; kingdom Metazoa; phylum Cnidaria; class Anthozoa; order Actiniaria; family Actinernidae; genus Actinernus; species Actinernus sp. WN-2022. The sequence continues at coordinate 48,558,784 of JAOWCC010001634.1, read as the reverse complement.
AAACAAAGTCTAAAGTATTTGGGTGTTTACTTAGATTCAAATCTGAATTGGAAGAGTCAAGTTCAGCATATATCTGCTAAAATTCGTAGAGGGGTAGGAATATTATCTAAGATTCGTAAATATTTAACTATAAATATCCTAATACAATTATATTATTCTCTGATATACCCTTTCTTAACTTACGGCTTACTAGTATGGGGAAATACTTATCATTCCACATTAAAGCAAGTCATCATTCTTCAAAAAAAGGCAATGAGAATTATGACTCACTCTGACTTTCGTGAACATAGTAGCCCCCTATTCAAAAACATTCTAAAACTCACTGATTTGATAGCTCTAAGCAATGCATTATTTGTGTATGACTATTATACAAATAAGCTGCCTCATGCATTTACATTTTTTTTACCAAAGTTGATAAAATTCATAATTATAACACCCAACTGGCCTCAAGAAAATCTTTTTATCTTCCCTCCACTAGAACTAACTACGGGAAATTCAGTTTACGCTTCACTGGAGTCAAAATATGGAATGAAATAAAAGAAGATTATAAATCCCTAAAGAAATCCGCATTTAAATATAATCTAAAATTAGATTTTTTGAATTGCTATTAGTTTAATTGACTTATAATTATTATTGTTATTTAAAGTTTAATCTCCTCCATCTCCTGATTTCTATATATATGTGTGTATGTATGTGTGTTTATAAATATTTGTTTCAAACGACCTACAAATTATTATCTTAACAATGTAAGCTGTCTGACTCGACTAGCTCTTTAGCTATTTCAGACAGCTCGTATCAACCCTGTTATTCTCTTTCGCCATTAAGTATCACTTTGTAATTCATTGACACAAATAAATTATGTTGTTGTTGTTGTTGTTGTTGTTGAACCATCTTCAGCTAGTATCAGTACAACATCTTCCCTGTTACAGACCAAAACAGAGTGATTGTGATACCCTGTTCCAGATCAAAACAGTGATTTATATACCCTGTTCCAGACTAAGAATTCCCATACCCTGTCGAGCGGCACGTACACGTATAGCCTATGTATGAGAGTATATCCCCACCCGAGTATCGGCCGCAGGCCTCGGGTAATGTTTTTCTCCATACGGACTCTAGGCCGGAAAATAACATATATCTTTCTCTCTCTTTTACCCGATAATGTATTGTGTATGTAATGATTAAAACGTAATACGTTTAATTTGTAGAGGACAAACTTTTTTGAAATAGCTGTATACAGGATAGCCCGTTTCCACACAGCAGTCAAACGTCTGCGCATGCGTCAAAAGTCTTGCAACAACAACATATTCCAAAACAAATTCAAAGCGAGCCGGCGGCCATTATTGTTCACACACCCGTTTTCAAACCTTGAGAACTTTTTTGTAAATTATTAAAAAAAATAGTAAACTCATAGTTTGAAGTTTGTTCAATTTCCCGTCGACTGTGAAAATAGAAAGCTTAACTTTCACCTATTTTTTTAACTTTTGGGGGTAGAAGTTCACAAGCAGAGATTTTTTTGAAACGCCGGGTTGCTGTAATATGTTTCAAGGTAAATTTAGCGCGGGAAATTCGCGCGGCCCCCCACCAGACTGACCGTAATACGCACGCGCAGACGTTTGACCGCTGTGTGGCCCGTTTCGCATTCAGGAATTACCGCTGGATGCGATGACTACAGACGCATTTACTCAACGTTAGTCTCATTCTAATGTTAAATATTCATGAATACCAGCGAGAAGGTGCAGACGGTTCAAACTTTCACAACACATAGAGCTGTGAATAACCCATCTTGCCGCTGGAATTCATGAATATTTAACATTAGAATGAGACTAACGTTGAGTAAATGCGTCTGTGGTCATCGCATCCAGCGGTAATTTTTGAATGCGAAACTGGACTATTTCCGTTATAGAAAGGAATAACTTTTTAGATTACTTCATAAAATAATATATTATTTTATTTCTATTGAATTTCAATCTCAGTTTTTTTAGTCTACTAGACTGCCTCTGTGAAACTATTCTTGGTTTGCATGCCATCGGGATCTGGATAAGACCTATAAGACCAATCAATAAATCGTCGGAAGCAATCAGAGATGACAAGATCAGGTTCGGAACTGTTCGTATTCTCAACAGCCAATCAGTATATCAGTCACCATTAACATTCTTTGAAAAACAGAACAATACAATAAAGCTTCTATAATCTTGTGTTCACTAGCTCCAATAGACTATTTGTTTTACTTCACAGAAATTCTGGCATTACTGAATAACCTCGAATATGCATGCCCGCTTTGAATCAAACTCAGCTCAAGTTAGAACAGACGCTGGAAAAACAAACCAACTTCCAATAATGATATAGTAGGAAACAAACATGGAAATTCGGATTTCCATGGAATTTCCATGCTATGGAAATATACAAAAATCTTGGAAATTCAAATTTACAGCATTTGCCATGGTATTTCCATGATTTTCCCATAATATTTCCAAGTTCTCGAAAATATGGAAATACTTTTGGAAAACCATGGAAAACTTCCGCAAATTGGAATTTCCAAGATCATTGTATACTTAACCGTACAGAGTATGGAAATACCATGAACATCCAAAACAGATGAGGGCTGCTCTGACGAAGGGCTAGCGGTCGAAACGTCACCTGCAACTCGCTTTACGGCGCGGCGATTATCATACGTTAGTAAACTATAACACATATCGGCTGAATATTGAAGTCATCATGATCGGAGAGTACTGCATACAGTTAATAGACGTTACTTTGTATTTCACTATGTGGCCTCCTTGTGTTATTTTCGCAATTTCATGCGTTTGTGCCAGAAATGAGACAATAGCCTTTCCTCAAAAGCCACCTAACGGAATGAAGTCCCCTCCCACAAGTTATTAGTTGATCTAAATAGGTTGCTGTGAATGACGTTTAAGTTATTAGTTGATCTGAATAGGTTGCTGTGAATGACGTTTAAGTTATTAGTTGATTTGAATAGGTTGCTGTGAATGACGTTTAATCTAAACAACGTGAAATAATCGGCTAAACCGGCGCTTACATAGTAATAAAAATACAACCTCACCAACAGGCATGTATCACCAGTTTATCCTATAGTATAATCAAATATTCTCCTCAGATAGTTTCATATAGTTCAATATGTCATGACTGTTGTTTTTGTCAAGATTGACAGTCAGGACACCTCTGCATCTTCGTTTACTCCTAATGAACTAACTGTAGCTATTTTCTTGATTAGTGTTCTTTCAATACTCAGTCTCTTTATTCGTCTGTACTTTGCCCTCTTCAGGATTTACATTATCACTATTTGAAGGGGTATTACTAGTCGAGTCATCAGCTTTAACATCTTTTCTGGATAGGTTCTCTTTCTCCGAATCAACGAGTGGAGGCTCTGATTGTAACTGTGTGTTTTGATCAAGGTAGAGCTCCTCATCATCGTGGGTTGTATCGGCTGCAGTTGTACAGGTGGATGTGATTTGTGAGACAGTAGATGGTTCCGCGCTTGGCTCAGTCCTCGATTCCTCCGCGGGTTCATTGTTAGTCTCATCTTTAGTGAAAGATATATTTTGACTTAGTTGTGATGTACTTGGAGAACTTGGTTCTTGTTCACTTTCCTCCTTATCGTCAAGACTACCAACATCTTTTGAGGTCAATGCCTCCTTCACACTCACCGCTGACAAGATCGGTTGATTATTACTTCCATGTTCTTCTCGTTTGTTCTCTGGGTGTTGTTCTTCCTCTTTAGAAATCTTTTCATATTCTGTACCATTTCCATCCATATCTCCTTTTATATCACGACGTTCTTCTTCTTTTGTTTGACTCTCTTTGGCGATTAGTCGATCAGTGTCGTTGGTGATTGGCTGAGCGATGTCGTTGGCGATTAGTCGATCAGTGTCGTTGGTGATTGGCTGAGCGATGTCGTTGGCGATTGGTCGATCAGTGTCATTGCCTACTGACTGTTCGTCTGTTGCAGTCTCCTCGGTGTCTTTCTGGTCTTCTTTCTCTGGGTCTTTCCCATTCTCTCCCTTATCATTCTCCTCCTCTATGGTCACCCAATCATTGGTCTTAATCGTGTTTTCTTCGCCATTTTTTTCAAGGACTGGGAATGTTGTTAATAGAGGTTGTTCTTTTTCATCATCAACCTTGTTACTCTCCTGCGTTTCAGGTTTTGTTCCCTCGATGCCTAATGGTTGGACATTTCTTGCAGATTCTTCGTTCTCATTCATCTTAACCTCTCGTTCTTGGTCAGTATCATCACATTTCTTGGTTGACTTGACCTCTTCTTTTGTACCTTTTGTACTTTCCATCGCTTGCATGGATGTGGCAGCTTCTTGGCATTTAATCCCTTCGTCTGACGTCCTTTGCACATGCTCACCTGCGGTGTCTTCTTCTGTTTCATTCCGTTGTGAGTACATCATCGTTCCTGCTCTACCTGTGCCGCTTTGTTGGCCTCCACTTTTTTTCAGACTTTTCCTTGTCTCCTTTTCAATCTTCTTTCTTTCCTTTTTCTCTTTCTTTTCTTTCTCTTTAGCCTCTCGTTCCTTCATCATTCGTTCCTTTTCTTTTCTCTTTTTCTCCCTTTCTTTTAATTTCTTTTCCATTCTTTCCATTTCTTTCTTTTCCTTTCCTTTTGATTTCGTTTTTTCCTTACTTTCCTCCCTTTCACGGCTCGTTTGTGGTGCACTTTCTGTTTTCGCATCACCTCCCTTTTTTTCTTCTTTCTCTTGTGAAGAGCCTTTCAACTCGCACGGTACTCCAGCGGCGACCTCGCCTGCTACTCTTTCCTTTTGAAGTTTCTCCTGTGTCTTTCCAAAGTTAGATTCATCCAGTACTTCTACTAGTACTTTTTCTCCCTTTTCTTGCTCTTGCTGTTTTTCATCTCGATGATTTTTGTTGTCAGCGCAGTTTTCGGTCTCTTTGGACTCGTTTTGCTCCTCTTCCATATTTCGTTCCTTTTCACTAGCCTGTTGTCCTTGTTCAGGCTTTTCTTCACTCTGCTGTATTCCCTCATTTTCATTACTCTCTGTTGTTTGTCGTTGTTCTGCTGTTGGACATGGAATCTCAGTCACTTTCGTTGCATCCATTTTATCTTGTTCCTCCGCTTCCTTTTTCTCCTCTATTATTTCCTGATTGATCTCCATATGTTTATCAAATTCATCAACGCCTGCCTTCTTCGTCTCTTCTTTGTTATTCCCGACTTTCTCAGTTGCTGTTGTTCGGTCTGGAGTTACGTTCTCGTTCTTCTTTACTTCCTTCTCTTGCTCTTCCTTCTCATCACTTTCGTTTCCATCCTCCTCATGACTTTTCTCAGTCTCTGCATTCTTATTTACCGTGTTTGACTCAAGATCCTCTTGTTTCTCGCCACTTTCTGGTTTCTGTGAGTCTTCATTTGCGCCATCCATGATAACACAAACATGCTCAGCTGCGTTATCTTTCTCTTCCTTTCTATGACCCTCAGAACCTTTCTCTGTATATAAATTCTCATTTGCTGAGTTTGTCTTGAGTTCTTCTTGTATCTCACTACTTTCTGGATTCTTTGAGTCTTTATTGGCACCATCCACGATGACGCAAATATGATCCTCAACCTTCTCTTCCTTATCTGTCTTACCAGCCGCGGAGCATTCTTCACTGATGGTGCTTAGTGCGATGAGGTTCGGTTCTCCTGCTTCACAATCTGTTAATAGGGAGTAAACACTTTAGAACATGTACCAATATAAACGGTTTCTGGGAAACTATTGGCACCCACCCTCCCTTGGGTACACATGTGTAATAGGCCTTTATACATGATGACGTCACGCTTTTGTGATCACCACAAAAGTGTTTGTGCTGGAATCTTAAGAAAATGTCGCGAATTGATGGGCTCAGGGAATTTAACGGGAAATAGTTGATATGTCGGTACAAAATGAAAATAAATCGGGACAACTTTTGAGAAAACACACCACAGCTTCAGTCGCACGATAGCCCCAAGATTACAAAATATATTCATCTAATACCTTGGCATTTTTATCACCCAGTGATATATTTTTCCTGACAAAGAGATACTGTAGGTTTTCTTCTAATACAGCAGCATTAACCACCTATTAAGTATACCAGTCTAGCTATAATATAAGTGCCTATATGAACTACAGGGATTCGAAGTTTCAATAACAACGATTCCCGTGCGGGTTGGTAATTACTCGGGCCAGGCCTTTGGCCGGCACAAGTCAGAAAACGCAAGTGTTTATTATTATTTTTTGTCGTCGCGAGTTGGCTCAACACGTGACAGGGTCAACCAATCAGGTTCGATATCGCTCGGGATACTGCGGGTCATTTAACATATTTAATAACCAGCCACGCCCCAATTCCATTGTTCTATGCAGGTTTTGATCGTCATGGGAAGACCTGCATTCTAAAAGCCGGGAGCGGATTTGAATAGCAAAGGGGAGAGCAGGGCTGAATTTAAAACCAATGACAGGTCTATATTTTTAACATATAGACCTCCCCTGGGTTTTGAATTCAACCTTGCCCTCTGAATAAATTATTCACAAAATTCGTCTAACAACAATACATTTTATTTGCAGTACAATTCCTCTTGAATTTTCACTTTTAACATATCAAACATACAGTACTACTTTATACATTTTCAGTTTCTGAATTGAATTTATACGAAATTATACAAATTCGTCTGATACGCAATACATTTATACAGACCAGTACAATTGCTGGGTTGCATGTGACGTCATGGCCGCCATGTTGGATGACAATAACAAAAGATTCCTCGTTAGCTTCTCTTGTTAGTTCATTGTCTTTGTTATTTGAATCTCTGGGGATTGGGTTGCAACCCACCAATAGGCTCTTGCACTTTCGCTATTGGAGCCAACTCTAGAATTTCTTTCTTCACGCCACTCCTCGAACATTTTCATAGCCCATACTTTCATAGCCCATACTTTCATAGCCCATACTTTCATAGCCCATACTTACGAAATACCATTAATTATTTAGTTCGTAATGATATATTTGAAGATTCTCTAGAAGCTATCTCTGTTGAAATTCTCAAGCCCAAAAGCAAACCTTTTATAATTTCAACTTGGTACAGACCTCCAAGTTCTCTGATTAACATAATGGATTTGTTTAAACTGGCATTGAGAAAGCTCGACAATGAGAACAAAGAATTTCATATTTTTGGGGATACTAATTGCGATCTATTAGATAATGAACCGGATAACCACACTAAGCAGCTCAAAGATCTCCTACAATTATTTCAGTTGAAACAAACGATCCTTTGTCCCACTAGAATCACAAACACCTCGAAGACGCTTATTGATCATCACATCAGAAATGAGGTGCAGAAAATATCGTATTCAGGAGTTTTAGATGTTTGCTTGAGCGATCATAATATGATTTACGCAGTTCGCAAAATTGGCGTCCCTCGAGGCCCTCCTAAGATAATCGAATCGCGCCAGTACAAACACATGAACAAAGACCTTTTTATTCGGGATCTCGCTGACCAGCCATGGGAAAGATTGACCTCTATTGCTGATCCCAATACCTTTTGGATTTTTTTAGGAGTACTAAATAAACATGCGCCGTTGCGCAAAAAGAAAATAAGAAGTCGGCCCGCCCCTTGGATGACTAGAGACATAAAAGAAAACATGCTACAACGAGATTATTTGAAGAAAATAGCTAATAAATCTGGTGATCCATCTGACAAAGTCAATACAACTAATGTTACTTTTGAGGAATTTATACCACCAGTAACAAGTGTGTTTGAGTTTAACCTTGTTCCTGTTAACAAAGTTACTAAGCTTATTAAAAACCTTAGCGGTTCCAAATCACCTGGCTTAGATAGAATTCCTCCAAAAATCCTAAAAATGGCAGCCCCTGTTCTATCACCATCTCTAACCTATTTGTTTAATTTATCTTTAGAAACAAGTATTTTTCCGATAGATTGGAAAAAGGCCCGTGTAACACCTTTATTTAAATCGGGTAGTAAAAGTGACAGTAATAACTATAGACCTATTTCCGTATTATCAGTAGTGTCTAAAGTATTTGAAAGGATCGTCTACGATCAAGTCTATAGCTACCTAACTTCCAATAATTTACTATCTAAATATCAATCTGGGTTTCGCTCATTACACTCAACTGTCACAGCCTTACTTGATGCAACTAATAATTGGTTCGTCAATATGGATAGTGGCCTCTTGAACTGCGCTGTTTTTCTTGATATAAAAAAAGCCTTTGATACTGTTAATCACGATATTCTTTTTAAAAAGCTTCAACTTTATGGTTTTAATCAACTTGCAATCAATTGGTTCGGATCCTATCTGCAAGACAGACGCCAAGTCTGCATTGTAGGCGACTCGTTCTCGGACGAAGGGGTTTTAACCAGCGGCGTACCTCATAGTTCAATTATTGGGCCACTATTATTTTTAATATATATAAATGATTTACACCAATCAATACATTATTCAAATTGTAAAATGTATGCCGATGATACCAGTATATGTGTATCTGGAAAAGACATACTTGAAGTTGAATCAAAAATTAATTATGACCTAAGCAAAATCAACGACTGGTTCACGGCTAATAAATTAAATCTTTAATACTGTGAAAAGCGAGTTTATGATTATTGCCAATGCTCAAAAACAAAGAGCCCTGAACTCTATACCAGTCATTACAATTGGAGGCACACAACTTAATAATGTCTCGAACACAAAATATTTAGGTATGGAAATTGATGATAAACTTTCTTGGTGTAATCATGTTGATACAATCTGTAAAAAAGTGTCATCAGGCATAGGTATGATAAAGAGAATGAGGCCATATGTCAATGTTGAAACGTTAAATGTCATTTACAAATCTCTCGTCCAATGTCACTTTGATTACTGCAGCTCTGTGTGGGATAATATCGGATTGACTTTAGCAAATAAACTACAGAAACTACAAAATAGAGCTGCGAGGGTAGTAACAAAATCTTCTTATGACATACGGTCCCGTACTCTTCTTCAACAACTTGGATGGGATGATCTACAAACTAGAAGAAATAAACATATGACAATTATGATGTATAAAATCCATCACGGTTTATGTCCTGACTATTTATCAGAGTTATTTATAAGTAGATCAATGTCCACACACTACGTTTTAAGAAGTGTTAGTCAGAATAATTATTCTATACCACGCCCTACTCGTGAATACCTAAAAAAGAGTTTCAGTTACAGTGGTGCCCTACTGTGGAATCAATTACCTAAGGCCCTTAAAGACTCTGTATCTTTAGACGCTTTTAAAGCATCTATTAGTAAAAAATATTTTTTATCTTTCAATTTTATTATGACATTAGCATTAGTACTTATTGTAAAACAATTATCCTAGAGTATTTTAGTCTTGTTTTTACTACACCTATATAATACCTATATAATTAGTGATATTAGTTACTAGATATCTATTTTAGTGCATCCCTCACGGCTATCTGAAAAGCAGCTACGCTGATGTATATTACCGTGTTTAAATAAAGATTTATTATTATTATAAGCATTCTTATAGAGCGTGTTTTTCGGAACTGCTTCCTTGATTCTTTTAGCAATCTCGCTCTCACTTTTCCGCTCACTGAACCTGAAATTTTGCTTCTCTTCTTTTCCATTCGCGTCTTCTGTTTCGTTCACTATACTGCTTAACACATCTTCAAGGTAGTTGTAATTGTCCATCCACTCCAACGACTCTTGGTCTTCATGGCGGTCGAAATCCATGGCGCTCGCAGCTTTGCAAAGCGAGAAAACACTGAAGAACTGCGGTCTGGTGAATGAATATGAACTAAACGCGCAATAATCATTTGGGAATTGTAAAACTAATCATGTGAATCATTGCTGCCATATGACAAATCATTATCGAATTCATAGATGAAACGTTAACACTTTGACGTTTTCCACAAAAGCACTAAGGGCGCGTTCGATTGACCGTTTCCGGAATAAGAATAGATGGAATAAGAATAGATGGAATAATCTCTGGAAATCACTGGTCCCGGCACATTTTGCACTATAAGCTACTAACGTTTGCTGAAATGTGATATCCAGGATACATTTAGTGTTCCAGTGACTAAAAAAATCCCAACACAAGCGATTTGTAGTGATAATGCTGTGTATTCTTATTCCGGAATACGGTCAATCGAACGCACCCTAAATTTCGGAGTAAAACCTGTCAATCAACAGCACAAATGCGACTGATTAACAATGGAAATGAAGTACGCTATTTATCCACTTTTACTAATTACTTTTGCTAATTCTATAAAACAACGGAACCCAATTAGCAAAACGCAATTACACATAGGTTAGGCGTGTAAAAACTGTGATTGCATGAGAACAATGGAATTGGGGTGTGACTGGTTATTAAGTCGGTTCAAAACCGCGGGTTCGGTCTTTCATTGAAATTAAAGACCTCGGGCTGCGCCCTCATTGAAATTAAAGACCTCACCCTTGGTTTTGATCCTTTACTTTCATAACTTAACACAGTGAAAACAAGATGGAGGAAACCCGGGTGAGATAAAGTCCGTCGCCGAGGAAATGTCTCTCAAATTTGGAGTCCCATCTCTAAAATGTAAATAGCTTAATGTTTTATTTAACTTCATTCGTGGGAAAGCCTTCCAGCAGGCTCACAATATTTCAACTGGCGCCCTTGTCGGCGCCGAAGGACGTTTTTACCCAGAGATTTATTCGACACGACGAACACCACACGAGTGGCCAAAACGCGAGCGAAGTTTTGCTGAAAACAAAGCCGTTTCTTAGATGGAAATGGCAAAATGTTGAGTTTTTCTAGGAGGGCATCGGTGATGAGAAGGAAATGTTCTGATGAATTTTGAGAGTTTGGAAATATATTGTTGGTGTCACACAAGAATTATGGTTTCAATGGCGCTTCATTACATCGAAGTGAGGCGTTCGGGTCAATACCGCTGACACTGCTATTCGTAAAACAATAGAAGCCTCGGTTTCGTGAAAATCAAAACAAAAATAGAGGCGTCCTGGGTGTTTGACTATTTTTAGCACAACACTTCTTTCCAAAGCGAAATGAACACTTCGCCAACACATAACAACAATAAAACTTGGCAGTTTTGTGATTTTTGTGAGCGATCGAACTCGTAGAACGTACAAACAGAAGTTCACAATGTTCAAAACGCTTTGAATTGTTTTCTTGTTACCTTGGTTCGGTCTGGTGTTTTTACCAGCCAACATGTTCAAATTTTATTTATTTATTTATTTTATTTAATCAACTTCCAAATATACATTATTATAATAAATAATAAATAATGCAATTTGTGGCCAGTTTAAAACAGAATTCAAGATTCCATAATATAAACTGCCAATAAGATATAAATATAACACCTATGGATAATAACCACTATATTAGTGGTGTTTTAATTGGTAATATTATAATAAAACATATTTAAAAAGTATTTATAAATTTTAGCGGCATACTTCTTTATAAAGCAAAAACAATAATTGCCGACACATGACAACTCGCTTACGTTTAGCAATTTTGTAACTCTTGTAGAGATCGAAAGAATATGGCTGTAGAACGTATGGTGAAATGTTGTGAGTTTGTGCTTGTACGTAACATCTCATTCGCAGCCATAGCCAATCACAACTCAGTATTCACGTTTACAGATCTCACCTCCCTGCTCTAATAGAAAAACCTATGGTAAACTAGAACAGTTAGCCGACACCTACCATCGTCATACTCTTCCCCAAGGTTTACATTTCTTTTCCTGTCAAACAAGAATCAAACAAGAATGGTGAGTTTTATGAAGAAACCTTAAGTCTGTAATTTACAGAATGTTACAAGCTATATTTTCAAATTAAACTGAATAAAATGAAGAATGAAAGCTTAGTTTACTTCTGATAAATACCCAGTTACTAATTACTCAATATACTATACTGGTTTATTTAAAGATCAGAAATATGAAACAAAACTGAAACACTAATCTCATCGTCACTGTTACGTAAGAGGAAGAGGAAGTCAGTTTTACATGTTCCTTTCGCCTTCTCGTCTGAGTAAGAACCTAACTGAGCTAACAAATATAAACACCTTATTTTACGACTGTGACGTAAATTTACCATATAAGGTCAGGTCAGAGGGCCAATATGGAGCCGCAATACTTACTGAACGTTACGTAATGCCCTGTAGAATCCTGGTTTGATGACAGTGACAGTGGCCCAGTGCCAGAAGAGAGATTGACAGAAGTCGTCAATGAAAATGTCCCAGGATTCATCATTTTGACCCCCCCCCCCAGTTTCCTCCAATTTTCAGGACCCCCCTATGCCCCTGTTTGGTGATAAAACTGAAGATAACAATGGACCGAAAAAGCAGTTATATAAAAAAATATTATTTGATGTTTTTACTGGTATTATGCGCTGTTATTTTACTCAATAGAACTTCACGTGATAACGAACCTTAACAAGTGTTTTTAAATTTTGAGCGATCACGTGACCTGTTAACACTGAAATTAGAGGGGGGAACTCCTTCTTAAATGGGGTAGCGAGTCTTCATCAAGTAAACAAGTTACTATGTCCAGTATTTTGATTACTCGCCTGCACAGCACAACGCCTTGGAAGCATATAAAACCTCTTCACGTACACAAGAAGAAAGTTATATTTATCTTTGTGATGTTGGCTAGTACTTTTTTATGTTCACTATTTCTCGTGACGTGGTTGTCGTGTTTATGACATCACTTCCGCTGAATAATGAGAACGGCTTCCAGTAATGGCGGACAGGATTTTACCGGTAAACTATCCTAAAATGTGTGGTTTAACTTGCTCATTTGTGGAAATTTGTTTCTAATTTGGATATATTTATAATACTGAATGACCTATTGACACTGAAAAAGTGCCAAATCGAAATGGTAAATTTTCGTCGTCGGCACTTTAAGGGGATGTTCAGCAAAACAGGTCACGTGACCACATTTACCCCTTAATATGTTATCCCCTAATCAATAAAAGCAAGATCTCTAACCGTGATTCTATTCGACTTGTTAAAGCAATCATTTTATTTTCATGATCAATTTTGTGCGATGTACAAAATTCGCCGCCCCATCCTTATGTGTTTCTCTTAGCTATGACGTCACTGATCACGTGATCACCCCAAGAAGCAGTGTAGATCTTGAGGAAGTCAAACCCAACAAAACGTTTTAAGTTATAATTTTAAAATAGTAACTATTAGTAAAGTATTACAAGAACATTTTAAATCTTTGCTGGGTGTCTGTCAACAAGGTCAAACCAAAACGTAATTGAGGCGTAATCCCGAAGGTAAATATGATATATATGATATATATGATAAAAAAGCACTTCAAGCTAACCTTTGCTTCCTGATAGTCTTCACGAGGACCCACAATAAACACAGATCAACTGCTACGAAGATCACGCACACGATGACAATAATGGCAACGAGTGTGGTATTGTCACCTTTCGACTTGGAATCAGACTCAATATCAGGAGTTAATGTAGATGACAGATTTGTCGTAGCTGTTGTAGGTGATAGCTTTGTTGTAGCTGTTGTAGGTGACAGCTTTGTTGTAGCTGTTGTAGCTGTTGTAGGTGATAGCTTTGTTGTAGCTGTTGTAGGTGACAGCTTTGTTGTAGCTGTTGTAGGTGACAGCTTTGTTGTAGCTGTTGTAGGTGATAGCTTTGTTGTAGCTGTTGTAGGTGACAGCTTTGTTGTAGCTGTTGTAGGTGATACCTTTGTTGTAGCTGTTGTAGGTGATAGCTTTGTTGTAGCTGTTGTAGGTGATAGCTTTGTTGTAGCTGTTGTAGGTGTTGTAGGTGACAGCTTTGTTGTAGCTGTCGTAGGTGACAGCTTTGGTGTAGCTGTTGTAAATGAGAGCCTTGGTGTAACTGTTGTAGGTGACAGCTTTGTTGTAGCTATTGTAGGTGACAGCTTTGTTGCGGCTGTTGTAGGCGATAGCTTTGTTGTGGCTGTTGTATGCGACAGCTTTGTTGCAGCTGTTGTAGGCGACAGCTTTGTTGTAGCTATTGTAGGTGACAGCTTTGTTGCAGCTGTTGTAGGCGACAGCTTTGTTGTAGCTATTGTAGGTGACAGATTTGTAGGTGACTGCTTTGTTGCGGCTGTTGTAGGTATCAGCTTTGTTGTGGCTGTTGCAGGAGATTGTGCAGCAACTGTTCTAGGCGCAGATTCAACTGCAATGAATAATGAAACACCACTTGGAATACACCTTTTACTGATAACAAGGTGGCTCGCGGGTATTGTGACAGCCGAATGGGTATCGTAAAATTTCGTACTTTTCAGCGGGACGTTTTTGGCCGATCATTGAGATTTTTGGGATCATATACTTCATGATATTGAAGAATAGCAAACACAAAACAGAATTCCAAAATACATAATATTTTCGAAGATATAAATCTTCCTTTCGACCACTTGTTTCTAAATATAATGTGAAAATCTTCAAAACGACGGGATATATTTTTATAAAAATGATGTTAAAGATTAACTAACCTATGAGCTTTGTTGGTAACGAGATTCAACTGAGAAAATCGATGGAATGGAAACTTCTACAGCAAAAGAGATATAAATTGTACCGCAAAATATGATGTTTGCAAATTTCATGCAAATTCTCGGAAGCTATGATCGCCGCTTCCAATTCTACCCGGTAATCTATAGTTGAACACCATGGGAAAGTACTGTGTTAACTTCAAGAAAATCGAGAAAGCCGGACGGCTATATCACTAGATGAAGGAAGTAAGGTTAATAGTGAATATTTAGTTAAAAGCGCCAATTTTGAATTGATGTAAATATTTAAAAATCTAAACGAAAACTTTGGCCTCGCCGCGAGTATGTTGTAGGGCATGTTTTGTGACACCATACATGTGCAATTTCATTTCGTTTCATGAATACGTTTTTGCACACTGAGGTCGGGAATTTAGCTGGATGAAACCTGCAAATCCTCCCAGCTTTTTCCCCTCTGAGCTTTCTAATTATGCGGAAATTAGAAATATGCTAATGTGTGATGTCATCACCTACATCACTTATTATACAAAAGCATGCTGGCAGAGACAAATTACCTATTTTAAAATTCTAAGTTATATTTGAAGCTTATCAAAGTGATTTTACCAAAAAAAAAGGTTAATTCACAAGCACAAAGAAATTCAGCAAATGCCGGTGATGACATCACATCATTAGCATCATTGGAAATAACTGAACCTTTTTAATATATAATTATCGATGAAATACCAGTGTATATTTTTTCTAAAAAGTGATATCTTCACATGTGAAGATATAAATGATATCTTCACACGTGAAGATATCACTTTTGAAAATATGACTGGCTTAATTTCAAAGATTTCTAGCCTTTTTAGTAAGAGATTGAAACTGGTATTTCATAAATAATTATTTGTTAAACAGAACATTACATGGCCGCTTGGAGATAAGAATTTTATCTTCTCGGGTTGACGAAATATTTTACTCGTTCGCTGTGCTCACTCGTAAAATATTTCATCAACACTCGAAGTCCTCGCGGCCATGTAATATCCTCTATATATCTCAGTGATAGATGCAACGCCCAAATCAAGAAATATTCTACCGTTGGACTATCCACTTCATGTACAATCGATATCAAAGATAACTGGCTAGGTTGTTAGTTTGATCGGGCTCCTGATTTATGACATTATGGGAGTTCAATTTTTTTTTATTTTACTGCCATTATCACTATCCAAGAAAAAATGGTATCGGGAACTTTTAAACACATGTGGTGTGAATCTCATATTTTGTTGTACTTTTCTACATCATAAATTCATACACGTTTGTAATATTTTATTTGTGATTAATTCAGCCTCTGGCTGTAATGCAGAATATTCACATTAAACTAATGTTATTATTATTATTACTATTACTCTCTCAGTGCAGCCGAGATACACGGAAGCAATGGTCCATTGGTCGAATGTTGAGCTTGCTGCCGTCATAATTGTCAGTATATAAAATAACACTTTCTTAAAATAGCAAAACAGCACCAACTGAGAGTTTTCTCAATAAGAAATTAAACTGTAATAATTTGTGTTGTGTCTAGTATTCAGTATTACATGGACAAATCGTAGACTTTAAAATGAAAGCAATTGATCGTATTAAACGGATCACGCCATGCATGATATGCTGAAACCTCAGCCCAACAACAGACACATTGAATAGGCTGAAGTTTTTATAACGCACATAGTTTGGTCACTTCATTGTACTTGTGTAAGTTGACATACGCGAACTGAGCTAGTTATGCAAGTTAACTGATTACATTAACGTATTTTTCCTGATTTAGGCCGATCACTGTTCACTCACTTCACCTAGTCACCGTATCTCGGGGTTCACTAACATTATTTTACTCTTCCGTGGAGAATACTGCTTCATGATCATGTTTTGTTTAAAACTCAAACGATCAGTCAGTTCTTCGCTGCTCAGTGTTACGGAAGACACATTTTAACACTCTCATTGAAAGCTGTTCACAAATGTTAATGATCAACGAAACAAGGACGAAAGTGAATGACTTGAAAGTGGGGGCGGCCGTAATGAATCCCCCGACTAGAGCATGTTCGTTGCTTACACGTTTTGTACATCTCCGCCTTTTACTTTAAATTTCAAAACAATAATAAAATGATAACAAACTGTTTTGTCTGAATTGAATTGACTGGAAAAAGTTGACGATAAAAAACTCGAAGGTGCTGCCTTATTATCATTTATTATTATTACTTCATAAAGAAACATGTCATAAATTTGTGTTTTTATCCTGTGATGTGTGCCGGCTATTGGGAGACTTGAAGATGATATTAAAAACAGCTAAGATTACCTACCAGTTGAGGTTTCATTGCCGGCGTAACTTGTAGCTACAAGACCAAGAAGCCACAGCAAACTCACAGCCGCTTTGTGCCTTGTGCTGTTGTTTGCAGCCATTATTCCGGTTCTAAGGTCAATGAAGTTTGCTTCCTTCCAAGCATCCAAGCAAACCAATTTTTTTTTATCTCCCGAGCGAATGCCTAAATCTTCTAGGTGCCGACCAACGTTTATTTTGAAAGCCGGAGCTGAGGAGAAACTGTGATTACAATTAACAACGCATGGCTGAAAGATAGCGAAAGAACGGACAAATAGAACCCTGACTGACGGAAATGAACAAAGTGTGAATCATAACTTCCAGGTCTTTTATTCATTGTATTCCAATTAGTGCCTCATTTCATGTATTCGTTTTTTGTTACACACAAACATCGCTTCAACTCTGGTCACCACGATTCACTGAAACGTGACAATCACTTGGCACTTTTACTTTCTACTTAATGACCGGAATTACTCGCTGAAAGTGTTTCTCTTGCCTAATTCATCTTTACGATCTCTTAAATTTATTAGAGTTCCTAATGCCAAAACAGAGTTTATTGAAGGAACACCATTTAGAAATTAGCCTAGGAATGTTGACAATCAATCCGGCGTGGCTTGTTGTAAGCACCTATTATGTTTTAAAGTTATATTATGTAAGCCCGAGGGGGCGGGCAATGGGTGGGAATTTGACAGGGCTACCCTGAGGGTGAGGATTTGACATACGCTGCCTGCCCCAGGGTGGGGTTATTTATATGAAGCATAAGGAAGGTAGGACACTGGGGCGGATAATTTAGATATTATTGACCAAAGGTGGTGTCCCAAGGGTGGGTGTCAAATCCCTACCCGCACCCCCTCCCACCGGTGCTTAACGCTGATATAGGTGCATAAGCTAACCAGAACCGGCCGCTCATAGAAAAGAAGCTAAAGCTTATTGTTCGACAAATATAAAAAGTGACGCAAGTTCCGTATCTCCAAACATTCTCCAGTATTGTTTAGCTACATTTGAAGATCTCTATTTTCCTTGCGAATGAAATATTTTGAGTGCAAATGTCCTACTCGCACTCGAGTCACACTCGAAGCATACAGCGAAGAACAGGCAGTTGGACTTGGTGGACTTTGATACTGCGGTGTTATTTTTGGAAGCAGAATTGAACGTTCTGATACTGCGGTGTTATTTTTGGAAGCAGAATTGAACGTTCTGGACTAACTGAAGATAAAAGCGGCATTGCTTTCTTTGTACCATAGTTCCAGAGGTTTTCTCCGTTGATCTGAAGTTTCATGCACACAATGGATAACACTTCTGAAGCCGTGCGAAACTATAAATCTTTCCACGCCGTTTCAGTTTCAGGTTTCAGTTTCCTATGAAATACATAGAGGATATTACATGGCCGCGCGGAGATACGGATTTTATCTTCGAGTGTTGATGAAATATCTTACGAGTGAGCGCAGCGAATTAATATATAACTATCGATGAAATACCAGTTTCAATATATTACTAAAAGGGCTAGAAATCACTGAAAACCAGTCATACTTTCAAAAGTGATATTTTCACGTGTGAAGATATCACTTTTTAGAAAGAAATATACACTGGTATTTCATCTATAATTATATATTAAAGAGCGGTATTTCATGGCTAGCCTGGACAATCGAAATGCAGGAAATTTCGCGCCATTTCTTTGTCAACCAATCATAATCTACAGATTTGAATACATAATTATTATCTGGAGACGCGACCGCCACTCACGACCATTGCCTTCAAAGAACGTTCTTCATAATAGCCCTCTTTTCGAATACAAAATAGATTTACCCATTTCCTATTTTTAATAACTCGTGGATGTGCGTAGGCGTAGAAACAAGTTATTGGCCACTTTGGAAAAGAGTAGGGGATTGGGGCGAGGGTGGTCTCGCAAAGGCGCTTGGGATCGTTACAGGGGACACGCATCGTACAGAATACAAACAAACACGGCGAATATCGCAATTTACTCATCGAATATAAGCACAGAATGTGAAATAAACTTTAAAAAAGGCACTGCACCAGAAGTAAAGCTCAACAGAAGTGTCCAGAAATGTGGGTTCATAAAAATCAACTTATTAAAGCAGAGCAAAGAAGTGAAAACTACCGCGGAACGGAGTTAGCAGAAGTAAAGCGAAGCTGTGTGACCGAATTATGCTACGATCCGAACACGTTATGCTTTTAATAGCCGATTCCTACGTTTCCCATCATGGATTTATGATTTTAAAGTTGTACTTTGTAACTTTAAACAGGCCCTGTTCTGTTCTTGGGATTGTAGGGTGAAGAGCCGGAAGGAGTTGGTATGTAGTAAATCGCTACAAATACATGTCACCCTAGCGGACTTCAAGATCAAGTGGTTCAACGTTTCTCTTGTCAGTAGTTATTCACGGCCTACAATCCCATGAACAGAACAAGACCTGTATAACTAAAGTTACAAAGTATTTAATACTTTAAAGTGACAAATCCATGATGGTGGGAAATGTAGGAATCGGCTAAAGCATAACGTGTTCGGATCGTTGCGGATTCATCGTAGCAATCGGCCACACAACTTCGCTTTACTTCTGCTAACTCCCGTTCCGCGGTAGTTTTCACTTCTTTGCTCTGCTTTAATAAGTTGGCTTTTATGAACCCTTTCCTGGACACTTCTGTTGAGCCTTACTTCTGGTACAGTGTCTTCTTTCAAGCTTATTTCACTTTCTCTGCTTGTATTCGATGAGTTGATTGCGATATTCGCCATGTACGATGCGTGTCCCCTGTAACGATCCCAAGCGCCTTTGCGAGACCACCCTCGCCCCAATCCCCTGCTCTTTTCCAAAGTGGCCAATTGACGCGGGTAAGGGAAATGTGTCGCTCACTCATTCACTATGGTGTTAATTGACACGCCAAAGAGCCTTGGGAAGCAGTGATGACAACAAGCGATATTCGATTCATTCAATATTTGTGTATCGATAGTACATTATCCCTCTTGCTGATGCATTGTCATTAAGGTATGGGATAGTGACTCCCTGACGAGCAACACGACAAGGAGCACGAGATGCTGAAGTCGTCAACAATATGCCCTTTGCAGCTAACAATCACGTGCTGATATAATACTTCATTAACGAATAAATTGAGCTCGTGATCCCCATGGGAAAGACGTTGCCATGGATACTGGAGAGCAAACTATCTTTAAAATCGCTGTTTTTGAAAGATCGACAATCGATTGGAGGTGGAAAAAAGCATTTACAAATAGGTTTTGCTAATAGCAATACCGATCTTGTACAAGGCATTTAAATAAATGAAGTGATATTTTTTTTTGCTCTCCAGTACAACCACGTGATGTGTTAGCTGCAAAGGGCCTATTAGGGTGGGTAGGGTGGATGGACTTTCTACCAATAGTACAATACTGAACCCTCTCGCTGACTCATTAGCATTAAGGTATGGGATAGTGACTCCCTGACGAGCAACACGACAAGGAGCACGAGATGCTGAAGTCGTCAACAAGAAGGATGGGTAGGGTGGATGGACTTTCTACCAATAGTACAATACTGAACCCTCTCGCTGACTCATTAGCATTAAGGTATGGGATATAGTGACTCCCTGACGAGCAACACGACAAGGAGCACGAGATGCTGAAGTCGTCAACAAGAAGGGTAGGGTGGATAGACTTTCTACCAATAGTACAATACTGAACCCTCTCGCTGACTCATTAGCATTAAGGTATGGGATAGTGACTCCCTGACGAGCAACACGACAAGGAGCACGAGATGCTGAAGTCGTCAACAAGAAGGGTGTGTAGGACGGGCCGACTTTCTTCCAAACCGATCTTTGCGAACTGACCACTGCATAATTAATTCTACCTAATATAATGCTCATTACATCATCGCGAGGGATCATGAATATTCAATGTTTAAATTTCATCAGTCGATGATAATTTCAATTCACGCGCCTAAAATGTTCGCTTCCAGGTCTCCATCGCCAGTTTCGTTACTGTCTGTATAGTTCTCTTGTGTTTATATACATACCTAGATCGCGTCCGTCTAATTCATGTGGGAGATGTTTGTGTTTAGTCACTGCCGATACTGACGTAAAAGTCCGATTACGCCACACTGAATACACGGTGGTACAATCACGCTTCCCCGACACAGGGTTTGTTGGGTTACCTGTTGTCTTAACATCTCGATTTGCATATTTGCGAAAAGCTCGTATCTTCGCTCAGTGTGAATTCCCCCTTTTCCCATCATCTTGGATTTAAAGCGAGGCAGTCCTTTGTTTTTGCTAGGTTAGCCTCGTTCTGACTATCCCTTCAGTGGGAGGTTAACCTGGCAAAAAAATGATTGCCTCGCTTTGAATCCAAGATGACCATAAGGTGAAAAGAGTGATACCTACCGGCAGAAAATATATTCAGAAATAAAATTCTGAAACTTAATGAAGTTGTTTGGGTGATTTTGATTTCGCCTTTTAAGACAGTTTATTAAGCGTACATTTTTTTAATACATGAAGATGAAACCGCATATGGTTGGGTCAAATTAGCCTCCTCCGCAGGCAACTCTTATATGTTTTAGATCCGGCGACCGGCGAAGCCGCGAAGACCATGCTCGGCCCTCTTTTACCACAAGAAGCCTCGATTTTTTCGAATATAATTAGGAGTTGCCTGCGGAGGAGGCTAGAGTCAAATAACAAATAGGGAAGTTCCTGGCTTGAGTTAAATTGCATTCCCCTGATTCGATTTATTTCTTGGATAGGCTTTGAAACGAATACCTTGTTCGCATGGGAATTAAACATGGAATTATTACGGATAACTATCTGCAAAGTATATCGGGACCGTCGGGAATGAAGGACTCATTAAACCAGCACGGAGAACTAAATCATACAACGATTTTGTTTGATCTGTCGACAACACGAGACTGTATTTTGGTGACTTCAACCGGAATTGGAAAGAATTATCCGATTTACAAGGTTTCTTTAGTTAAGTTTACATTAATAACTTACTTCTGTTCGACGGAGGTTATCCATTCAGATAATTGCCAAATGCATCTTCCGAAAATCCGATCCCGGAACAGGATAAACTAGTAATATAATTCCGCATGACCCCTAGTTGAACTCATTAACATATTACTTTTAAAATCATCGGTGGCCTATATCTTGTCTTGTTGGGTTTGCACAAAACTATTGTGGTTTTTTTCCGAACGCCCTTAGAACGGAACTCCACGGGGTAGAGTCTGGCTATGTACATAACGAAATGCACTCTTGCTAAAATATGAATAACATTGCATCCACGAGTTTTCCATTGGAGGACCGCTATGTTTTACAGGATAATATGGTTATTTGATAATTAAACGAGACTTACCTGTAAGGTGAAGTTTGATGATAATTCTACCATATCCGTAATGGTATTGAGGATTAACATGAGATTGACACGTGCCGCCGTGGGTCAGACTTTAAATCGTTGTGGACACAATTATGAAGCATAACGAGCCAGAGATGATCAAAAATCCAAATCAGCGTGAGGTCTGGTTGCTATGAAGTGGCGTCACAGTTTAGAAATCGAATAGTATTTTCCGGTTTTGTTTTATTTACCTTTTAAGTGAGTATGAAAGTTTGGTTTGGTTTTTTATTTTTCACCTCAATATACTTTTTTATTATTTTACAATATATTATTATTTGCTTGTAATGGTAGGAAGACTAAATAAACCCTTAAGGGCTTTTTCTGGTAGTCTCCCTTTAAAGTTAAAATGTATATAGTTTACATTGTGGTAATATCAGGTGGCATTCATTCAATTAAGTACACGTTTGAAATAGGTGTCGTAAAAAATAATGGTTCTCATAATAATGTTTTAAATTTGAATTATCAGAAAATAATAACTGTAACCGTGAGTACATTTGTAATATGGAATATTAGATCGCTATTGGTTTGTTGATGATAATATTAGATCACTATTGGTTTGTTGATGATAAGTACTATTTCTAAGCCAAGTGATTGTTTTAGACGTGGTTTCTAGATCCGAGTGCCATGAACAATGTCGAGGGCGTAGCCCGAGGGCGTAGCCCGAGACATTGTTCATGGCACGAGGATCTAGAAACCACGTCTAAAACAATCACGCGGCTTAGAAATGGCTTCTCACACATCATTAGATATTCATGACACAGAGGACAATGTTGAACAAACATTACTGGTTATTGCACGTTCTGAATATAAAAGAGTAACGATGTGGTTTGAAAGGTGAACATTCCATGAAATACGTAGTGTGGAAAGACTACTGGAAAGAACACTTTCTGTACCGTAATTCGCATTTTAAAAGAACTTGCGATGGAGGGAAAAAAGCTAACCCGCTGGATGTTAAGAACTTCTCGTAAGAATACAGAGGTTTTATTTTAACGAGCTTTTTTTTTATACCCGTGATAAACCTGGTTATTAATTTTGTTTTTGTTTAGTTTTCAGATATTTAGAAAAGTTTTGGATGCTGAAATGAAGAAGCCACACAGAGCTGGCGACCACTTGTCGGAGAAACATTCTCGCGAGGAGAAGAAACCAGTCACCCAAGAGGAAGAGACACTGCTGTGGACAATGGGATTACTTGGAGATAAGAATGCAGAAACTTTGTTAAATACTATTTACTTTAGTAATTGTACGGTTAATATTTCATTTCATCAGAAATAAGTTCTGGTTCCATGAATTTACGTTTAGCTTTATCGTTACTACATTAGGAACTGAAATATTGCTTAAATATTGAAATATGTATATCTCTTATTTTGATAACTTCTGTCCCGTTATTGTATGTAGAAACTAGGAGATAGTTATTACGTTACATCAAATTGCCTAATTTCATGTCTCATGTTCTCATGTTTTTAGAACTGTAATCTAGAACTAATTTGCATATTGTCTGTACTTGGAAACGATTTCAAAGTACAGCAAATATGCAAATTTGCTATTGTTTTAACTTATTTGAATATTTTCTGTATTTGGAAACGATTTCAAAGTACAGCAATTATGTAAATTAGTTATTGTTTTACCCCTCAATTTCCCTCAGCTTCAAAGCCCTGTCCACTTGAATAATTAACTTTGTCGTACTATCCCTAGTTTCATGTATCAACACGTGACCTCAAACGAGACTCCTCATTGGCCGATGTGTCATGAATATCTAATGATGTGTGAGAATATTAGATCGCTATTGGTTTGTTGGTGATAATATTAGATCGCTATTGGTTTGTTGATGATGATATTAGATCGCTATTGGTTTGTTGATGATAACAAGTGCGATTTTAGTTTCCTTTTAAATATGGGGTATGAATAACATTCCTTTATGTTTGGTGGTATCTTATTCCATACATTAATACTTATGTTTCTTGTTGAAAAATAACCATAATTGGTCTTATTATATTGTTTGTGCAAATTATTTGATTGCCTAGTATTGTGTTTGTGAATCTGTTTATTTGTTAAGTAAAAGTCATCAAAATATGGTGGCAATATATTTTTATGTAGATCAAACATTAATGAACTGATTTGAAAAATATTTATTTGATGAACATCTAAAAGTTTTAGATTTTGAAAAAGTGGAAATGATGATGCTGTGTATGAGGAGAATGTGATTATCCGTAGTATCTTCTTTTGTAACACTAAAATTTTGTTTAATCTTGTTTTATAATTATTTGCCCATATGATGTTTCCATAATAAAGGTAAGGATAAACAAGAGTATTATACAAAGTTAATAACAGTTGTTTGTTGATGTAATATCGTACTTTACAAAGGATTCCTGAAATTTTGTTTTTGAAATATAATCAATATGTCTTTTCCATGTTAAATGTTGATCAATAATTATGCCAAGAAATTTAGTTTCCTCAACCTTTTGAACGTATTGTTTATCGATAATAAGAGACACATTCCTTTTCTCAATTTTTTTATATGATTTAAACAATATGTAATTAGTTTTTTTATGTTTAACGAGAGTTGATTATCGCTTAGCCATTTGTGAACAATATCAAGTTCTTTATTGATTATTGATTCTAGTTGACTGAGATCTTTCCCAGAACCAAAAATATTAGTATCATCAGCAAATAATATAAAGGATAGCTTTGAAGTGCACGTATGGATGTCATTGATATATAAAAGAAAAAGCAATGGTCCTAGGACTGTTCCTTGTGGGACTCATTTTATGATTTTCTCAGATGAATTAAAGTTATTGTATTTAACAATTTGTTTTCTGTTTGTTAAGTAACTCTTAAACCATTCATGGCAAATACCTCTTATTCCATAAAAATACAATTTATCTAGTTAGGTGAGTAAAGCTAGTCCTGGCTAATATCAGGGATGTAGGGAAGTTAAATTTTGATTCCGGTATGCATTGTTTTATTTCTGATTTAGTCTGCCATTCACAGCCAGGATGAATGTTGAAGCTGTGCGCAGAGTATTTTGCTTCAAACTGAACGTTGTTATTAGTATTGCTATAGCTTGGACATTTCATCAACAGGAGTACAGAGAAATCTTGGGAGCAAAATATATACGAGAAACCGAAGGATTTTGCGAAAGACTAGTCGATGAGAAAAATGGTGGGTTTCGCAGTAATCGACTTTATCTGGATTACACAACGGCTAAACCAGTATTGCTTCTCCGCATCAGCTGCGCTATTAGGAGTAAACAATTTGGATTTATGCCTTGGATTGAAAGTTAGTGACTTTGCGAAGATGGTAGTGCTAAACAGTGGCGTACATCTACATGGTAGGAAATTCCCGCCAAACCAAGTCTTATGATTGCTTACACAGAATCAGTTAACTGCAAGGTTTTAATTGAGAAGCAGCCACGAGGAAACATTGATCCTGCGAGACGAAATAAACAAGCTCAAGCTACAGATTTCGACTCAAGAACACTTCGGTACTCCTAACTCAGGGTTCAAGCGACGAACATAATAGACCGGAGTTGGACAGCCTTCTAAAAATGCCGCCAATTAAATGAAAGCTAAACAGGACAGAGAAACGTGACAGTGGGAACCGAAACACCATTTAAAAGAAAACCTAACTATTGTAGAACTTGTAGATAGCTAGCATCCACTATCTATCACTCAATACGTTTTAATCAGGTTGTAATAACTAACATTACATTGCTTTTAACTCTGAGCACCGCTCTCTTCACTCGCTCAAGACCAGTGATCAACTCGAAAGCTTTTGCTCCTTTGATCACTGCGCACGAACATATAATCAACACATTCTTCCTTTTTTCCTCTTCTCTTTTTAATGTAATGTTAGTAATTGTGTATCTGTGTAAATAGTGTGAAATAAACTTGAGACCATGCGGTCTTGTCACTGTCAAAAACGTGTGACGTCACGCCTCTTACGTCACTCTATGTCACGCTTCTCGTACGTTGCATTACATGCATTTCTACATTCTCCCCACCAATTGGTCGGGAACCAATGCCGATCAATAACAACAAAAAAAACTTTATAGTTCTTAACTTTTCAACTAAGTTAATAATATGACTGTCTCTTAAAGTCACTCAGAATGGCTGCTTGTCTTCTAGGTCTGCCACTGATACTCCTTTGATTCCCCACAGCACTCTCTTCTGCCGGCTTTACGTCAGGTTCGCTGTTGTCGTGAGGTTTAGCAGCATCAGGGCTGACCACATCACTCTCAGGAACAGCCTCATGTTTTACTTCAAGTAGTTGATTACATTCAACACGAACGAGATGTTGAATCGATCGTTTAAGATCTGTTGGTCGCCTTTTACTTCCTACGACACTTACTACAGCTCCTCGCGTTTTGCCATCGCTACCTGTCATCAACTCCTTCACGCGACCCAACTTCCAAGTGTTTCTAGGCCGGTTGTCTTCTTTCACAATGACTACATCTCCTGGTTTGACTCCCGGTTCCTTTGGTGGCTCCGTGTTGCCACTTGCATACTGGTGAAATTGACGAAGTTCCGTAAGATACTCCCTTTGCCACCTGTTCCAAAAATGACCTTGAAGCAACTTGAGATACTTCGCTCTGTTGTTTGCGTCAGTCACACCGTCTTCGGGTGTAGTCTCAATTCTCTCAAGATTCACATCACCAGACAGCAACCTTCTTCCGATCATCAAATGGGATGGCGTCAACGGCTCCTCGATGTCATCATCGTACACGTACGTAAGAGGTCGCGAATTCAGTACACCTTCGACCTCTGTAAGGGTAGTAAGCAATTCTTCGTACGTCAATCTTGCTCTGCAAAGGGTTTTCTTCAGGCTACTCTTTGTACATCGGACCATTCTCTCGAAGAAACCTCTCCACCATGGGGCACGTGGCATATTAAACCTCCAGTTAACTCCCATCTGTAACACAAACTGTTGAACGTCTCGACTCTTGAAGGTCGCCGCATTGTCAGACACAAACAATTTGTTAACTCCTCTTCGTGCGAAGAATCTCTTCAGACATATGATGAATGACTGTGAATCCAAGGTGGGAACCAAATCCAGATGAACAGCTCTCGAACTTGCACATGTAAACAGCGCTATGTAGACCTTGTGCATTTTAGAGTCACCGCCATACACATTCTTTACGTAGAGGGGTCCAGCAAAATCCACTCTAGTGTTAGCGAATGCGAAACTCTTCTCTACTCGGAATCCTGGGAGTTCAGCTGGGGCGGAAGGGCCACATACTTTCCCTTGAACCTTCAAGCATATAGAGCAATTCCGTAGCTCCCTCTTTATCACTTGTCTTCCCTTGCTGACCCAGTAGCGGGATCTGACCTCTGTTAAGGTATCCTTCACCCCACGGTGCATCACCCTCTCATGACATTCTCGTACAATCAATGAAGTAAGATGACTCTTCTGCGGCAACAAAACGGGACGTTTTGTTTCATACGGCAAGGTAGAATTCTCCAATCTTCCCTTGCAGCGATACACGCCCATGTCATCAACGAACAGTCCTAGAGAATTCTTTACTTGATTAAACTTATCACCTGCGACGATAGGTTGCTGTATCTCACGCAGCCACAGTGCTTCTGCATTCTCTAGTTCTTCGATTGTCAGCGGCGCATCAGACGACGTATGCTCTTCTGCCGCGTTCTTCAACCTTTCCTTCAACTTGGAAATGAACCGCATCACGTATGCCGTAACTCGAAACAACTTCTTGCTGCTACTAAAGCGATCCTGACTTAGACAATCGCTCAAACATACATTCGAACCTGTTGAAAGGTTAGCACTCGTCACCACAACCTTCCGTTTAGACTCAGCCTTCATTTCCTTGAGGACACTTTCGTCAGGTGACTTTGTTTCTTTCTTCACTGGCCATTGATCTTCTGGTAGTTTCAGGAACTCGGGTCCACTCTACCACTCATCTGTTACCGCAAGTTCGGAAGCTTTCATTCCTCTCGAAGGTAGATCAGCGGGATTAACTGTGGTTGGACAGTAGTTCCAGCGACTAGGAGGGATCTTGCCTCTGATTTCCATGACTCTATTCTGGACGAATTGCTTCCAGTACTTCTCTTCTCCTAGAATCCAATACAGTACTGCCATTGAGTCTACCCAGCATTGTAGATCATCAATCTTCTGAATCTGCGACAGCGCGCCTTCCACGTGTTTCATTAGTCGAGCGAGAATTACCGCAGCCAGCAATTCCAGTCTTGGTATCGTACATCCACTGAGGGGAGCTACTCTAGTCTTCGATGCCACTAGCACTGTTCTCACTTCACTCGTATACTCTATTCTCATGTACACAGCTGCTGCATAAGCATACGAAGACGCATCACTAAAACCGTGTAGCTGCACAGAAACTGACTCCAAGTCATGTCCACTAAAATAACACCGCTTCACCTTAATGTCTCCGACCTTCTTCAGCTCCATTAGCCACTTATCGTAAGACTCTCTCAACTCTGGCGTAAGTTCATCATCCCAATCTCCTTTCATCTCGCAAATCTTCTGGAACAAGACCTTCATGTCAACAATTATAGGAGAGATCCAACCAAGAGGATCGTATACTTGAGCGGTCACCTTAAGCACTGTTCGTTTTGTAGCAGGCAGGTTCGTTGCAGCCTTAACAATATGACCGAGATCAACACTCAGCTCGTCAGTGTCATGGTTCCACGTTATGCCTAGGACCTTGTGCTCGCTTTCCTTGTTGATTTCGTGTTTAGTACCCAGTGTCGCGCTAGCATAGGTCCCGTCATCTTCTGACACGTTCATTGCATCATCGGAGCTTACCTCATCGCTGTAGTCAGACTCGCGTATCTTCTTGATCAGCTCCTTTGAATTGGATGACCACTTCCTTAGGTTGAAGCCAGCCTCTAACATTCTCAACTTTGACTTCAAGAACAACTCGTACGTTCCTTCTACGGTTTGATCTCCGGTTGTAAGGTCATCAACGTACAATGCCTCCAGCACCTTCTTCACGAACTCAGGATCACTAACGAGGTACTTGTTCATGTGGTATCTGAGGGTTGCATTGAGAAGGAACGGGCTGGATGACACACCGAACACGAGCCTTGCAAACCTCTTTACTTCTATCTTCGGTTGGTCAGAATTAATATCGTCAATCCACAAGAAACGCAGCGCATCTCTGTCTTTCTCCTCTACTCCGACCATCAGAAAAGCCTTTTCTATATCTCCAACCAACGCTACTCTAAAACAGCGGAATCTCATCATAATGTCTATCAGCAATGGTGACAGAGGCGGTCCTGCATACAAGCAGTCGTTCAGAGACGGACCCTCTTTCTTAGCAGAGGCATCATACACCACGCGTAACTTCGTTGTCTGCTTGTCTGCTCGTATGACCTCACGGTGCGGTAGGTAATGAACCTTGCTAGACGTCTCAGACGTTACTGTTTCTATGATCCCCCTTGTCTCTTGGTCTTTGATAACCTTGTCGTACTCACGCAGAACCTCTGGTGCCTTACGCAGACGCCTGACTAACGAGCTCAGTCTAGAACAACTCAGGGTATAGTTGTCTGGTAGGGTGGGATGTAGCTCCTTCCACGGAAGTGACACTTCATATCGCGCGTCTTTCATCTGTACCTTGTTTAAGAACTGCTGATATACTACATCTTCGCTTTCGTCACTCTCAGAAGCTATTCCCAACGCTTCAATCTCCCAGAACCTCGAAAGTTCTTTCTTCAACGGACACGGTTCGCTCAGTTGCTCGATGTCAAGTTTCAGCACGTGCGTATTATTAAGGCAAACGGACGACCCGGCTAGTCCCTGACTCGGTACGTGGACTGGGCCTGACAACACCCATCCAAGATGCGTTCCTATGGCGACCGGTCCACCGTTTCTTCCTCTTCGTGTCTCGCCAGTCATGAACTGCCAGTAGAAATCACTTCCAATCAAAATGTCAATCGGCATTCCTACATTACCACTAGAGCTATCAGCCATCTCAAGCGATGAGAGGTGAGCGTACAAGGACTTTGCAAATTCAATCTTCTGCTGTGATACTGGCGAACATATATTCGGTACTGCGTATGCGTTCAGGTACAAATGAATGCCACCACCGTATTTACTCACACAAAACTTCACTACATCACACGTTTTCGGTTGCTCGACTTCAGACCCGAAAGTTTTAATCAGTAAGTTCTCCGACCCGCAGTTGAAGTGCATTCCTGATACGGTTAGATATATACGACCTCTGCGACCCACTATCAAATATCAACCTTGCCCTCACTGACTTCTGACTCATAGGATTCGCGACATCGGCAACTGCCGTCTGCAAAAGGACCGAGGTCTTAGCGCTCACATAGAAGGTCGGTGTTTCGTCTGCGCTTGGATCTGGGGGGGGGGGGTTGGTATCGCACGCGTTTCGCTTGGGCCTCGCTGTTGCGGAAAACTATTGTTCCCTGGAAATTGGAATTCTGGCCCTCTCTGACAAACAATGCTGTGGTGCCTTCCCGAGCACTTCATGCACCTCATGCTAGAATGGCAGTCTTTCAGGACATGTCCAGATTTTAAGCAAAGAAAACAACGCCCTTTCTTCCTTAAAATGTCTTTGCGTTTATCGGGGTCTGTAACCAGGGTGCACTTATACGACATGTGTCCCGGTTGATCGCATAAATAACATCCAACCTGAACACGGTCATTAGTATGCAGCGCAGCGGCAGTAACAGGCTCACTGGATCTACTGCTTTTCGGTTTATCTGGAGCACTGGCGCTTGTTCCGCCCACACATCTGGTTTTCTCACGCGCTTCTAATTCATCTTTGAATGCCTTCATTAATTCAGAAATGTCCCAGGTGTCAGATTTCATTTTTTGGCTAACAATCAGTTGAAACTCTTCTGGGATCTTTTCCATAAGCACAGGGATTTCTGACTTAACGCCAAGAGCATCTAGACAGCGCACATTCGTCTCAATTTGATCATATACTGCTCTAACTCTCTTGTCATTAGCGCTTGTAATTCGGGGAATTTTCAACAAAGCGTCCATGTGAGAGCTAATAACCATTTGTTTATTTCCATATCTATCACGCAGTAAGGCGACAGCAATCTTATAATTTTCATTCGTCAAAGAAAGTCCAGCAATAGATGCCGACGCGGGGCCTTCCAAAAACGTACGCAAGTAATTCATTTTCTCAATGTCGCTCAATGATTCATTCGAGTGTATCGCTGCATCAAAACTTTCCCAGAATGTCTGGTATTCAGCGTGATTGCCCTGAAATTTCTTAATCACGAGCTTCGGTAACTTAATGTTATTCTTGTGCCCCTTACTTTGGCCACTTTTACTGGATTTTCCCGATCTTTCGCTGCTGCTTACGCTTTTCCCTTCGTTCAGAGACGATTGGTCTGGTTCAATAATAGCGAGCTCGATGTTTACAACTCGCTCATGCATTTCCGCTCTTAGGTCGCTCGTCTCTTCTATTTCTTTTTCTATGTCCTCTTCTTTTGCTAAATTCAGGATGGAGGAATCTAGGTCGTTCAAAACTCCAAGTTTCTCATTCAGAACATCTCGATATGTTCGGATCTTACCTCTGTTTTCCTCGCTAATCTCTGTCAACAGCAACTGGTCACCTTTTCGCAAACCGTCCTGACATAATGCGGGTATCAGCGGCCATCCCGAGGGGGCGGCCCCCGGGCAACCCACGGGCAACCCAGGGGCTTAGCAGGGATTTGTAGTAAAAACATGCCCCACACGCGGGGCATTAGAGCGCTTTTGCATTTTCGTCAAAATACCCCGGCGACATACCCACGGGGTTTGCACGTAATCTGCTGTCTCAACGTTCAGCGATTTTTGCCACAGGAGTCGCTCGATCGATCGACGTTCTTCGATATGTTTGTCCTTGAGGTAAGTCATATCATTATCATTCAAATTAAGAGATTAAATTAAGCCATCCACTGTCGGAAGAAATAAAGGATAATATTTGTATAAAACTATTAAGATTTTTGACACTTCTAAAACGTTTAGCTTCTAATACTTATATGTTGCCCAGGTTGCCCCAGGGGTGGGGGTTTTTGTCACAATTTTCTGCCCCACCCGAGGGGTTTAGCATGTATTTGTCATGGCTGCTGTGACAAATGCCCCTGGGTGCCCGGGGGCCGCCCCCTCGGGATGGCCGCTGATACCCGCATAATTCCTGTGACCTTGTCGTTTTTTCTTCAATCTTTTCAAGTCTTCCATTTTTTAAATCCGGCTCGAAGGACCATGTAGAACTTGTAGATAGCTAGCATCCACTATCTATCACTCAATACGTTTTAATCAGGTTGTAATAACTAACATTACATTGCTTTTAACTCTGAGCACCGCTCTCTTCACTCGCTCAAGACCATGCGGTCTTGTCACTGTCAACTGAAAACGTGTGACGTCACGCCTCTTACGTCACTCTATGTCACGCTTCTCGTACGTTGCATTACATGCATTTCTACAACTATTACTGAGTTATTATGCTTATATATTTACATTAGAAAGGAGAGCGGAATCCAGTAAGACTTAATATTTCAAGCTATAGTTCTATATCCCCAGTTGGTTCATCCAGCGGGAAGTCCTGGCAGCTTAGTCTGCCTGAGCGCTTCAGGGATATAGAACTCAGTCATTTCTATCTAGCGTCTCCGGCAAGTTTACCAAAATAAAATTGATCTCAAGTTAGTTCTATATCCCCAGTTGGTTCCAGCGGGAAGTCCTGGCAGCTTAGTCTGCTGAGCGCTTCAGAGATATAGAATTCATTTTTTCTAGCGACTCTGGCAAGTTTTAAATTACCAAAATAAGATTGATTTCAAGTTAGTTCTATATCTCCAGTTGGTTCATCCAGCGGGAAGTCCTGGCAGCTTACTCTGCCTGAGCGCTTCACCCAGTGTTGCCATGGTAACACTACTATCCTGGGGTCCTAATCCCCAAGAAGTGAACCACGTGAGTCTATGGGGCAAAGTGTGACCTGTATGGGAGCACTCCATCCCCACAAAATACACAAAGTGTATTCCCCATTGACGAACCCCAAAGCAAGCAGGGGGCAGGTTCCCCCCTCCCCCCAAGAAAGATGGGGCCATTTTTTCTCTTTTTTTTTTTTCTCTTAAGGGTGAGAGCGAAAATGACCGAGCATGCCAGCCCCTAATATATGGGAGTTCCCTGTGGCTGTGTGAAGTCTGCTCCCCCTAGCTATGACCGTGGTCCCATTAGTTTACTAGAGACTTCGTAAATAAGGTTTTGGGGACATCTTATGTATCTTTCATAACAGTCAGAGGACCAACGACCTAATGTTTTGATGAGCCAGGGTGGGATACCAACAGAGGCTGCAGTGCATCTTTAGTCAGGGGGTCCCACATGAGCACACAAAAAGTGAACCGAACGAAGGATTTCTTATAGACAAGTACGCCTCCATTGCCCTGACTGGGCAAACAGACTGGTTTGTTTTTCCTATTAATATAGTCTGTCCGGACCGAAAAGGATCCGTTTTGGAGATTTTAAGCTGGACCGACATGTGGTCTGGATTGTGATATGAGGGAAGAAAGCTTACCTTATTATAGGAAATTAACAATGCACTTTATTAACGCGATTTTACAAAATTCGCGTTAATTTAATGTATCTTAATTAATGTCGATGTAAATTTAATGCACGCTATTTTACAACATTGTTATTTTAAAGCACCTTTATTTCATTACAAAACCTTATTAGTTCATGACTCCTCTATTGGCTCTTCAGAGTCACTATCTGACAGGACGTCTTCGTTTAAAATCGAGTTCAAAATGTCTTTTGATTGATCTTTTTGTGTTACTGCAACAAACTGCGGTTTGGTTTCCGTCAATCAAACGAGTGAGCAGCTCTTGGTGATTTCACCGTGAGGCTTTGAAAGATCTTTTGAATTGATAGGGTCTAGTTAGGCTTCAAACCCAAATTTTCGGCTTTAAAAAGAAACATCCGTGCACTTGTCTTGGAAGGTTTTATTGACGGAAGCCAAAACGCAGTTTGGCGTTCAGAAATGTAAAGTGCGAGTTTGCAGAATTATGAAAATCGCAGTAAATAAAGCAAGATGCTTATCGAAAAAATCGCGTTAATTTAATGCATGTAAACCTAACTTTTGAAAAATTCGCGTTAATTTAGTGTAACGTAAATTTTCTTCGCGTTGTCAACGTGCATTGTTAATTTCCTATAATAAAGTATGTCGTCCCGTGACAAGTGCACATCAGGAGAGAATTTAGCATTGCATGTCAACTCACCTAAGCGCAGAAAACCGAAGAAGGCAAAAGTCATGCCTGCCCAGATCATAATGGAGTCATGGCGTGATGTATAAGGAATTGCTAAAAGACAATAGAATAGTTTGAGATGCTTGATTGTAATAGGTAAGCGAATTCGAGTTGAAACGCCCTGAGCACGTTTTATGCCCTTGCAAACCAGCTGTAACCGATTTTTTTTTTTCAGATCAAGATTGAAACCCCGGCAAATGTGAAAATGACGTACTGTGGCCAGATAGCTCTTAATAGATGAGTGTTTGATAGATTTGGCCAGGTAGGCCACATACTGTATAAGGGTGTCCTCGTCGACTGTTAGGCACTTTGAAGTGGTCGGACGGTACAGATAACAAAAATCCAAGAATCGCTTTTCAGCAGAGTTGTACGTCTGTCTAGTTGAGGTAGCAATGGAGAGATTGAAATACCTGTTGACGTCAGCTTCTAAATCTCCCATAGTGCCTGTGGAACCGGAGATGGCACCTGATCGGTATATGGAGCCAGGATGCGAAACTGATCCATCAGTTTGTATGTCCTTGACGTATGAAGCCGGGATATCCTGGAAGGGAGCTGCGTTGTAGCGCGTGTCCGGCTGCGTTTGGAGTGGTTGTGTTCGATCGACTTCGATGGCCGTATCTGCGTCGAAGGCTATCGCAGCAGTGCCGACCTGAGGCCGACTGGAGGGTGGAGACTGTGCCTGTAGCGCCTGTACTGCGGCTAGGGCTGCTTCGCTTGCCATGTCCCGAGAGGCGGCAGCGACGGATTCCTTGACCAAGCACCGAATACTCTGCAATTGTCCTTCGCTAAATTCGCCATGCGTGTCCTGGGGGCGTGCCGGTGGCGGATCGGCGCTTTCTGTTCGCCGAGGGTCAGTGTTGTCCTGTAGTGCGACGAGACCAGCATCTCGCAGTCGCTTGTGTAATGTGGGCCGTTGGCCGGTAGCACTGAGGCCCTGCTGGTGACAGAAGTTGCGAAGCTCTGCGTTCGATAGAGCCGCCAAGACTGTGGGCTCGATGGCGTTTTGCGAGTTGGACCTTCGGCTTCGGCTACGAGTTGGCGGCATATTGTTGTGCTGAAGGCCAAAAGCGACAAGCTAGAGCTTTCATCGTTCTGTAGAGAAGTCACAGTCGATTTCGTGCAACTAACACCGATATACGCGGGGAGAAATATAGATTTAGACAATTTGAGACTGAAGGCTAGAACTCAGCTAGAGAATGGAATGGCAAGACAGAAAGTGTGTGTATGCCAAAGCCGCTTGGCCTTGATTGACATGATGAAGGCTGGGAGGTGATTGGCCGAAATGGAACAGGCATGCCCTTCCCAAGCGAGCAATTTGACCTTTGTACCGAACCACAAAGGAGCCTCTGTCTTGCAGCAGATTGCGTTACAAATCTGATAAGCCATGAATAGGACCTCTATTATGATAAGTTACATTTCCTGGTTGACGCATTAACTTTAATTTATCTAGCTATAAATAAGCTGGAAAACGCCCATCAATACGAAAAACAATCTTAAATACATGTTTATAATGTACTCCTAGATATAATATTCATTCAAACTATCTACAAAATATCCTTGGGAAAACTATCGCTTACAAAGAAAGAGTGTTGTTAGTCGGTCAGATATGGAGAGCTAAATTAGATTATGACAAGAGGATCAATCAGTTGTTATCTGATCCGACGCTGTCCTCCAAACAATGGTGGAATATAGTAAATCATTATATGGTAAGAAGATGCGTTCTTCTATTCCTCCTCTTTTGGAAAACTGGCAATGTTTTACACTCGTTCTCAATAACACGTGCAGTTCGAAATTCGAAGTCGTTTCTGGTGTATGTCAATCAAACGGTTTCCATGGTGTTTGAAGTGAACCGTTGTGTGAGTAAATTCGGGAAACTAGCATTTTATAAACATGGCAAAGTCTTTCCCAAAGTCGCTTAGATGGAGAGTAATCATGCTTAGAGCCAAGGGTTTGCAAAATACGGAAATCACATAAACTTTATGTGTGAGCGAGCGGTTTGTGTATAAGATCAAAATAGGGAAATCACATAAACTTTATGTGTGAGCGAGCGGTTTGTGTATAAGATCAAAATAGGGAAATCGCACAAACTTTGTGTGTGAGCGAGCGGTTTGTGTATAAGATCAAAATAGGGAAATCGCATAAACTTTATGTGTGAGCGAGCGGTTTGTGTATAAGATCAAACAAGAGCCCATCTGGGCTTTCACTCGGGCCATATGAGATTGAAGATGAAATACACTTTCATTTGAAATCCTCTTAGTAATAACCAAAGGGAAGAATTATTAGCAGTCTTTAGGAGTGGCCGGTAGCGCGGTGACTTTCATTCTCTGCTCCCCTAGTATATATATACATGTATGTAATTTAATATTTTTGTTTTCTCGTATGTAAATTAAAGTAGTTGATCTTTTATTGAAAACACTACTTATTCATGTGTGTATGTATGTTCAGACTACTATCGTGCAGCTAGCTAGAGTCTTGAGATATCTGTCAGCAACTCGCAGCTAGTTAATAAATTAGTACTGTTCAGACCTAGTAACTTAGTAGGTGTTACTTTTTGTTTTTCCCTCTTCTGGTTTGTTTCTATCTCTAAAGACCTCTAAAAGATAGAAATATAACTGCCCTTGGCGCAAGTGTTTCGTAATCGCAAATAATTGACCGCCAAAGTGCTCAATTGAACTTTCAACCAAAATATTACAACTGTGCGAAAAACTGCTACTGACTGGTGTTTGGCGATCCTCGTTATCCATGATGGCTCAATTGACGTACAATACACCCGGTAGTTGTCGTGGTAAGAGAAATTACCTTGGAGCGAGTAGTGAACGTGGTCGTAGCGAGAGCTAGAAGTCGGCTAGATCGGATGATAACACTGACTTGACATTTGTGTACATTTCAAAACCTTAAAATAACTAAAATCTGTCATCGATGGGCTTTTAGCGCGCTAGATTCTATTCAAGCTACCCGCTAGGTAGCTTGGAACTTCAAAGTATTCCACCGACCACTAGCTAGCTAATCACCAGAGCAGAAAAACTGTTCAGACTAAAGAAGCTCGCTACCTCCTGTGGTTAGCTAGCTAGATTTACTAGCCTGAACACGGCCACACGTTTACAATTTAGTCTGCAGGTCCGATAAAACTGCAGGTTCCAGTCGTAAACAGTCCGAGTTTGACCAAAGTGAAACGATCGAGCTGCTCGCGTCCGTAGATATATATTTCTTCGTTTGCACTTTTGACATGATATAATTCTTCAAATGGCACCATTGTTTTATTTCTTATGTTTAATAATACAGTTCTCAGCTGTAAAAAAAATAGAACATTCTATGGAAGATTTCTTGAGTTTTCGTACAGTATTTCAAGCTATGCTGTAGTGCGAGTTCAGTTACGCCACAAATGTCGGTGAAACTAATACCGTGTTCATTATTATCGCTTTTCTCTATGTCGATTGGTCACAATGATTTCCTCTTTCAGTTTTTCCCTTTAGTTTGGACATTAGGGATATATCCTTGGAGATTTCGTACAGTTTAGCGACCGTTGTGTCGAAAGTAGAAACGTTCGTTTGTCATGAAAGTGCGTAAACAAACTGTCACAAGCGGTTTCATAGCAGCTCGATGTTTGACTCCCATATAGTCGATGATAACTTATATAGCTTCATATGTACGTCGATTTCTCACAAGGATTTCCTCTTTCAGTTTTTCCCGTTAGTTTGGACATTAGGGATTTATTCTTGGAGATTTCGTACAGTTTAGCGACTGTGTGTTGAAAGTAGAAAAGAGCCCATCTGGCCTTTCACTCGGGCCACATGAGATAATTTGAAGATGAAATTAATTTAACGTCTCCGATCAATTCCTCTCTCTTTGCTGGCAGTTCATGCTTCTTGTTCGTATAGTTGCTCCACTGAGCCGTAACCACAAAACGAGCACAGCATTTCAGTTGGCATACACTGCGTACATCTGCTTAACTAATTAGATTTGTAAAAATCTTAGCGGATCATGTAAATATTCCGCTTGGCTCAAATATGAGGGTTTCTGCCGTCAAAGTTCATTTTTTGTTTCAGTTTTCCCCATATTAGCAGACTTGTATAATGTCTCGAGCTCTCCGAATACAGTAGAAAGACTCTGGTTATTCTGTCGTAAAACATGGACCTGACCCACATTTAGGTTGTGTTGCATAATTGCCCACCGACGATGGAATAGATTTCTGACAATGACTATTTGAAATTGATATCTCCTTGTCTCGCCTCGTCTGAGAGCTTTGAGCTTTCTTATCTGAGCGCGCCTGAGGAAATCTAACCTTTGTTTGCGTGACCAGCACAGTGCAATCTGATTGGTTGGAATTTGACCTTTAACGCATGCGCAGAAGCCGTCTGACATGGATTAAAAAAAAAAAAAAAACACTTGCATTTTAAGACTCGGCGCTGCCACAGGCAGCCCGAGTAAATAGGGAAATCACATAAACTTTATGTGTGAGCGAGCGGTTTGTGTATAAGATCAAAATAGGGAAATCGCATAAACTTTGTGTGTGAGCGAGCGGTTTGTGTATAAGATCAAAATAGGGAAATCGCATAAACTTTATGTGTGAGCGAGCGGTTTGTGTATAAGATCAAAATAGGGAAATCGCATAAACTTTATGTGTGATCATGAGCGAGCGGTTTGTGTATAAGATCAAAATAGGGAAATCGCATAAACTTTTATATGTGTGAGCGAGCGGTTTGTGTATAAGAAATCTGATTGTTTATATAGCTTCAAAGGTCTTGGAAAAAGAATTAGTTATTTTTATTCATTCAGTTGCAGATATGCTCCTTATAAGAGGTTTTATCGAGCAATACCCTCGAGCTCTACCTCGACGAGCTCCAAGCATGGATACAAAATTCGACAGGGCAAATATATTTTTTGAAACTCTCAGGACATGGATTATCGGCAATGCTCTCGACTGACATTTCGGTGAGGAATTCAAGCAAATAACAATCGTTTTTCGGCTTAGTATCCGCCATATCTCTACCTATGTCGCCTCAAATTACTTACGATTTCGTTCACCTCCTACACTATTTATGTTTCCTCCACATCTGGGAGTTGTATGGCGACGTTTTATTTAGCATGCAGACCAGTGTTGCCATAGAAACATAGTTGAGTGACATCCACCAAATTGACGTTTTCCGTTGGAAATTCAATTTCGAACCTGCACGTGTTATTGAGAACGAGTGTAATACACGACTCTCAAGAAAATTTTAAATTATGATTTACTTAGTCCGTTAATTAAATAAAAATTAATTAAATATTAATAAAGTTGAAGTTAATAAATTAATAAAGTTAATATAACTAAAGCATGTGGTTATGAGGGTATTAGCAATACGATGATGTAGGATAGGAATTTGTAATTCTTTCACGTGCTTGATTAACTTTTCTTTTAGAGCTGGTCAATTTCCAAGTCGTTGGAAACTAGCAAATATTTTTAGAGACAATCGCCAGTCAAAATCTAATTATCGCCGTTTCACTATTAGCTCGTTTATCCAAAATATGGCAAAAGGTAGTTTTTAAACACTGTCTTGTATAATTGCCTAGTAATTTCCACATGCTTTCTTCTATTAAATAAAGCAAGTAGAACAGAGTTTGTTGTGCTCTGTGCTCTGACAAAAACACACAGAAATCACTCGCCGCTACGCGACTCGTGATTTCTGTACTCTTTTGTCATGTTCTACAGCTCCAGTCGTGTTTTTGTCAGAGTACAGAGTACAACGAACCCTGTTCTATTTGTTAAATAGAACACAAGGGAACCATCTTCTATTTGTTTTATGATATAAAACTCGATCTACGCGGAGAGAGATTACCAAGCGTGCATGATGCTAAAAAAATCA
The DNA here is from genome assembly GCA_030867875.1 of Actinernus sp. WN-2022. Classification (NCBI taxonomy): domain Eukaryota; kingdom Metazoa; phylum Cnidaria; class Anthozoa; order Actiniaria; family Actinernidae; genus Actinernus; species Actinernus sp. WN-2022. Next base: position 48,518,509 of record JAOWCC010001634.1, on the reverse strand, counting down.
AGCACGCCGGTCAGCCAATGAATCGCGCGTTGTAAGGAAGCTCCCGTAATTTACATAATAACTATTTAATTCATCTCCTGTCAGTATGGGTAAAGACAATCCTCATATGGGACCTGTAGATTTCCTTGCGCTCAAGATACTCCCGCGTGTTTTTGTAACGCTCTGTTTTAGAGCGACTAAAGTATCCCAACATATCCTGCAGGAATTATTACACTTTAATCATTTTATCAGGTTCATCGTATCCGGGGTTATTATAGTCTAGTGTGTCTTCTGTCTCGGTTGGTAGGGTACTCACAGCATAAAGAGCACCTGTCGATAAAACACAAACAACAAACACGTTACCAATTATACTGACTATAATCATATCTTACTTCCTACCACCTTCTTAAAGGCATTGTGTCAACCCCCTGGCCAAATGATAAAGCATCTCATGATGAAAGACAAGAATGACTACTCAGATTAGCAGAGTCTGTTTTCCACGTACACTGTAGAAAATTGGAGACAATTTTGATGAAATATGGCAAAGATACCAAGTGAATGAAAAAATGCTCCTTTTAAGTGTATCAGTTACATTTAACTGCTCTAACTTTCTCCTAGTAACTTAGAGCAACTTGAAATCGGTTCACTGCATGTAACAATTTTGATGAAATATGGCAAAGATACCAAGTGAATGAAAAATTGCTCCTTTTAAGTGTATTTACTTTTAACTGCTCTAACTTTCTCCTAGAAACTTAGAGCAACTTGAACTCGGTTCTATAATAATGTCTATATAAGCTTATGTAATCCACGTTAATCTTTGCCATCGTATCCTCTATCGAAAAAGTGTGAAATAGATATCAGGACTTTCACATGCATGGTATTTCTCTTCTTTCTCAAGGTTTTATTTTTGTACTTTTGTTTTAAAGCGGAAACCTGAAGGTTCAAGTTAATAGACAATGCCCCATTAACCTGATACCACTTCGCTTCGGTGACAGAAGTACCAATGACGCTACCATGCACGGTACCTAGAATAGCAGCCACTTAACCCATGCCTACCTTCGTCAGGATTTCCATGATTTTCGCTAGGTTCTTCATACTCATGCGAGCTTTGATAGTCGGTCGATTTATGTAGGGAACCCTAGTGAATCAAAACAACAATATGTTAGCATAATACAGAATTTGCAAATATTCCTACTTTAAATATTATCTGTTCTGCATTGGCTTGTGGTTGGCACCTCGGGTCCCGCCACATTTGCATATTGTTCTGGGATATTCTTCAATGGTCTTCAATCGTAGAAGGCCAAGTGGCAATGCAAAACCGATGTTTTCTTGCCAGCTAAAACTAAAACAAAACAGTTGGAGTCCAACTAACGTCCGAGAGAGCCTGAGACGAGTGAGATATCCTGTGATATTGTACAGTAGTTATTTGTACTCTAGAAAACTCACCTTTTTTATTTAAAGAGAAAACGTTGGATAATAAATCTCTTATTAGACAGTAGAGTATGTAGTATGGCAGATCTTTTTACCCCTCAATTTGTATTTAGGAAATCATATGGTTTCGAGGATAAATTCGAACGAGTGAGTTTTAAGAGTATCACAAATGCACGAGCCCGCAGGGCCAACACCCCAATTACCACCCACCCTCTACAGCCGTATTTTGCAACCTCTCATGTTCTTACATTGCTTATTCTTCACGTTCTCGCAGGTGAGTGAGCACATTATCATATTCAACATTTGATGTTGTTTCAAAGGAGTCGTCTCTTTTCTTTATGTTCCATGCAATCTTATACAATCGGTTCGCACCAATTCCAAATATCTTGTTTACCTCCTTTGCAGGAGCATGATCACGGAGACGTCGAATTTCTTGAAGTTGTTCCTCAGATAATACTTTACTAGCAGGCATTGTAATATCTCCTAGGAAGTCTTATTTTCAAAAAGTGGTTACTTTGATGTTTTCCTGCGTAATCCGACATTTTTATGACTAAAAAAAACAGACCCCCCCCCAAAAAAAAAAAAAAATGGCGGCAATACAGTAAATAAGGAGTGGGCCAGAAGCACCATTGTGTATACTACTCTTTTTAACAATATATTACTGACACAAAAATTCGAACAAATTTGGATATTAATATTTATGAGGTGAAAAGCGTGCGACTGTTTCATTGGATCACACATAAACAACAGACCATAATAAATTTCACACTTTCGGCTCATGCGGTGTTGGACACGCTGCACGTGACTCAAGCTGACCAATCAGAGTGCTTCTAAAGTTGTGACACGGTTTCTGTTCAAAGAGTTCAGAGAGGACGTTGTTTGTGCTTTCTTTTAATTGTGCCGTATCAGAATATTCTGAACATATTATTCATAAAACTGACAAGGGAAACACGAGAACAATGCTTGGATGACGTTTCAAGAGCAGATAAGAGAATAAATATGTATCTAATCACTTCTTCGTCTTTGGCTCCTTCCATAAATAAAGTGACTTTACATTTCTTTACGGCTGTCATCAGTATGCTTACCTCGTAAGTAGCAGGGCTAGCTACAGTCTCGTATGCATGCCTAGAGCCTATAGTATGCTTACCTCGTGAGTAGCGGGGCTAGCTACAGTCTCGTATGCATGCCTAGAGCCTATAGTATGCTTACCTCGTGAGTAGCAGGGCTAGCTACAGTCTCGTATGCATGCCTAGAGCCTATAGTATGCTTACCTCGTGAGTAGTAGGGCTAGCTACAGTCTCGTATGCATGCCTAGAGCCTATAGTATGCTTACCTCGTAAGTAGCAGGGCTAGCTACAGTCTCGTATACCTGCCTAGAGCCTATAGTATGCTTACCTCGTGAGTAGCAGGGCTAGCTACAGTCTCGTATGCATGCCTAGAGCCTTTAGTATGCTTACCTCGTGAGTAGCGGGGCTAACTACCCGGGGGGGGGGGGGTACTCCTGTTTGTGACGTATTATGTATGTGCCGCCCGGGTGGGTCAGGGTTTTGAGCTTGGTTTGGGCAGGTAGGGTCAGGGTTTTGACCTGATTTGGGCAGATCAGGGTCAGGATTTGAGTATAATTTGGGTTCAGTCAGGGTCGGGGTTCTGGTTTTTCTAGGCAGTTAGGGTTCAGTTTTTTTTAGCTACTATGTCAAAAAAATACATTCTGTTGCCGCATTTTGATCGCCTGCCCACATGCAAGCACTGAGGTTCCCATACATCGTGACGCCGCTAATTCGTACTTCAGTACTTATCTATGTACTTCATCTGCTGATTTGTTTACCCAATGACACGTCCCGACTTGAAATGTTCCGTATTTTGCATGCAATCCCGGTACGCGGTATACCAGCCGGGGTATATATCCGACCGTGTTTTGAAAACAAATTAAAGAAGGGGCAATCAGGGTTTTTTCCCCCAAAAAGGGGGCAATCAGGGTTTTGGAGCTCGGATTGGGTCAAACAGGGTCAGGGTTTGAGCCTCTTGGCCTCACATACATACCCATTTTTCATGTAAGTACCCCCCGGGGCTAACTACAGTCTCGTATGCATGCCTACAGCCTTTAGTATGCTTACCTCGTGAGTAGCGGGTCTAACTACAGTCTCGTATGCATGCCTACAGCCTTTAGTATGCTTACCTCGTGAGTAGCGGGGCTAGCTACAGTCTCGTATGCATGCCTACAGCCTTTAGTATCCTTACCTCGTGAGTAGCGGGGCTAACTACAGTCTCGTATGCATGCCTACAGCCTTTAGTATGCTTACCTCGTGAGTAGCGGGGCTAACTACAGTCTCGTATGCATGCCTAGAGCCTTTAGTATGCTTACCTCGTGAGTAGCGGGGCTAACTACAGTCTCGTATGCATGCCTACAGCCTTTAGTATGCTTACCTCGTGAGTAACGGGGCTAACTACAGTCTCGTATGCATGCCTACAGCCTTTAGTATGCTTACCTCGTGATCGAGTAACGGGGCTAACTACAGTCTCGTATGCATGCCTACAGCCTTTAGTATGCTTACCTCGTAAGTAGCAGGGCTAGCTACAGTCTCGTATGCATGCCTACAGCCTTTAGTATGCTTACCTCGTGAGTAGCGGCGCTAGCTACAGTCTCGTATGCATGCCTACAGACTTTAGTATGCTTACCTCGTGAGTAGCGGGGCTAACTACAGTCTCGTATGCATGCCTAGGGCCTTTAGTATGCTTACCTCGTGAGTAGCGGGGCTAGCTACAGTCTCGTATGAATGTCTACAGCCTTTAGTATGCTTACCTCGTGAGTATAGCGGGGCTAACTACAGTCTCGTATGCATGCCTAGAGCCTTTAGTATGCTTACCTCGTGAGTAACGGGGCTAACTACAGTCTCGTAATGGTATGCATGCCTACAGCCTTTAGTATGCTTACCTCGTGAGTAGCGGGGCTAGCTACAGTCTCGTATGCATGCCTAGGGCCTTTAGCTTGACTCGTTTTTGTCTGTTTGATGGGTTGTGGGCTGGCAGTCTGTTGGATCAGCGGCTGGTACACAGGGATCTGGCCGCTTGCGTCACGTAATCTTGTGTTCTGTACTAGCGGTTGATAGCTGGACGAATAGCTTGGAGTGTCGTATTTCTGGCTGTTACTGCCGTTCATAGCTTGACTTGTGTCTGGCCCTCGCTCGTACGTGGGATTAGCTAAAACAAAACGTAATCCGGCTATCATTTGTATATGGTGACAGCGGTTAACTACAGTACGCATCAGTAAATCACGCCTATAATGTAACAACATGATCTCGAGTTTGAAATTACGATTATCGTAAATTCTTATTGGCCGCTGATATTACTATAATCGTAATTCTCGAGACCAGTCAAGGATAAAGATAAAGATTTGTCACATTCCGAACGGCGGTAGATGGGCTAAAGTGGTGATGACCTCTGCGCTACACTACACTACGCGCAAAGGGTTATGAGTTCGAACCCAGTAGGATCGTTTGCTAAAAACTTCTCTTCTTCACCTTTTCTTCTTGTGTACGTGTGAACCCTAGCTCTAGGTGGGTGAGAACCCGTCGTTTACCCGTGATCTCGTCCGATGGTTAGGGTTAGTTTTGTGGTTCGGGTTAGGATGTCAGTAGAATTATGATTATCGTAATTTCAGCGGCCTATAACAATTTACGATAATCGTAATTTCAACCTCGAGAACACGTTGAATGCAAAGAACCAACCTCGTTCCCAGGGGTCTTTACGCGATAAGGCACGTAAAGACCCCTGGGAACGAGGTTGGCATGGAATCTCTCAGCGTTTGATGTATTTTCGAAGGAAAAAAGGTGAAAGAAACGTGTATTGTGATCAACACAAATCTCAGACTTTGAAATGAGTAATCGTGGTAAGAAATTAAAGCTTTGTTGCCAATACTAACTAAGGCCCGGTTCAAACGTCGAACTTTTCATGCGCCGAACTCAATTAGATCAAAAGAAGCCGCCTAATGATCTTTTGTTTCAATTGAGTTCGGCGCATGAAAAGTTCGACGTTTGAACCGGGCCTAAGATGTATCGCCTACGCCGCATCGTTCACTGTTAATCGATCCGCCATCTTGGAGAAAAAACCAAATTGGTTTTGTCACGCATGTTCAGACGTTTGAACACCCTGTTATCATACAAGCTCACCTTCACTCTTCCCTCCATTGCTGGTGCTTTTGTGCCTAAAATATAGAAGAACTACGTTGAGTACTCAAGGTGAGAATATAACTACGTTACGTAGCTAGCCCGTGAGGCTTGGTATTTATACAATAAACAGAGCGCGCACTCTGATTGGTCGATACCAGAAGTCCATAACCAGAAGTGTCCATCTGTATTGGGGTAGCGGCAGGTAGCGGCCCATCAGTTTACAGAGTAGTCTATTTTTAGAAATGCTAATCTCAAATTTGGCGGGCAAAAACAATGGCGGACATTGGGTCAAATGAGGGAGTCGGGACTCCGGGGGGGCACTCATGTACCCGACGTAAATGAGATGTGCGGCGGTACCGGGAACAGGTTTGAGCTCAATTTGGCAAACCAAGTCTTGTTTTGGAGCAAATTAACTATCAATTCGGGTTGATTTTCATAAATTTAATGGAAATTCTGGTTAATAAAAACACCTTCACTACATTTTATTTTGCAAGCTGGGTCGTGCTCTGAAGACGACACCTCACATACCTCCCCTATATCATGCAAGCGGTGCCCCCCGGTTTGAAGCTCAGTACATACAGGTCGCCAAGCGGTGCTACAAACTACAAAGTGGCAAATGTCGTACTTTTGACGACTAAAATTGAAGATATTGGAATTCAAATGAAAAGAAATGTATAGACTGATCATCTGTGCCTCTTCTAATGGATCTTGGGGTGATTTGAGAAAGTTCAAAGTGATTTTCAAGGCTTCAAGTGTTGACTAGCGACGAGTATAAAAAATTGAATCAATGACAATGAATGAAAACGGAACCGCAAATTCACATTCATCTCGCTGAAACAACTGGCCAGCAATAACTGACATCATACAAGGACAAAATTACATCAAAGTAAGCCAAGTTTACTGTTAAATTTTTATTTAATTGTTTTGTTTTTAATCCATTGAAATCCTTGGAAACTCGGTCGCATGTGACCCGTTGCCGTGAGGCAGTTGATTCAAATATAAATCTTGTTTAAGAAAAAAAACCTTGCTTGTATTAATAGTTTAAGAACTGGAATTTCATTTCCAGCTGCGATAGTTGCGTTCAGTTTTCTAGTTTTCGATTGTGAAGTTTATTCTTGGAGATGTAAAACAGTTACTACTGTCTTTAATAAAACAGCAAAGTGACAACTGTTTCATTGTTTGATTGTGCACAATCTGATGAACTGCCTGATTTTTGCTAGTGTTCAGTATACCAGAAATTGACTTTTTTCACAGGTTATAGCTATTTTCTCTCAGCTCCAGTCGATTATTAAGCCTTACTTGGAGATTTGCCGTGCTGTTCTTTTATCTGCCAAGCGCAAATTACTTACAGGATTTTCAAATTTTCACTTGAGCTCAAAGATGAGTCAAACTCAAAGAAGTAAACAAACTCGTAGACTGCTATATCAAACGTTTTTTTCACCCTCCTAAACTCGAGGAAAAAATCAGGAAGGTGAAAAAAAACGTCTGATATAGCAGTCTAACAATCTCGGTGCACTTAATTGACTCTTGAGAGAACATGTGATTGTATTTTTCAGTAAATTTCTTAGGTCATATTATAAACAAAAATAGTATGATTTGAACGTAATATTTATCACTTGATGTATTTATGCCAAATATCACTACAAAAATCTGCGTTTATGAACCAAAAGGCAAAACTTAGCTTCGTTCTGTGTACATCACACACTGCTGTAAACACGAAGTCTTATACAGATGAAACGGGAAAATAAGGTTACAAAGGAACCACATGTTCTGGTTTATATGGACTAATGGTTTTTCCTGAACATGTGGTGCTCACCAGTTCTTGCATGCCTGTTATAAATGAGAAATAGCTGTTTCTACACTAGCAAGTAGCATTCGCTCGCCTTGTCCGCCAAAATTTTGTCGCATATATAATTAGCTATACAATATTACAAACAAAAGAAATCGTTGTCTTAGCCAATCAGGTGCTGCTGATAAAATTTCGAAGAATATGATTGGCTGCGAGATGGCGGGAAAAGCTTTCTATAAATAGACTACTCTGTAAACTGATGGGCCAAACCCTATAGTGGTAGATGGACACTTCTGGTTATGGACTTCTGTCGATACCCATGATCTATTAGAGTTTTTACAACAACATCCAATTTTCTCGCTTTCTGATTGGCTCTCCGCTATATGCAAAATAAGTACATACGATGAAAATGACGTCACTCGCAAGCCGTAGAAGCTTCACGGCGAGGTTTGTGAATTCAAATGGACTTCGCTTCCAAAAACAAGAAAGTGAGGATTTCACAAGCATTTTATTACTAGGAGAAGTTAATCGGTGAGTCAAACTCTTTGGAGTGTGCCATTTGGCAAAACAAAAAAATTCTCTTGAGTGGAGAAAGTTTCGGAGAATTTGTAGTCAGACTGTGTGACTAGACTAGTTCTGTCAGAGTTCAGAAGTTTTGAATTATATAACAATAACTTTTCTGATCCAGAAAAAAAAAACAAGAAAGGATTTCACATGCATCCATCAATTACAGAAGTGAACCAAATTGCCTTTTGTTTAAAGACCCTGTGTCCGAGCCCATGGTGCTTTGCGCCAATGTTATGATTAGTTTGTTTATCAACGGCCGCATAAATTAAAGGCCAGCTTTTAGGCGAACTAAAATGCTCTCGATTGTTTATAAGTTTCATAAAAGAAGTAAACATACACTTTTAGATAACGAATTTAATAATTTCTACCGGATTAAAAACCCAATCGAGCCCACGAATTTCCCCCGGATGCTTCGAATATGATTTTAACAGTACGCTGCAGGACGCCAGTTGTTCTGTTACGAGTGCGACTTTTCACAACTCTACAAGCAAACACATACTCTTGTTACCTTGTTTTTATGTCTCCAGTATTACTAAGCTGTATTTGAAGATCTCTACTTTCCTTGCGAATGATATATTTTGAGTGCAAAATGAAATGTCGTACTCGCACTCGAGTCAAACTCACAGCGAAGTAACAGCTGAACTCGGCAGATTGGAGTTTGACCCGCGATCGTAGTTTTGGTAGCAAGACTTTCTGGACGTACTGGAGGATGAAAAAAAAGGTTAAGGACATTGCTTTCTCTGCTAATAAAAATACAAAACATATACAGATACAGATAAGTCGTAACACCTCAGTGGAGCTTAGCCGTGCGAAATTATAATTACGAATGTTCTTGATGCCAGAAGTGGTTGCTTTGTATTTCCAACGAAGCCCGCCTGTCCCTTAGTGCAGCAAATCCCCGGGAAACTCACGCAGTAGTCCTTTTGAACCACAAGTGTTCTCTTGTAGACCTAGAGAAAGTAAAATGTGGACTTCGCCTCGCTGTCTCGGTCCTTTCTCCGGCATTCCTCTACTCGCCACTCTAGACCGGGATTCGAAGAAATATTCGAACTAAAGTTTCATTTTAATTTCGAAAGATTCGGGAGTCACATAACAACAACAACGATCTTTCTGATTTCGTAGCCTACGAAAATGACTTGCGCGCGCAAAGCACCATGGGCTCGGACACAGGGTCTTTAAGAAAGCTTCTCTCGGCAACGGTAATTAGAAGTGTACGTTTTGACTTTCAATGGCCTTTTTCGACTCGAAAGCAGTTTATTACGCACTCATTTGAAGCTATAAGTGCTTCGTTGTTGTAAAAAACAAATCGCACACATTTTGCCATTGTCTGAACTCGTATTGATCATAGAAATGACGTCATAAAATGTTCAAAACTCAAGTGGAACAACGAGCGTAGCTCGCAGATGTGTGCATATGACGTCACAGGTCACGCGATCTGTTTCGTTGGGAGAGTTCGCTAATAACGATATTTTGTGTCTATAATCATTACAACTGTTATGCTAATGTTCCAATCATGATTTCAAAAGACTATACTTTGTGCCAGGAACATTTTGGCGTGGCATGAAACATCGCTATTACTGTAAAAAAATAGAATTAAGTTTGCCGTGCGTCTGTCCTCTTATAGATACACAGATGAAATCACAACGGGAAGAGAACAAAGAAATGCGCCACGAGAAGCAGTCGAGACTAAATTTGAGATAAATCAAACTGTTCAAAACCTCTGTCGACCGTTATACTTTGCGAGGTGTAGCTGTTGTTTCATACCTTCTGGAATACTAAAGACAATACTAAATTATATCGCTGTTGTGTTTTCGCTTTCAGATCTTCTAAAGGTCCTCTGCAGGGTACAGTCACATGCTGATATAATAATTCATTAATGACTGATTCAGTGAGCTGGTGATCCCATGGGAAAGACAGGAAACAGTCACGTGCTGATATATCACTTCAATAACCAATGAATTAGGCTCGTGATGGCCCATGGGAAAGGCTTTACTGCATGGCAAACAAACTTCAAAACAGTGTTTTAGAAAGATCGACAATCAATTGAAGATGGAAAATAGCATTTACAAACAGGTTTTGCTAATAACACTACCGATCTCGTACCAGGGCCTTTAAATAAATGAAGTAAATTTGTTTTTCCATGCAGCTAGCACAACCACGTGATTGCATTCCTGCAAAGGGCCCATTTCATCAGTATCATACGAAATTGGCTTGAGTCGCGCAAAGCGTAATATTCGAAATAGGGTCTTAAGGTTCCTATCTATAAAGTACTAACATGTGGCGCTTTTTTGCGAGAGGTTCTTTTTGAGGTATCCATTCCATCAAGCCATCAAGTGGACACATTTTCTCATTTACCTTCTCCTGCATCGGACGACGCCATAAGCAACAACAGCAATTATGAACAGAAACAAGACGGTTCCCACGGTAGACAAGGCGATAACTAATGAAGTATTTCCTTCGCTCTGTTGACGACTGTCTCCTTGTGACGAGGTTGATGTCATCATTGTTGTTGTTGATGGTGTGGATGATTTTGTTGTTGGTTGTGGAGATAGAGTTCTCGTGTTCATTGTTGTTCTGGTTACCGGTAAATTTGTCGGCCTCAGTGTTGGGGACAAGGTTGGGAATTCTCCATTATAAACTGCGAGAGGAAATAAAGGAAACGTTAATTGTTACGTTCCGGTATAAAAGGGCCATGCAGGCCACCTTCAGTTGTCACTCAGACTGGAGTACATCTCTGTGATGCTCCGCATGGATGCTCCCTACTCATTGCTTATCGCGCGAAATTCAAATAAAATTTCTCTTTGTAATGAACTTATTATTATCGTCCCCTTGGGACGTTCATACTCCTTATAAACCACTCCTTAGACCTGTCACACCACTTGACGTCGCACTTTCAGCGGCCCTAGTTTCCAAGCTGCTTTTCTGTTTTCTTGTATGATTGTAACACATTCTGTACGTCTCAATAAAACCTTGCTGACTTCCGTGCGGCTCCCTCCAATAGTGTCATTGTCATTAATAAAATAATGTAAAATAGATAGGGATTACTTAATGGGACGTGTTGGCGTATGGTATTTACGCACGAGTTTGTTTTCACAAAACGAACGAGCGAGGTACGAGCTTGTGAGTTTTGTGAAAACAAACAAGTGTGTAAATACCATACAAAAGCACATTCCATCTTGTAATTTGTTTATTACATACATACTGAGATTTTTCTCCAGTATCAAACAGGTTTTATTTAGTTCTTGTTATTGAACACGTACATTTGTAGCTTTCAATTTTTTGTTTTGCATTTCGTATCCGACTCAACGTAGACTAAAATATATGCTCGATACAATCAAAATGGAAAGAAAATCTTACTTTCTAAACTGACATCAGCCTTGAAATAGTTTTCAACATCAATATGAAACTGTCTTTGATTCAACAAATAAAGTTTACAAGTTTACATCGTCAATAGATTAGTATACCTGCTTTTTCCAAGTTGTTTGCTACGACGGTTTCCAGACATCTCCACGGCTTGTAGGTTTTCTCTGCTCAAAGAATATTTACGATTTTTCAAATGTGGATGGTCTATGGAAGTTGAAATCAGTCCACGAAGGATTGAAAGCTCGTAATCTTCGCCGTATTTTCTTTTGACACTAAGAATGATTTCACATAGATTATCTCAATATCTGTTGAGTTCTTTCGGTAGAATTCCGCTTCTTCTTTTTCTCTTTGAGTAACTTTACGGCTGTTTCTCTAAGTTTTTGCTCTTGTGATTTTGTTTTCTTGGTCGATAATACACTCCTCAATTACCCTATATCATTATGACGTCACGGCTTGTTTATGAGGGGGACAGAATCGACTTGAACAATAGAATTTTGAACTAAATCTGCTCTGCTGAGGAAAATTTAACTTCGAATTGTCTGGTTTCCAGATATCAGCTGTATCAATGTTTATCCCACAATATTTACCGTATTTGGTGGCTGTTAGCGCTATTCTACGTTCTTCAAAATGCATTTGATAGCGATTTCCTTTGTGTTGTTGCTGTTTTGTCCCTGTTTTGTCCCCCTCCCACGACCGGGATCCTTAGCGTTTAAACAATAGATTGTTTTGATATGACGTCATAGTGATATAGGTCAATTACCCTATATCATTATGACGTCACGGCTTGTTTATGAGGGGGACAGAATCGACTTGAACAATAGAATTTTGAACTAAATCTGCTCTGCTGAAGAAAATTTAACTTCGAATTGTCTGGTTTCCAAATATCAACTGTATCAATGTTTATCCCACAATATTTACCGTATTTGGTGGCTGTTACCGCTATTCTACGCTCTACAAAATGCATTTGATAGCGATTTCCTTTGTGTTATTGCCGTTTTTTCCCCCTCCCACGACCATGATCCTTAGCGTTTAAACAATAGATTGTTTTGATTTGACGTCATAATGATATAGGTCAATTGAATTGGAAGTTTTAACATCGTTAGTTGGCTGTTTACAGATCAATATTACATTATTATTTTTAAAAGTCAAAACCTCCAACTTTCGTAGTGAATTTGAAAATCCCGATATGTTTTGGCAGGTGTTTTCTGATTGGACGAAACGCTTTTCGCACGTGTGGAAAATTCGTTTCGTGATTCTGATTGTATAAGGAAAATTGTGAAGTGGGTTTTCGCATGAGTGATTCCATTCGTAAATCTCAGTATGTATGTGATAAAAATGTTTTCTAGATACTGATAGAGAATAGAACACATAAATGTTAAACTTAAGAGTAACAGATAACTAAAGAGCTTATCCTGTAGTTTCTGCGCTACTTTTCGTTCGTAAAGATTTCTACGTTGATGCAATGCCCAAAAGAGTAAAAATAGATCGTTCTTGGTGGTATTCAAAAAGAAGAAAAAAAAGAAAAGCAGCACAATTTAGTTTGTGATAATTTAGTTTGTGGGTAAATTTGGCAGCGGGAGCAAAGTTCTTAGGACAAACAATAGACCCATTCGAAAAATGGTGTCCAATTTCAGTAACTATTGCTTAGGACTGACTAGCCTCGCATACATGTGAAAACGGTTCTCCCTTCATGTAGGCAGACATGAATTACTACCAAATTGTATTGTGTTCTATTGTATTGTGTATTTCGTTCTATTGTTTTGTATTATGTTAATTCTATTGTATTTTGATAGCAATTCATGTGTTGGTACATGAAGGGACCACCGTGAAAACACTTTTATGCGGCAACGTGAGTACGAGGTTAGTCAGTTCGGGACAATAGCTATTTAAATTTGGCGCCATTTTTGCTATGCAAATATGCCTCTGTGTCATGGTATTGTGGTTCTGTCTGTGAGTCGTGAGTAGTATGTGGATGGTATGCCCCTAGCCGCGAAGGACTGGGGCTAGAGCTGGGGCCGCGATGGAGTGGGGCAAGCAATTCTGCAAATAGCCTCCTGTAGGCGTTTAAAATCAACATATCCTTGCTCTAGAATGACCAATAACCAGTAATTGACTTTTGCTCTTCAATTATCAATAATCGCTAATTCTAGAACGCAAATTAAACAATGACATTCTTAAAACCAGTCAAGGATAAAGATAAACAGTTGTCAAATTCCGAACGGCGGTAGACGCGCTTAGTGTAGTGGTCATGACGTCTGAACTACCAAGTACGGTGGCCCGGTCAGGTTACCACGAGAAATTCAAAACCACGTTACCACGATAGGCTCTATCGTGGTAACGTGTAACGTGGTAACCTAACCGGGCCACCGTAACCAAGCACTACACGCATGCAAACGGTTACGAGTTCGAGCTCAAAAAAAAAATTTCTCTCGTTTACCTTCTCTTCTTGTTTACCTGTGAACCCTAGGTCTAGGTGAGTGAGAACCCGTCGTTTACCCGTGAACTCGTCCGATGGTTAGGGTTTCTCATATAATTACCAATAATCGGTATTTCAAGCGTGCTTGCCATTTACGGATCATTGGTAATTCTAGAGCGAGGATGCGTTGTTTACGTACCTATATTTCGAATGGGTCAATGGCTGGAGGAATTTATACGTTACAGGCGGAATCATCGAATAATCAAGCAATAAAGTTTTGTTATCTTCGATCGACTAAAAATTCAGAGAATTCAAAGTTAAGGTTTGCCGGTTTTGCTTCAGCGCGATTCATGTGTGTGCACTCTCGGCCGATTACAAAGTTCAGACGAGCTGGCTCAGAACATAGGCTTGACTGAGAAGAGAGAAACCGATGCCCGATACTTCTACAAGAACTAGTGTCGATTCCAGTTTAATTTCAAAGAAGAAACACTCTTTTAGGAGTAGAGAAAAATGGCACCACAGTCAGCAAACAATTAATATTAGAGCAGGAAAAACCATTGAAGCTCCGAACCAGGACTTCTAGTCAATCGTGAAATGAAACCGTTTCTCGGCTCTTCTTTTTGGCCAAAAACAGAACTTTGTTGAAATCCAGCCTTTTCGCGCTTGGCTAGATTGCAGAAAACCCCACCACTTCGAAAGATCACTTGAAAAGCCCTTACAAATTGTGCAAAATTATCCATTTAGCACAGGTGTATGAATGATTTGGGGTTGAAAATGGGTAGGATTTTTTTGAATTTCAGGGTTAGGTTTTTAGAAGGTTTGTATGAGAATTTGAGAAAATGCATTATTAATGAACCAAGTGGTGGGGTATTCTGCAATCGTTCCAATTTTGACATTATTTTTCGTTCAGCTTTTATGGCCTGGCTTATATCAAAATGGGATGAAAAAACTACTTTTTCAACTTTGAAAAGGGTTAAAATCTGTAATGCGCAATATATCAATAATCCCCGACACAGTATTTTAGACAATTTAGTTTCGAATGGGATAATTAAGATTTTATAATTCTGGCGGACGGAGTTATTTCGCGTTGAAAAATATACAGCATCTACGCTTTTAACTTTTGTTCAAAACGGATTAAATATATACTTTCCGGCTTCAATTCAAGACCTTTAAACGGTATATATTACGTCTAATGGCTCGACGATGGAAAAGCGTTTTTCCGAAATGACACCTCGAACCTTTATCGAGACCTTAAATAGAACACGGAGAACCATGTTCTATTCGATAAGTACGGATTGCGGACAAATTGACTAGTGTGATTGAAGTAGCTCAAAACTTCAATCAGCTAAAAGTTGATTAAGTATGCTACTGAACGACCGCGAGCTGACGTATCGAGCCACCTCACTCGCAAACATTAAATGGGTTGAATCCATCACATTTCATTTAATGTTGTGGGTTGAACCCTGACGGCCAAATTATCTAAGCAATCTCACAAAAATGTGCTCGCATAACGGTCATAACACGTTGTTTACCTTTGAAACGTTGCTCTAGTTAGGTGAGAACTCGTCGTTTACCTGGGAACTTGTTTACTGACTGTTAGGGTTAGGATTATTATTGTTAAAAGTGAGAGTCGTTCCATCGCAAGTGGCTCATTGGTAAAGTTCTGGTCTTGCATACCGAAGGTCTTGGGTTCAAACCTCGCGGCGGAGAATCGAAAGGTAAGATATGAAAGTAAAATATATTAATTAGACAAATTGAACTTAGAGAGGGGTAATGCTGAAAGGGGTTAGGATCCTGGGAAGGATAAGGAGATCGTGAACGAAATTTTTTTTTTTGACTATCTTCATACGTGAGATTGCTTAGATTATCATTCAGTGTGGGTTCAACCACAACATTAAATTTAATGTAACTGGGTTAAACCCGTTTAATGTTTGCGAGTCGGCTGATCGAGCGTTACGCCCCTCGTCAGAGCGAAAGAGAAGGGCATCAGCTGCTACTCGCTTCCCACGGCGGCCATTAGCATACCTTAATCGACTTCTAGTTGTTTGTATCTTCCCTATGAGCTAGGGGCTAGGGTTAGAGTTTGTTAGAACGTCGACGAACAGTTACAAAGCGGAGTAACAACCGATAACGGGAAATAAACTTAATCTGTGAAGGATTTCGTTTGAGTGGGACAAACTACAGCTTGTCCGTAACCCGGTTTACCGTAACCTTACCGTAACCTTCCCGTAACCTTACCGTTACCTTACCGTAACCGTACCGTAACCTTACCGTTACCTTACCGTAACCTTACCGTTACCTTACCGTAACCTTACCGTAACCTTACCGTTACCTTACCGTAACCGTAACCGTACCGTAACCTTACCGTTACCTTACCGTTATCTTACCGTTACCTTACCGTTATCTTACCGTAACCTTACCGTTACCTTACCGTTACCTTACCGTTACCTTACCGTTACCTTACCGTTACCTTACCGTAACCTTACCGTAACCTTACCGTTACCTTACCGTAACCGTACCGTAACCGTACCGTTACCTTACCGTTACCTTACCGTTACCTTACCGTAACCTTACTGTTACCTTACCGTTACCTTACCGTTACCTTACCGTTACCTTACCGTTATCTTACCGTTACCTTACCGTTACCTTACCGTAACCTTACCGTTACCTTACCGTTACCTTACCGTTACCTTACCGTTACCTTACCGTTACCTTACCGTTACCTTACCGTACTGTATACCATATCTCTGTAATTTGAATCAGTAGGACACTGAAAATAATAGGGAAACCATTCAATGTCCTGGCATTCCGTACAGTAACCGTGCCGTAGTCATTGCCGTAGTTTAACCCACTCATACGAAATGTGCTCTATCCATACGTACATGTATGAAGACCTGTAGATTTGAAGATGACGTAGGACTCCCTGTTCGCACTTCCCGTCCTCTGTAGTTTACAGGAAATGTGCAGTGCAAAAATAAGACCACTAAACTGCTGCCCTAGGTTGGATTTCCACTGCAAAGATAAAAGTGAAATGAATATCTTTAACTAAAGAATACCCCGCAAAAATTCAAACATTCCTGAAATTAAGTTGATACGTGGATACGGAGTGACTTTTCTTCTACTTTTACAGAACGAGGAATAATTATATCTGGAAATATTCTAGAGGTACGTAAATTGATCCAGACTTTGAAGGTATATATCAGAAGTGGATATGCAGTGAGTAAGACCATCTAAAGTGGATATGCAGTGAGTGAGACTACCCTCCCCTACGACTTTGAATGTAATATGCAGTGAGTGAGATCACCCCTCCCCTAAGACTTTGAAGGTATAAATCTGAAGTGGATATACAGTGGGTGAGACCACCCCTCCCCTAAGACTTTGAAGGTATAAATCTGAAGTGGATATACAGTGAGTGAGACCACCCCTCCCCTAAGACTTTGAAGGTATATATCTGATTAAGTGGATACGCAGTGAGTGAGACCACCCCTCCCCTAAGGCTTTGAAGGTATAAATCTGAAGTGGATACGCAGTGAGTGAGACTACCCCTCCCCTAAGACTTTGAAGGTATATATCTGAAGTGGATATGCAGTGAATGAGACCACCCCTCCCCTAAAACTTAGAAGATATATATCTGAAGTGGATACGCAGTGAGTGAGACTACCCCTCCCCTAAGACTTTGAAGGTATATATCTGAAGTGGATATGCAGTGAATGAGACCACCCCTCCCCTAAAACTTAGAAGATATATATCTGAAGTGGATACGCAGTGAGTGAGACTACCCCTCCCCTAAGACTTTGAAGGTATATATCTGAAGTGGATATGCAGTGAATGAGACCACCCCTCCCCTAAAACTTAGAAGATATATATCTGGAGTGGATATGTGGATACGCAGTGAGCCGGTGAGAGCACCCCTCCCCCGCTTTGAAAATGCGGGGTATTCTGTCATTTTACTTGCCTTTTTATCAATATTCTATTTAGTAAACTGGATTGTTTATGGTTTTACCACGAGAAATACGTGATAAAAACGATTCAAAGCTGATGTAATAAACGAATGAAGTGTGACTAACACGGTGCGAGGGGCTTGTGGTTGGACTTACCTCGAGGTGTTGCTCTATGCCTTTTTTGTTCACACTAAACGTGTTCTGTACTCGGCCTGATGACCAGATTTCTTTCCACTGGCCTTCATACAAATAGCGAGACTTACGTCCCACCACATTACAGCTTTCCATATCTTTTCTAATACTATCACCCATCACACTGCATAGAACGCGGCCGGCTGTTGAACCAAGGTTCAGGACAGGCACGCCAACTAAAGGTTTACTGCATCTATCATTGTAACTCAAACGGAATTCGGACGCTAGGGGGAAAAGAAGGAAATAAAACCCAATATTAATCTGCTTTCTAAATTATCAACCTGGACCGGTGTGACGTCATATTATTCGTCATGGCCCTGTTATCCCGGAACTTCCTGTTTAAGAATACAGGACAAGATTGGCCTGCAACAATTCGCATACAAACGGCTGTAAAATGATCTTACTTGCGGCACCCCCGCGCGCATTAGCCTGCGTCGCATACAAATGGATGTAAAATGTCTTACTTTGCGGGCCTGTATCTTTGCATACAAGACATTTTGAGTTTTGACTAATTTTGAGGTGCTCTTTCAGCAGTGTCAGTAGTACGGATGACTGAGCGGGATTTCTGTGTTTTCAGTCTGGCTGCCTTAAATGTACCACCTCATACAAGCATCTGTAAAAAAATATCCCACGCAAGATCTCTCTCAAATGTCTTGGACTAATTTAATTTTGAGGTGCTCTTTCAGCTAATATCGTATAGGCGTAAAGGCGGAAAAACCTTGGATTGGTGACAATCACTATAATAATCACTTTTAGACAATTAGATATCAACAGTGCATGACTCGACAGCTGAAGCGCTTTGTCTCTATTTCCGAGGCGGTTGTTTCACGATAGATTACGTATGTAAATATGACCCTTTTTAGGTTCAGTAAAATAAATATTTTGTATCTATTACATATATATGCAGTCGTGTTATGATCGTCAACTTTGCTGTAGTTGCTAACCTTACACCACTTTAAGCTGAAATGATCATTTTAGCGTTACTGACCTAAGAATCAGAAGCTTTTTCCGTGACAGTTGGACAAGTCAGAGTAACTCAGTTGCTTCACCGTCAAATTCAAGCGAGCAGCATTAAACATACTCGTGTATATCCTAAACCACTATACTAGAGGCATTAAACAGTAGCAAGTTATAATAGTCTATAATGATTTGGTAAAGAGGAAAACACGTAATTGCTCATCATTTTCGCTTCATTTGGTGAAATACAAACGTTGTTATGAAATCAGTATAGTGAAAGCATGTTCCTTTCCTGGACCGTCAAGGGCAAGCGAACTGTACCAGCGTCGCTCTGATCACGTAACGAATATATATTCGAAATACGCACTAACCCATTCAATACAACGTTAATGAAGTACTCAAGGGCCTTTCTAGTCTTTCTTGTCGACAGGCCAAGGTGTGTATTGGTTCTGTTACTGTCTAGTTGATACATTAAGTATACTGTGTACGGACCGCACGAGCCTCTGGCTCTAACCTATCCCACGTTAATAAAAAATGGTATAATTGTATTATGGTACCAACTGCTTCTTGGATGATGTTGATCAATATTAAAAGAGCAACTTTGGCTAGAGCATACCTTCTAAGTGTATTCAAGACAGCTGACTTACCGTTTGTTGCCAATCCATTCGGCAGGGTGCTCGGAAGTTCTTGAGGGATTCGTGTATCTGTCTCGCACATAATCTTGTGCACCAAGAACGTAAACTTACTATGTGAGCATTTGCATTTACATACGTCGTAGTAGTAACCGCCAACTTGTTGTCCTTCGAACATATCACACGCACTCGAATCACACATTACAGAAGGGTTAGTGAAAATGTCTCCGTTACTTCGCCGAGTTACATTCATAATAATTTGAAATGCCCTTGATAGTTTAAAACTTGTGAACATAAAACAGCATATGAAAGCAAGCGTACCATGACTAGCCCACATGGTCATTCAAGTATCGGTGATGTGTTCTTTCACGAGCTTGTCTTCCATGCTCCGGGTTGATCAGAGGTTTCCGATCTAATGTAGTTGTATGAAAACTTAAATGATTAAAAAGCAGCCGAAACAGAAACTTTGGGACGGAAGTTCGTCATGACTGTGTGGTTGTGTAATATGTGACTTGTGACCTACTTGAGTTCGTTTCCTAGGTAACGATCTGATCTGATTCTGGTTTTGCGCCGCAAAGCGGTAAGTATCGAAAAAGCAGCACCAGCGAGCTGCGAAGCAACGAGGAAGAGAAAACATCTGGTGTCGGTGGTAGAAAGAGAGGTGAGATAACAGAACAAATCCCCATGCCCTATGATAATTAATTTCAAATAATTATCCGTTAAGACAGACCCATGTTGTATAACTAATTCTACTACATCAACAGATCAGTCAAAGCTAATATCAATTTTTTTTTATAGAGCAGCGTGGAATCATTGATTGCATGCTGTTGATGTACTGTCATTTCGAATGCAAACAAAAAAATAAAGCGAGGCTGAAAGGCATGCCGTCCTTGTTTTTCTCATATAAATATATTGACTGATATCGAATTACCTTAATGTTTTGATGATGTTTCATGTCGGTGGGTAAGCTGTCAAACACGCGAAAAAGGTCTATTATGTTTTGGCCGTCGCAAAATGTCTAGGAAACTTGCACTGGAAATTTGCATCGGGGAGTGCAAATTTATGGGGGTGCAAATTTCCTGGGACACCGGTGCTCGGGCACCAAGTTATTTTATTGGGTGCGCTCTTTCGTTAGATGATATTAAACCAAAAACAGCGGACAAGAGATAAATGATGTATCGGCTTAGCAGGAAACAGTCATGTGCTGATATAATACTTCGTGATCCCCATGGGAAAGGCGTTGCCATGGATGCAAGGAGGGCAAGCTGTCATTAAAAACATCGTTTTAAAAATATCGATAATCGATTGGAGGTGGAAAATAGCATTTACAAACAGCTTTTGCTAATAACACTACCGATCTCGTGCCTTTAAATATATGAATTAAGATCTAATCACTTGAAAAAGGACTATTCGAGACTTTCCGGAAAAGTCAAAATACAGTCTGGAAAGGATGTAATAAAAGCCCAAATGAAAAGCCACAAAGCCTATACAATCAGTAGAGCATGTAGAATAATAACCAATTAACAAATCGGATTATAGTGTACGCTCTTCAGACTGATAATACAAGAACAGTTGTGCTGGCTTTCACTCGATGAGAGAAGAAAAAATAATGATGTATGAAGTATAAAGTGTTTACGGGCCTGAATATATTGGCACTTATCCTCTTATATTGGACAGGTTTGTTGCTATAGACACCTCAACGTCAATTTACCAGCTCCAAAAACGAATTTTCGAAAACGAGCTTCTCTTTTAGCGGAGCAGCCTTCCTGAAAATGTTCACCGCTCCCAAACAGTTTACATTCTTTTAAACATATTGTATAATAATATATGTGCGAAGGACTGTGTAAAACCCTCTAAGACGTACCGATCAAAACTAGCCCGAAATAGCAGTCAATGACTCAAGGTTATGTTCCTACAAAATTGTATTTTATTCCCTTAATTTTTTCGAAGATAAGAAACTAATACAACTGAACATTATGTACGGACATTAATACATGAGAGGAGACTGAATCTGTGTCACAAATATCAATAGAGCCAGACACCGAATAGATCCAGCACGTGTTAGTCAGGGACAGTGTCTGGGGAACGATGAATGTTACGGGGGAGGGGACAGTGTCGGTTGCAAGATCTGACCACCCAACAACCTGTTTAGCTCTTTCATCTGAGATGATGTGGATGTGTTGTTCATTCTGGTGTCACAGGTGTTTGTTTTAGCCATAAAGGAGATAACTTTAATTAGAAAGTTTGATGCTTCTAGCCTTACAAACCGCATCCTGACGCTACAATAGAGCTGTTACCGAGGAAAGGAAGATCCTTATGCACAATTAACACATTTGGGCCTCGGGGTTATATTATTTAGAGTTCCGCACTAGTGAAGATGCTATGGAAATATTCCTGCTGATTACAGCGTGAACTTAACATATTAATTACTAAACACTACACGGTTATCGCTTTACGGCAAATTCTTGGCGAGAAGCGAACATTCAGCCGTTTCTTATTCTTCCTAACTCTCTTTATACGAAGTAATGCACAAGACAGTGTATGTACAACACGATACGTGTCTGGTATTAAGAGAACAATTCCAATCAAAAATCCTTTTCTTGAAGATTAATGTTTACAGAAATGAGCTGTAAAACGTTTTGTACCAACCTAACAAGACGAAGAACTGAGTCAACATTCTCTGCGGAGTCCCAGTTCATAAGATGCCTAAAGACGCTGGATCTAGCATCTATTGGAATAGGTTCCGTAGTCGGGGCAGGACTGTACGTGGTAACTGGACAACTAGCTCGTGATGTTGCTGGCCCAGCTGTTGTTATCTCGTTCGCCATTGCTGCTCTCTCGTCTCTGTTATCTGGGATCTGCTATGCAGAGTTTGGCTGTCGAATTCCCAAGGCAGGCTCGGCTTATGTCTACACGTATGTGGCTCTGGGTGAAGTCTGGGCGTTCATCGTGGGCTGGAATATCATATTGGAGTATATCATTGCAGAAGCAAGTCTTGCAAGAGCTTGCAGTGAAAACATTAACGCTTTATCCGGTGGTGCCATTTATAATTTCTTTATGAAAGACATAGGACAATGGAATAGCCCTTTTCTCGCAAAGTTTCCCGATCTTTTGGCTTTGTTAATCGTCGTCTTCGTATCTGTAATGGTTTCGTTGGGTGTTAAACAAGTATCAACGTTCATCAAGATAGTGACTTTCATCAATTTGTCCGTCGTTGTATTTGTGATCGCTGTAGGATTGTTCTACGTCGACCCAAACAATTGGTCAACCGTAGAGAAATTCGCGCCTTATGGCGTAGAAGGGATTGTCGCAGCGGCAGGAAGTTGCTTCTATGCATTTGTTGGGTTTGATGTGATAGGAACAGCTGGAGAAGAGGCGATAAACCCCAAGAAATCCATTCCTACTTCTCTCATGATCACTATTATAGTCAGCTTTGCAGCATACTTCGGTGTATCGACCATACTTACTCTAATGGTCCCTGCAAATGAACTCAACATATTTGCTCCTCTCGCCGAGGCATTCGCTCAAAGAGGTTTTCCAGCTGCTAAGTACATCATTTCAGTTGGTGCGATATTCGCAACGACTGGAACATTATCATCAATGGCTTTTGCAGGACCACGAGTGATCAGCGCTATGGCAGCAGATGGGCTACTATTCAAGTGGTTCGCTCACATTAATGACAAAACTCATGTCCCCGTGCGGGCCGTAGTAGCGTGTGGTATCATCGTTTCGATACTTGCTGTGATTCTTGAACTCAAGCAGCTCGTAGAAATGCTCTCTATTGGCACTCTGATTGCATATACCATGGTTGCCATTGCTGTTTTATTGACAAGGTATCAGCGCGGAATCAAAAGCGTACACATCGAGGAAGACGAACAGCCTGTAGAAGATAACAGGACGGACTCAAGTTACTCTTGGTGGAAACGCATTTTAAGGAGAGGGAAAGAGGATGAAAGTACGCACTATGAGAGACTACAGAATGTGGATAAAGTTGAAGATGATAAAGATAAGCAAGATGACAATACTGCAGAACTACAACACAAGAAACCCACTGAGCAGACAAGTTTCCACGCAAGCGTCGCCGCATTTGTTCTCACTGTTGGCATAATTATCTTTTGTATAATGATAACCCTCGGCCACAAAGCGCTGGTTGCACTCAACCCCTGGGTGATTTTTTCTGCGTGTCTCAATTGCCTTATAATCGCAGTAACATTTCTATATCTCCGTAAACAGCCTAAGAATGATGCGACGTTTCCATTCACCGTCCCCTTGGTTCCCTTTCTTCCAGTTCTGACAATATTCGTTAATGTCGTGCTGTTGGTGAGCCTCAGTTTTTGGACGTATGTACGATTCGGCGTGTGGATGAGCCTAGGTAAGTTAATATATGCACTTTAAGGGGCACTGGCAATCAATGCTCCCCCACATACCCCGTCACAGTTCCTTACGCCATTGTCGTGTAAAGTCGGGTGCGACTCAGTGAATGCAAACGAGGCGAAAGGTGATTGGAGCGACGCTACGACAGCCCAAGTACTGAATATTACACGACTGGACAGCGAATTTCTGGATTTGTTTTAAAATATATGAACATAATTCAAATATTTTTTTATATTGGCGGACGAGTCATCGATCGCCTCGTTTTCATGTGCAATAATTAACAATTATTCACCGAAGTGGTTTACTATTCACCAACACTGAGGTGAATAATTGTTTTAGTATGTACAACACTCCAAGTGAATAGCCAGCACCAAATAGTTATTTTATTTTCTGTCAAATGAACAAAAACTCGCGCGAGATGATCGCTACTTTTCTCGGAGGTGCCATATGAAATCATATTCACTGTTTGAGTAGCCAATCAGAGCGCGCGAAAAGTGATATTCACTGGTGTGGTATATACTAACATGAATTGTTCAAAATGGCGGAGGTAACTGTGAGCTAGCGGGACAATCGAACTTTTATGCTTTCTTTTTTAAACGAAAGAACCTGGGATAAAGCTCGAAATAGAGTGTGACTGTATTGAATTCCTTACTGGCAGTTTGATAAAATAGCGAAGATTTAAGTGGATTGGACCGTCTTATTTGATTGGCATTGGAATGAAATAAAACAAGTTTGAATCTTTCTCAACCTTCACCGCGAGACTATAGTTTTCGCAGAATTTGTCCAGCATTCCTGGAAAGCATACTATTTTGTGTTTGGTTTGATCATGAGAGTGAGATTATTTCTCGTGGGGTTGACTGGCAATATTAAGTCTGCGTGATAAGAGATATACATACCGTAAAGTTCCCAAAGCCGCGACATACCGAAAGTAACGACATACCGAAAGTAACGACATACCGAAAGTAACGACTCCTCGAAAGTAACGACATACCGAAAGTAACGACATACCGAAAGTAACGACATACCGAAAGTAACGACTCCTCGAAAGTAACGACATACCGAAAGTAACGACATACCGAAAGTAACGACATACCGAAAGTAACGACATACCGAAAGTAACGACATACCGAAAGTAACGACATACCGAAAGTAACGACATACCGAAAGTAACGACATACCGAAAGTAACGACATACCGAAAGTAACGACATACCGAAAGTAACGACATACCGAAAGTAACGACTCCTCGAAAGTAACGACATACCGAAAGTAACGACTCCTCGAAAGTAACGACATACCGAAAGTAACGACTCCTCGAAAGTAACGACATACCGAAAGTAACGACTCCTCGAAAGTAACGACTCCTCGAAAGTAACGACTCCTCGAAAGTAACGACATACCGAAAGTAACGACTCCTCGAAAGTAACGACATACCGAAAGTAACGACATACCGAAAGTAACGACATACCGAAAGTAACGACATACCGAAAGTAACGACTCCTCGAAAGTAACGACATACCGAAAGTAACGACTCCTCGAAAGTAACGACATACCGAAAGTAACGACTCCTCGAAAGTAACGACATACCGAAAGTAACGACATACCGAAAGTAACGACATACCGAAAGTAACGACATACCGAAAGTAACGACATACCGAAAGTAACGACATACCGAAAGTAACGACATACTGAAAGTAACGACTCCTCGAAAGTAACGACATACCGAAAGTAACGACTCCTCGAAAGTAACGACATACCGAAAGTAACGACATACTGAAAGTAACGACATACCGAAAGTAACGACTCCTCGAAAGTAACGACATACCGAAAGTAACGACTCCTCGAAAGTAACGACATACCGAAAGTAACGACTCCTCGAAAGTAACGACTCCTCGAAAGTAACGACTCCTCGAAAGTAACGACTCCTCGAAAGTAACGACATACCGAAAGTAACGACTCCTCGAAAGTAACGATAAAATTTGTGGCTGCTAAGGAACGACCTATCCGAAAGCAACGACCTTTTACCGTAAAGTGTTTTTTAAGCATTTATTACTTAATCACCGACAGCTGTTGCTATTTACATCAATGTCACTGGCATGCAATACAAGTCTGTAATGTAACGTCTGTACACGAAATGCGACATAAAGTAACACTATATAAACACTAGTCCACTGATGTATCAAGAGGTATAAAATAATTAAAGTACGGAACTGCACGGACCACACTGAGTTTGGAATTACCGTAGTTGTGTTTCTTTCGGCTATTCAAATGCAATGTCCCGGGCGTTTTCGTAGTCTGAAAGTGCTGTAGTAAAAAGCTTGTAGTTTAACGTTTTTTGGACCCCGAAGGTAACGACCTCCCGAAAGTAGCGACCCCTGAAGGCTTCTAAATCCGAAAGTAACGAGGTCGTTACTTTCGGAACTTTGCGGTAGTGCATGTCCAGGCATAATTGCATCATTATAAGTATAAGGTATAGTAAGTATAAGGTATATGTATAGTACATGTCCAGTCATATTGCATCATGTATAAGATAATTAAGCAATAGACTACACATTTCAATGTGTTTACTGGAGAAATGAGTTATATTATAAATATATATAGTACATGTCCAGTCATATTGCATCATTATAAGTATAAGGTAGATCAGGAGTATATTACGCAGGAGTGTTCCAAGGCCCTTGTGTTGGCCCCTAACACAGTAGATAGTGTGTCTATTTATAGTCGCGAAGTTCTGGTATGCGATTAACGTTGTCTTTTGTTCTCTTGCGCTTTAGTATTTTTAGCAGTTTGAATCGTGTTAATTACAATCATATTTAGAGACTGTCTTTAAATTAACCACCGCAAGTTTAAGGCAGATATATATACCTCTTATTAAATGAGCGCGAGTTTGATTTGTGACACTGTCAGTATACCGTAAGGTATGGACCGTAAGTTATGGACCACGTTTTTCCCTACTTCATGGCTTAAACTCTATAAGAAAAGCAAACTACCGTACGGACCGAACAAGCGAGTTTAATTAGATGTTTATATTACATAACTCATAAGCATTGAAACCAACTGTGCTTCAGTGTTACGTTCCAAACGAGAAGTTATAGACCTGATTGGTTAAAAGTGACCGTGGTCTCCCGGTTAGCTCAGTGGTTAAGCTCCGGTGAGCAAACCGACCAATCATAGCTCACGAAGTTAACTAGCCATATAATAACTATAATTCTAATTCATAAGGATGCTACCCAATCCTGCTCTCTGAATGATAACACATGGTAGCCTCTCTTTATTATGATCGTAAACGTGCCGTTTCATTGTATAATATCCAGTTAACTTATAGCGCAGTCTAACTTATCTAGAACATCTCTTTCTTCTACAGGTTTTATGATCTATGCTTTCTACGGCTATAAACATAGTTCAGAGGCCAGGACAGAGGAAAACCACGAACAACTTATACTCTCTGAGCCACCAGGGATACACAAATCTGAGTAGATCACGACCTCAGTGAGCCAGCATTGTATGTGTACACCCGGAGCTCAGCGATTGTCAGTGGAAATTGAAGCCTTTACTTTATATTACATCTGCGTTAAGGCGGATAGAGGAGAGCCTGATTTTCAGACGCTCCGAGGTAGTTCGCGTTCATGCGGCACTTGCTCCGGCCTTGATTGGCTCTGGCTTTGGTTTTACGGCAGTCAATCGAAAACCGCTCTTTTATTACTAATTGCTTCAGGACCTCGATAGGCCTTAACCGAGACTGAATTGAAAACAAAATTGATCGAAACAGACGACACAATTTTCATTGTAATAAACAGCGTTAAGGTAAAATTCTCATTCAGCTTCGATCAAACTGTTTCTGAGGTGTCAAGTGCGCGCGTGCTTAAAAACTGTTTTCGCGCGCTAAAAGCTGATTGGCTGTTACTTGAACAGCCTAGTTTTAATTAGCCCCAACGCTTACAAAACCTTTCAAGTTAAACAATAACGGTGAAAGTGGTTCGTGACTTGTGTAATACGGTCGCATATTTACACTCAGACATATTGTCCCGTATTATTTGCACTCAACTGATAACGCCAAATCTTACAATAAAGCCACTAAACGGATTGGACGCCATGATTGGTCAGTATGAGTTCTCATACATTTGCGACTCTTGCGGAGTGCGAAAATTGCCGCGCACGAGAGCTATATTAGCTTACAAATGGCACCAGAGGCCATTTTCTAAGCTGGTATTCGTGTGCGACGAATTTAGGCGAGTTTTTCTCCTCAATTGACCGTGAGGAAAACCTATCAAGTTTCATGTTTTTAGTTTCCAATGAGTTGAGAAATTGCTTGGCGTAATCTATTGACCAATGAAAACGCACAGCGCTCTCACGTGATTTCAAAATGGAGACGTCCAGCGAAGTGGGTTCACCGTGTGCGGTGAAACGGCGCTTGAGCTTAGCAACCTCTCGTGTACGACGGGCTTAAATGCCAAGCAGGGTCAGAGTCTAAATTTAATTCCCATAACAACAACAAAACATATACCTCCTGTACAACAACAATAACATAAACCTCCGTTGCAGTGCTTTCTTGAAAGTAGCCTGTAACAGGCCGTCGGATGGTGGTGAATATAAGACAAGATAACTTTATTTATACACGGTGCATGGTTCCTTCAGATTACATTCAGTTCAATCGATCACTACTTTATAATTAGACTAATAAAACAATTACTACTAACAATTATACATGTATCTTAAATTATTATTAAACTACTTTAATTTACATAAAAATGCAACTATAGATAAAAATCAATCAATCAAACAAAATGTTCTGCTTTACAAGAACGCCGTGTGAGAGATGTTAAAAAATAGTTATTTTATGTAATAAGACTAGTCACTCCGGCTGAAAATTATAACAACGTATTTGGGCTTTAAAGTTTGCCAGCAATGACGATTGTCTTATTTTGGTTCGGTAGAAGATCGACTTAGTGCGGCCGACGTGGCAGTAAACGTCGAACCTATGTCGATTGGCGCATTTCACTTTTCGCCGGCGGCTAGTGATATGGCGAAATACAGAGCTTGGTCGAATCTAAGAAGGCCCTTTCTATGGAAAATGATTGTCCAAAACAGAAACAGAAGAATGGCGTTCTACACAGCACTCATGCATTGCCGTGTATAGGAGACGAAGGTGGTTACTGCAAGTGGCGTTATTAGCCGTGATTCTAGCGGTTTCACACAATGAAATCTTTGCTAATAGACGATCATGTTTTTCTCGTCGACGGTAAATTATGACAACGTGTTTGGGCTTTAAAGTTTGCCAGCGATGACGATTGTCTTATATTTGCGGGCAAGTTATTCCACAGTACCGCTCCGCTATAACTGAACCGGCTTTGTTTGTAATAGTTAGTGCGGGGGAGCGTCATGCCAGCTTACACTCTGTGTTTCTTAATTGGTGACGTTATGTCGGTTTGGTTGATAAACTTGGAGCTTCGGCATTCCGGCATTTCATTATGTAAAGTTTTATACAGGAAAATATAATTAGTGATTGTACGCTGGTGATCTAAGGCCTACGGCAAACGTCGAACTCAAGTCGCGCCGATCCTATTAAAAAATAGGTTCGGTAGAAGATCGACTTAGTGCCGACGTGGCAGCAAACGTGGAACCTATGTTGATCTTAATTCACTCGCGCCTACTTATATCACGGCAACTAACACGTGTCTTGGCGCATTTTACTTTTCGCCGGCGGCTAATGATATGGCGAAATACAGCGCTTAGTCGAATCTAAGAAGGACCTTTCTGTGGAAAATGATTGTCCAAAACAGAAACAGAAGAATGGCGTTCTACACAGCACTCATTGCCGTGTATAGGAGACGAATGTTGTTACTGCAAGTGCGTGGCGTTATTAGCCGTGCTTCTAGCGGTTTCACACAATGAAACCTCGCCTCTGCTAATAGTCAATCATGTTTTTCTCGTCGGTACAACAGTCGCCGGTACTCTGCTCTTCAGTGACTTGTAGACCCGCGCCTTTTTTGCGATCTCTATCGAAACATTCGCAATGGCCAATGCTTCTGCCGGCAGTCCAGCGAGGTGCGTCTTCATTACTTTTTAATACTGAGCATTTATTACAAATGGGCATTTCGCATTTAAGGCATATGTATTTTGTGACATTAAACGGCACCAACTACACATTTCCGGCTGAGCGTCATGTGGCAATGACTCGGTATACCGATATGCCGCCATTTCACCTTCGAAATCGCCTTCGTACAGCGCATATACTCACCAGCTGGGGGATCAGTGTTTGGGAGATGGGGGAGATGGGGGAGACGTTGTTTTCACGGGTTTGGCACAATCCATACACTGTAAAAAATGACCAGTTGAAATTGGTCATTAAATGCATCTGAGAACCCTTTTTTAAATTCATTTTCACCAATTAATATGAGTTTGATTTAACCAATTCGTTTTGGTAATTATAACCTTTAGATTTAGTTAGTTTAACATTTCTCTAGTGGTTGTTTCATCCATTATTCATCAGTAATAGTAACCTTCATATTTGGTTACTTTGACCTTTTTCCGTTGGTTATTTTAACCTATTCGAAATTGGTAATAACCTTATTTAATAGGTTGAAATAATCATTTATTTAGTCAAATTGACTATTTAAAATGGTACTTGGGATGCATCTGAGAGAACCCATTTTTTTAGTTAACTTTGGCTAATTTAACCTTTTTCAAATGGTTGATAATATGGTTATTTTAACCCCCCAAAAATAGTTTCATCAGCCTTTTGTAAAAGCTGATATAACGTTTTTAAAACATAGAATGCACATATACCTTAAGTTACATTTTTATATTAACTTTCATTGATCACAAAAAAAGCTTGATTTATTTTTCAAATTTCCTTTATTTCACAAAAACTCGTAGGTTGTCATGCAGCTAACAACCTATACACGTGCATGAATATCCGCGTATCCGCGTAACCACTTAATTAGAAATACAGCTTCGAAAGTTATAATATCAGTCTTTCTTTAAATAACAGGCATTACAGAGCTCTTGAAAGATAGAAGGAGAGGGGTGGTCTCACTGAGCTAGAAAAATAGAAAGGGGAGGGATGGTCAGGCATACTTGAACTACAACTTAAAAAGTCACTGCGTATCCGCGTAGCCGGCTACGCGGTGAATCTTTAGAGTGTCGGGGTATTCTGTAGTTGCTCCTACAATTCTTTGAGTCATTTGCCTATATCCTACGGTACTACATGCACTACCACATAATTCTTCCTCAATGCGTTCTTCTGCACAGGCCACGATCCTTCAGTATTCGGCGCTTAAGCTCAGTGACGAATGCTCAAGAACATTCCGTGTAGTAATCCCAAAAACACAAGGATCTCAGAGTAGATTATGCCTAAACTGATTAAAGTATTGCTCGATGAAACCGTTTCGTTCATCGATATTGCTTTGAAAGACAGGTAGATAAGGCAGTAAGACACTTAAACTTGGAGCACTGAGCAAACTACACGGAACCATAAACAAGTGGACGCCATCTTCGTTTGGTTCTTTGTAAAGTCACGTGCATACCTCAAGTACAAAACAGTCGTCCAAAAATAGACGTCCAAACTGTGGATGTCCAAGAGTGGACGTCCATGCAAAAGTGGGGCTTGGTATATAACGTGTTACAAGATATTTTATTTTATTATATATATATTTTTTATTTATTTTAATACACATTTACATTACATTACATACATATTTACATGACCCACTAATTATGATCAAAATGTATTACCTGTAGCCACTTACTTAAAGGTTTCCACCTTCTCTTGTACCTCGCCTCGTCGTGCTCACATTCTCTTTCGAGTAAAGCTTTTTCGCGCAACAGGGTAAGGAAGTTATCAAAAGAAAAGTGTGTGTCCTTAATAAACGCTGTATACATATGGTATTTTGCTATTATTAGTGCATAATTTAAGAGCTTCTTATTTGACATTGGCCCAACCTGGCCGTATAAGATGCAGCATACATCTAAAGTAATCTTTTGCAAAGTGTATTTTTGCCACCAGCTTACGAAGCATTCCCAAAAAATTACAGCTTTTACGCATCGAAAAAAAAAAATGCTCCAATGTGTGTTTTTCGTTGCAAAAGGGGCACTTATCATTTGTTTTGATTTTGGCTTTATATAAAATGTTGTTTGTTGCTAGAATGTTGTGGACAATCTTGTATTGAAACATACTAATTTTTATCTCTTTTGTAACGGTAAAAGGCCGGCTGTAAATTTGTTTTAGATCGCATTCGGAAATACCACGAGCTTTGATTGTATGTTCAGCTGTTGGGGCATTAAATTGCTGTTCAACAAGTTCGTTTCGAACTTTTTTCGCCGCAACCTTTTGGAAATCTATAAACCATTCTGGGATACTATAATGTTCGCTTGATCTTTGCGTACCGTTTATATATTTATTAAGCCAGCATACTGTAGAAAATTAGTTTTGATATCAAACTTTTCTTGGAAGGAGTAGAAATTAAGTGGTTGATTTTCTCCATCGAACAAGTCTCCAATGTGTGTGACACCCTTTACTAACCAGTCTTTATATAAAACGGAAGAACCTCCTATCTTAATTTTGACATTATTCCATATTATTTCGCTTTGTATTGGTGGACTCGGGTGTCTTCTGTGCCATGCACGCTTTAGCTCTTGCCAGTAACTCAATGATAATTTATATATAGAACATAGGAAGGCGGGGCAATTCTAAGACTTTCATATCATACTCACATCTGAAAAGAAATGTCCCCCCATAACGAGAAAGAGAAGTTAGAGGGATTATTTTCCAGGCTGCTGGATGCTTATTCGTTAATCTCTTTAACCAGCAATTTTTTATCGCTCTCTCCATATCTTCAAAATTGACCATATTGAGACCACCTTTATTTTTGCAACCTATCAGGGTAGATTTCTTTATTTTAGGAGGCTTTTTATTCCAAATAAAGGCGTAAGTACACTTGTCAACCAATTTGGAAAAGTCCTTTGGTAGGGTCAAAACTGATGCATTATAAATTAGCTTAGATAGCCCCAATGTTTTGACTATGTTAATGCGTCCATATAAAGTAAGATTTATTTTCTCCCAAACGGTTAAGCATTTTTTAAGGTTACCTAGCTTGTCATAGAAATTTAACTTTTCACTAGTGTCCCTATCGTAGGTAAAGTATATCCCTAAGGCCAGAATAGGCTTTTGAGGCCATTGAATGTCAAAAGGTTTCTTTAAAGATGTATGCGCGTTTCCCAACCACATCGCTTCTGTTTTTGACTTATTTATTCTTAGGCCGGATGCGCGGCTAAAAAGATCTAAGAGTTGAAACAAATGTTGCACTGAATCTGTGTCCTTTAAAAAACAAGTATCATCCGCATATTGTGTCAATTTGACCTCCTCCCAAAAAATATTTATGCCTTTTATGTTTTTGTCAGCGTTTATTAAAAGTGCTAGTAATTCAATTCCAAGAACAAATAGAAGACCAGAAAGAGGACAGCCTTGCCTTACTCCACGACTTAAAGTAAAGAATTGTGTTGCATAGCCATTATTCAACACGCAGCTAAAAATGTCTGTGTAGAAAAGTTTAACCCAACTGACTAGTTGGGGGCCAAAACCAATTTTTTGAAGCACGCGGAAAATATATGTCCATTCAATGGTATCAAATGCTTTTTTGAAATCCAAAAAAAGAGCAATGCCAGAAAGGTTACGGCTTAACGTATAATCCATAACGTCGGAGATTAGACGTATATTTTCTCCTATGTAGCGGCCTTTTACGTAACCAGTTTGATTAGGGTTAATAATATTGGGAAGCATCCTTTCTAACCTATTGGCGATAACTTTTGTTGCTATTTTATAGTCCACATTTAAAAGAGACTGATAGGGCGCCAATTTTCTAGCAGCAAGACATTTTTGTTTTTTTTGGGTAAAAGCGTGATTATACCTTGTCTTTGTGTAATTGACAGTTTGCCATTTCTAAAGGCAGAATTGAAACTATCTACAATTAGTGTTTTAAGGTCATTCCAAAAAAACATGTAAAATTCTGCAGAAAGTCCGTCAGAGCCAGGCGTTTTATTGTTTCTAAATTTCTTTAACGCTGAAAAGCATTCCTCTGTTGTCAGTAAACCTTCACACATCTTCTTTTCTTCTTCTGACAACTTGTTGTCTACTTCTACATTATCTAGAAAAGTATCCTGTTCAGGATTTGCCTCTGGAACTTCTGATGTGTATAATTTTTCATAAAATTTCTGTTGTTCTTTTAAAATTAACATAGGTTCTTCAATAGTGGAATCAATGACTTTTAATTTGGTAATGTGTTTTCGGTTGTAGCTTCTTTTTTCCAGACCGTAAAAGTATTTTGAGTTTTTCTCTCCATTCTCAAACCATCTTACTTTACTGCGTAAAATCGTGCCTTGTATTTTCAAATCTAGTAGTTTATCTAGCTTACTTTTCACATCATTGGCTTTCTGAAGCAATTCTGTTTTGATGCTTTCATTTTCGGCGCGTTCGATATTTTTTTGAAGCTTATTTAATTCTGCTAGGAAGGCCTTTTCATCACTTCGCTTACGTTTTTCTTTCTTCTTAGCAAAACAAATAGAAAAATTAGCAATTTCCATTTTCATTAGATCCCACAGGAGTCCTTTGTCCTTCGCGTCGCTGTGTTTTTCTAAGAAAATACTAAAATTATTTCGTAATGATTCAGTGTATACTTTGTCTTTCAACAGTGAACAGTTAAATTTCCAGAACCCTGGTCCTCTTTTTGATTTATATTCTTTACTTTGAATGTGAATGAATATGGCAGAATGATCTGAAAAAGGAGCATAGCTAATAGAGCAGTCTTTAGTTATACACGATAAATGCGCGGATATAAGGACATAATCTAGCCGGCACTGTACCTTATGGCTTTTATCCCTCCATGTGTACTCCTGGCCAGTTGGATGTTTCTCTCTCCAGATATCAACTAGCTGAAACTGTACCATTAATTTACGGATCCTTTCAATGATGACTGATGATTTTGCATCAACTGATACTCCGCCCAATTTATCTTTAGTGGACAGGGCACAATTAAAATCTCCAGAAATCAGAATATTTTCTTCTGGTAGCTGCTTTAATAATTCCGACAAATCGTCTAAAAGTTCTATTTGTTCTCTTTTATCGTTCGGTAGATACACGTTACAAAACGTAAATGGGTCTTCGTCAATTTTAGTTTCAAGGATCACATACCTCCCATTTTTGTCATGGAACGATTTTTCAATTTTTATATCAAATTTAGGGTTGGCTAGAATCATAACACCTTTACTGTTTCTAGAACCGTGACTACAAAAAATAGTTCCGCCCCAATCAGCTCGCCAAATATGTTCGACCTCTTTTATGCTGTAAGTTTCTTGTAAGAATGCGAGTTGAACGTTTTGTTGATGGAGCCATTTAAATTTTTTTCTACGTTTGATTGTTCTGTTCATACCCCTTACGTTCAAGGACACACACTTTAAATTAATGGGGGCATTTAATTGACACACCTTACCCTCTTGAGAATTTTGACCTACCGGCGCGGCGAAGTTAAATGGAAAAATACCGAGATTTGCATATTGTGGCTAGTAGTACTACATCTATCAAAATTATTGGAGTCAATAAACACTAAATTATATAACATTTAAATTGAGATAACCTACACGTTACCTTACCTTTACGGGCCAGGAAAAATAGCCCACAAACGGCTTAGTCTGAGAGTATATAAAACCGATAAAGGCTACGCGGTAAACAAGGCTCCTAGTAAACAAAAATGGTTCGAAGGAATATACAAGTAGATTAACGACGGAGAAGGCTTATCTATATGTACTGATCGAGATTACAAGGGAAGACAGGTAGAAACGACTCTCTGTGGTTAGCCTGCATTCATTGTTTTTCTTTTCTTTTTTGACTATAGTAAACGCGAGAGATAGTATTGTCAATAACAGTCACAAGAACTTAGCAGCGAAGGGTGTGGTTTAACTGTATACTTTACCGTCAATAATAAGTTTGTACGGCTCTCTTTTGGAGAAATGAGCTTTTTTGCCGAGGTTTTTGGCTTCCTCCAGCTTGGGCAATAATCGTTTCCTCATATCTTTCACCTCCTTAGGCAGATCTTGGCCGATTCCGTAAGGGGAATCCTTCTCCAGGTTTGAGCGTAACGAGAATAAATATTCTCGGTCAGTGTAGCGAAGACATCTAGCTAAGATGGCTCTCGGCTTATCACTACCTTCGTTCTTCTTGCCTACTCTATGAACCCGTTGGAACTCCACGTAACGTACATCAACCTCAAACTCTCTTTCCAAGGAGTTGTATAGAACATCTTTGGTCGTTTCGTCTTCGTTCTCATCCTCCGGGATACCGTAAAACCGTAAGTTTTCACGGCGTTGGTAGACTTCATAGTTGAGCAGTTGTAAACGCAATTTCTCTATTTCGTCTAAGTTTGTCTTGTTGGTTTCATCCAGCCTTTTCTTTTCGGCCTCTACCTCTGAGCTCAAGTAGCTGACGGAGCCTTCTAGGTCATTTGTAGTTTGATTAACTCTTCCCAATACTCCCCTAAGGTGACGGACCTCACTTCTTAATTCACTTACTGTTGACTTTACTTGACTAAAATCTTCACAAAGATTTTTCATTTGAACTTCAATGCTGTCAAGTTTACTCATCTTAGACAGGATTGTATCTATCTTCGTAGCAAAATTCTCGGTTATATCGAGCGCAGACCACACCACATCGGTAGATTCACGTCTTTGCCGTCCGCCATTACTGCTTTCGCTTGCATTTCCCTCCTTCGCCTTTTTCGGTTCTGGGGACAGTAGTTTTATAGAAGTTGTAGAAATACTGCTACTGCTACTACTTCCTCTGTGTTTGCGTTTAAAATTGGCTTGTAATTCCATCTTAAACAGCAAAATGAGTCGAAATTTTTCAGGAGCCCTTGTCAAATGAACTTACTCCGCCATACCTCAGTGCCTTCCGTATTACAAGATACAATGATACGGAGATACCAAGATACAGTGATACGGTGATACAGTGATACAGTGATACCGTGATACGGTGATACAGTGATACGGTGATACGAACATCTCAAATTTCCTTTTTTTTAAGCGGACGCGAAATGGCCCCGCTAAATACAGGTTTCTGTATGAAACGGACTGTTGTATGGGTCACTTGAGCTCTTGCAGCCGTGGCGTAACGCTAATTTAACGGTATTATCTTTCAGCATGACTGCTTTGTCTGACTATTTTGTTATTTAATTTTAACTTTTGAACGTTACGCATTTAACATTGAACCACTTTATTGCCCTTGTTGAAGAAAGGTTTTTGCAACACAAATACGAAATTAACGCTGAAAACTTTATTCTCATTGGCAACTAGATTTAGGGACGGAAAATTGAGGGAGAGGGGGCCCGGTTTTTTTGCCCGAAATTTTTTTACGACTTCTCAGTTGCTGCAATAATTTGTTCTGGCATCAGAACCTTGCACGATTTTTTTAAAGTTTCGCCCTTGCTTGATTTTTTCTGAGTGATATTGCAATTGGCTCGCTCGATTATTTTCTGTGCAAATTTTTATTTTTTTTTATTTTGGGGGGGGGGGGATTTTGAAAATTTTCCGCGATCCCGTTTCTCCGATCTAGTGAGATGGCTTTCAGAAGCACCAACTCAAAAAATATTTTATGGTTGCTTTGTCGCATTTCGGAGGAATCGTATTACAAAACCATGCAGGGGAATATCAAAATTCGATTTGGTTATCATGCTTTCGGTGAAAAGGCGAAAACATAAATCCGACTATAAGGGTAAATATGCGGGAAACACCGTCAAGAGCTCTCTTTTTAGAATTTCCCAATTCCCCAACACATTTTTGTTTTGCAGCAGAGTTATCAATTGACATTGTGTAAAAAATTCTGACAAATCGATTCAATTCTTCTTGAGTTAGAGCTTTTTAAAACTCTATTTTGGTTGAAAATCGAAAGCGTAGAAAATAGCCCAAGATTTCCCGAAAATGCAATGTTCATTTCCTATCAAAGCTACGCGCCGCATCGAGAATATTTTATAGCCGGTTCTAGTTTTCTTATGACTTGGAAAATGGAAAAGACGAAAGGTCCTTGAGGGACAAAGCCAAAGCGAACACCTATAAATGACAAAGGAAGGGCACAGAACTGATCAAAGGCCTTAAATGCCAGTGACAGCGATTTGCAGGAGTCTGAAAGGTCCTGAAACAGCACGGCAAATAGCGAGATCGTGGTGTTGGTTTCAAGCGATTCAGAGTTTTAAGTAATGGTCCAGATAAGAACTGTAGTGTCTACGGCAAGGAATGTTAAAAGGTGTTAATTTTCTATTATTCTTTCTCGTAATTTCATTGGTTGATACTTATAAATGCAATAGAAACCCATCGAAATAATGCATTTTCATTCGATATTTTTGGTGGTTTGAATTTATTTTTGATCAAACTAACTATGGTTTAATTTCGAAGAATATCGTGTGTGGGTTAAGTCTCAAATTTGCGATTGAAAAATCCTTTGTTTTCTCTATATCCGATTGGCTGGATGGTGGCTTCTCTGCGTTTCCACAGAAAAAAGAGTCAATAGAATAAAACATACTTTATTTTCGAGATGTAGTTTGGACTGTAGATACCTCCTAAAGCACTTAAGGCATATTCAAGCAAAATCGTATGTGGGGGAGGCTCATTGCCGCAGAACAATGGATTCTACTACAGTTCTTATCTGGGCCATTACTTAATAGTGTTTCCATCTAAGCTTTCTTGGAAACAAATCTTCTCTCGGCTGCATGGTTCCTATCAATTAGATCAATTCTTCTTTATGTTCAGATGTGTAAACAACGTTTACATATATTTTTTGTCTTTATAAAATTGAAACTTGATGTCCATTTCAGCAAAAAAATATGTCTGTTCATTGTCACTAATGAGGCTTACAAAGCAAAACTTTGTACAAAAAATGGTAGTTATTGTAAGATAAATGGTTTGATTGGCATCTTTTGTAAAGAACGCTATGTCGAACGTTTTTTGCCCTAATATTTTGCCAGAGTCAGCACTTTTCCGATTTTCATCCTTAATTATCTCTCTTAAACGTATGGGTACCCCATATTTTCTTTTCTGAGTTCAAAAGCTCCTTAGGGGGTTCAAACAATCCATATAGATTTTTAGAAAACAAATTGGTTTGTAATTAGTAGGCACCGTCCTTAATTGACCTGCTGTCAATCAAACATAACTTTTTACTTCCGGTTAAAAACTTCCTTTTGCGTACTGATTTTTTTAAAACAGTTTTTGGTATGTGAAAAATTGCTGCCAAAACTTAGCTTGAATTTCAGCCGTCTCCTCCGGTTCGTTCCTCTGAACTGACGGCTGAAATTCAGGCTAGCCAAAACTACATTTCTGTGGGAAAGTATTTTCCCCCCATTTTTAAAATTTAAAGGAAATTTGAGATCTTCGTATCACTGTATCACTGTATCACTGTATCACTGTATCACTGTATCACTGTATCACCGTATCACCGTATCATTGTATCACCGTATCACCGTATCACCGTATCACCGTATCACCGTATCACCGTATCACTGTATCTTGGTATCTCCGTATCATTGTATCTTGTAACACGTTATATACCAAGCCATATACTAGGGGAGCGAGCAGAGAATGAATGTCACCGCGCTACCGGCCACTCCTAAAGACTGCTAAATTCAGCTAATAATTCTCCCCTTCGGTTATTACTAGAGGATTTCAAATGAAAGTGTATTTCATCTTCAATCTCATGTGGCCCGAGTGAAAGCCCAGATGGGCTCTTGTTCTATTATATTTCTTCAAGTATAAAGGCAACCGATCTCCCCGCCGATCTCGGCCATTCAGTTCAACTCGTAAACTCTATTTATAAAAAGCCCGATATCACATTTTCTGATTGGCAGCTGTCCGATTTCAAGTAGTTTCCCGTATGAAAACAATAACAGTGACTCGCAATGTATCTTGGTTGAATGAGCTCCTTAATCAGCCGTTAGTGGGGAGAAGCGTTGCGTGACGACATAACGGCTGCGAAGGAGACTAGGCGACCTACTGCTGTCAACAAAAGAAGAACAGAATGGATTTTTCGCATCGGTTCGGCCATTTTGAAATGTATTTGCTCTGAACCCAATTATTTGTTTTGACAGTATCACCTTGCATTTGGTATTTATTATGATCTGATCCGACGAATCCGAGAAAAAAGATAAAAGATAAATTAAAAGAAACCAATTCGATCCAGGTCATATAATATATTATAAAGTACTCACCTAAAACTGCTCATATTTAAAAAATAACAGCAACGATTTTATTTATACCAAAGGAAGGTATATCGTATCAGAAACATATTTGTTGCTAAAGACAAATAGTTTACTTTAATGACAACTAATGCCCGAGTTTAGCCTGTCTCACAGGCTCTTGTTTATACGTAGTTCCGCACTAGTGAAGGTGCTATGGAAATATTCCTGCTGATTAATAGAGCGTTAACGTAAAACACATGAATTTAGAGAGTCATCGCTTTACAAGTTCTTGGCGACAAGCGAACATTCAGCCGTTTCTTATTCTTCCTAACTGTCTTTATACTAAGTAATGCACTAGGCAATGCCTGTGCAGTGTCACGTTACGTGTCTGGTATTAAGAGAACAAGGCTAATCAAAATCCTTTTCTCGAAGATGAATGTTTACAGAAATGAGCTGTAAAACGTTTTGTACCAACCTAACAAGACGAAGAACTGAGTCAACATTCTCTGCGGAGTCCCAGTTCATAAGATGCCTAAAGACGCTGGATCTAGCATCTATTGGAATAGGTTCCGTAGTCGGGGCAGGACTGTACGTGGTAACTGGACAACTAGCTCGTGATGTTGCTGGCCCAGCTGTTGTTATCTCGTTCGCCATTGCTGCTCTCTCGTCTCTGTTATCTGGGATCTGCTATGCAGAGTTTGGCTGTCGAATTCCCAAGGCAGGCTCGGCTTATGTCTACACGTATGTGGCTCTGGGTGAAGTCTGGGCGTTCATCGTGGGCTGGAATATCATATTGGAGTATATCATTGCAGAAGCAAGTCTTGCAAAAGCTTGCAGTGAAAACATTAACGCTTTATCCGGTGGTGTCATTTATAATTTCTTTATGAAAGACATAGGACAATGGAATAGCCCTTTTCTTGCAAAGTTTCCCGATCTTTTGGCTTTGTTAATCGTCGTCTTCGTATCTGTAATGGTTTCGTTGGGTGTTAAGCAATACTCGGTATTCATCAAGATAATGACTTTCATCAATTTGTCCGTCGTTGTATTTGTGATCGCTGTAGGATTGTTCTACGTCGACCCAAACAATTGGTCAACCGTAGAGAAATTCGCGCCTTATGGCGTAGAAGGGATTGTCGCAGCGGCAGGAAGTTGTTTCTTTGCATTTGTTGGGTTTGATGTGATAGGAACAGCTGGAGAAGAGGCGATAAACCCCAAGAAAACCATTCCTACTTCTCTCATGATCACTATTATAGTTAGCTTTGCAGCATACTTCAGTGTATCGACCATACTTACTCTAATGGTCCCTGCAAATGAACTCAACATATTTGCTCCTCTCGCCGAGGCATTCGCTCAAAGAGGTTTTCCAGCTGCTAAGTATATCGTATCAGTTGGTGCGATATTCGCAACGACTGGATCATTATCAACAACGGTATTTGCAGGACCACGAGTGATCAGCGCTATGGCAGCAGATGGGCTACTATTCAAGTGGTTCGCTCACATTAATGACAAAACTCATGTCCCCGTGCGGGCCGTAGTAGCGTGTGGTATCATCGTTGCGATACTTGCTGTGATTCTTGAACTCAAGCAGCTCGTAGAAATGCTCTCTATTGGCACTCTGATTGCATATACCATGGTTGCCATTGCTGTTTTATTGACAAGGTATCAGTACGGAATCAAAAGCGTACACATCGAGGAAGACGAACAGCCTGAAGAAGATCACAGGACGGACTCTAGCTGCTCTTGGTTGAAGCTAGGCATTTTAAGGAGAAGGAAAGAGGATGAAAGTACGCACTATGAAAGACTGCAGAATGTGGATAAAGTTGAAGATGATAAAGATAAGCAAGATGACAATACTGCAGAACTACAACACAAAAAACCCACTGAGCAGACAAGTTTCTACGCAAGCGTCGCCGCATTTGTTCTCACTGTTGGCATAATTATCTTTTGTATAATGATAACCCTCGGCCACAAAGCGCTGGTTGCACTCAACCCCTGGGCGATTTTTTCTGCGTGTCTCAATTGCCTTATAATCGCAGTAACATTTCTATATCTCCGTAAACAGCCTAAGAATGATGCGACGTTTCCATTCACCGTCCCTTTGGTTCCCTTCCTTCCAGTTCTGACAATATTCGCTAATGTCGTGTTGTTGGTGAACCTGAGGTTTTGGACGTATGTACGATTCGGCGTGTGGATGAGCCTAGGTAAGTATCATAGGCTTCCCAGACTCGGGATTTGTCCAGTTTCGGGTTTTCGGGCTTTCCTGATACGTACAGAAATTATCTTGAGAAATAAAAGATTGATTGTTGAGAATGGCAAAATTTCCAACTGCCGTAACATTCGCCGGCTAATAAGCTGTCTTAAAAGGCCACAAATATATGTATCAATATTTTAGTTCTGAAGAAATTTTTGATGTCAGCGCTTTACCAACTCGGTTTGATAAAAAAAGATAAAGGCCAAAAGGCCAAAGCGGATTATTATTTCGATACGACATGCATGGAATAATGCATAGTTCGCGAGTGTCCACGAAGTTGTTCGTATAGGTGTCACAAAAACTAACATTTAAAAAATTATATATGAGTCCTGTTAACACAAAACGAGTGTTCCTTGCTAAGGCGCCTTTTGTGTTAACATGCCTTAATTTGTGCACCGTTTCAGATTCAACTGGCCGCCGTTGCTCGAGATCTTAATGGTTTTAGTGCGGTTTGCAGCAAAAGAACCGTCTTTTACTATATAACAACTTTCGACGCGTCTTGGCCGCTGCTGTGCATTAGAAACACCCCAAAATGTCACCTTTAGTTGATCAACTGCAAAAAGGTGATAAGGTAGAAAATCTCGAAAAACTCCAAATCTCGAAAAACTCCAAATCTCAAACAAGGAAATTATGGGATAGAAAGGCTATAAATGGAAGCAAGTGTCATTTTACTATCATTGATACCTAGAATATCAGTTATCAGCGCTTTAAACTGAGGAAATCGAGAATTCCACACAAGATGAGTCATGTTAACACAAAATGAGTGTCCCTTGCTAAGGCGCCTTTGGTGTTAACATGCCTCATATCTTAATGATCGTAAACGCGCCCGGCCGTTCTACAATATGTAACTAACATATAGCAGTCCAACTTATCCAGAACATCTCTTTTTTTCTACAGGTTTCATGATCTATGCTTTCTATGGCTATAAACACAGTTCAGAGGCCATGACAGAGGAAAACCACGAACAACTCATACTCTCTGAGCCACCAGAGATAAAAAAATATACGAGTAGACCACAACATCAGTGAGAAAGCGTCAGCGGCATGGAATTTGAAGCATTTCTTTATATTCTTGGTTTGCATGTGACGTCATCAAAAATATATAATTTAAATTCTGTGTTCTGTCTCTGTGCTCCGTCCGTACCCTGGGCAGGGGTGGATCCAGGGTTTGGACTGAGTAGTTTACTCTGACACTGAGGAATCGGTTAGGAATCGGCAGAAATGACTAATTTTTGTTTGACTTTTCTTTAATAATTAGAGGTTTGAAAAAAGTTGAGTAGTTTACGGAAATCACATAAACTACCCTGGATCCACCCCTGCTGGGTATTATCTATTCAACATACAGCAAACATGCGTCCATG
The DNA here is from genome assembly GCA_030867875.1 of Actinernus sp. WN-2022. Lineage (NCBI taxonomy): Eukaryota > Metazoa > Cnidaria > Anthozoa > Actiniaria > Actinernidae > Actinernus > Actinernus sp. WN-2022. Next base: position 48,474,884 of record JAOWCC010001634.1, on the reverse strand, counting down.
CAAGGCGATAATAGGAGAGCCGCACAAAGCAGGACTAGTAGGTCCGTGTCATCTCCAACCAGAACAGTAGTGACTGTTCTGGCAGACTGAATGTGAAACCAGCATTGTTTAATGGGGACGATCAATGATATTACAATGGTACATGTTATAAGCTACGAATTAATAAGTAGACAACCGAGGTGGAACTGGTTAGCGTCAAGTGAATTGCAATTGCAAATAGCATTTTTCAATTGGAAATTTGAATGATTTTCCAAAACGTTGCTCTCCCTTAATTGCGAAATTGTAAATTTGGTTATATGCAATACGACATTTTCATTATGGCGTCATTTTACTACAATTTACAACAACTGTCAATAGATCTTTCTCAGTTCAGTTCCAGTGATAGTTATTGATACTTTTATACAATAAAAAAGTGTAAATATTGTTTGACATATTTTTTACTTAACTTCAGCTTAACATTATTTGTTAACTTCTACAACATGTTCACTTGTTTATATCCTCTTCCAACGCGCAGCAATCAGTATATAGATAACCTAGTCCCGTGTGTATTACCGAAAGGATGCTAAAGCGTTTACCGAACTCTAGTCGGCTTTCTCATTTTATTAGGCGCATCGTCAAATTCAAATCTAAACAGAATTTTTATATTAGTAAGGGCGTTTGTTATACTACAAAAAGAGAAGAGTTTAAGAAGCACCTTATATACTCCTTTGGTAGACGACATTAATTGTTTTGGCACGCACAGCATTAAGTCAGGCGCAACTTCAAACCCGGGCTGTAGGAAATATTTCTTAACTCGTGAGCATTTAAAACGGTAAACGATCGAAACAAACTTATAAGCGGACACTCAACAAACCTTTCAGCCAAAGTGCCGCCGGAAACCGGATGTTTCGCGCAAAGTTATTACGGCGACTGACCCTGGAAAAAGATCCTGGCAAAATAAAACACCCATTTATAAGACATAAAGTGAAGTGAAAGTTCGTAGTTTATAAACTTAGCAAACGGTGGTTAGCAAGGGGTGTTTTAGCTAGCTAGATGAATGTACATCAAGCGCTCATGACTGACGTGAGTCGTGTCGGGCTCAATAGTGCGAGGTATTTCGAAGGGGATTATCCAATCTCGTACCCAGACCCCATTTGTTTCTTACTGCGCATGCTCGACGAAAAAATAGGGCTCTGGAAGAATCCGATCCGGAAGTCCGCGAATCACGGACTTCCGGCGACTCTGCACATGCTTACCATTACGTCACCCTGAGAAGTCGTTTCTTCGGGTTCGATCGCTCAGCGCCTCAGGCCTATATTTTGGTTTAGATTTGGAAGTTCACCCGGTATTTTGATAGTGATCTTTTGCTTACTAGCGTCAGGGCAAGCCTTAGGGAGTCTCTTTCATCTTCTGCCGTTTTTAGTTTGGATTTTAAGGCTTTGTTTTCATGCATCAGGCTCGTGTTTCTTTAATATCGTACGGTGGATTCATGATCAGACATCACAGATTTCCAGTACACAAGATCGAGGATTCATGTGGATCGAAATCTCGCTGAAATCGCCTTAACCTGAGCCCGATGACCACACAAACAGCAACTGAATATACCGTAGAAGCAAGTCAAGGCATTTTGACTTACGAGTCTCGTATTTTAGCTCCGGCATACAAACGCTTATATTTAAGCGATCAGCGCCTTTCGGCACAAGTTTATGAGATCGGAAAATGCCACTTCTGCCTATAGAGCACTTACGAACATTGTTGTTAATATAGGAATGTGTAGTATTACCTATCTGTTACGGTAAATCCCTCGGCTATATCCAGTTTGGTTCGATTTTCGAATTCTGAGAATTCAAGTCAAAACTCCCACTCGCCGCCATCTTGAAAAACCTGGGTTCACATGTCACATGGCTGGCGCAACGTACGTGTCACGTGACCAGTCGAAATCTGATTGGTCGACGGCGCCAACCAGCGACACAAAAAAAATAAAATAAAAAACACTTGCGAAACTTGACTCGTGCCTCGGCCGAAGGCCTGGCCCGAGTAATAATATACGATGTGGTCCCAAGCCGACCTGGTCTCGATGGTTAAGTACATTTGTCTAGTGAAGAGGCGGGAAATTGGACCGACTGCTAGAGCTGACGAGATAACAGAACCGGCGATCTTCGCAAGGTCACGGTATGTCGCATGGGAACCGTCTTGAATCATAGCAATATCTAGAAGGCCTTTCAGCTTAGAAAGCTTCTTTTCAGGAACTTGTAATTTCATAGAAATAGTGTTAATTAAGAAGCCAAGCCACTCGCCAATTTGCATATGTCAGTGTACAGTGCGATTTCTCTTCGTTACATAAAATGCCTGCTGCCTGAAGGTCTTTTCGTTCAGTGAATAATGCTCGCTGCTTCAGCGGAAACCTTGTCAAGTTGGCTTCCGAATCCGTCATCAAGATAAACAAAACTAATATTAATAAATAATAATGGCCGGCATATATATATATAGCACCATATCATCACAGTTTCATGGCGCTTTACATATTACTGACATATCCCGTCAGTGAATTATTTCGGACTGCTTTACGGCGCTAATAACTGCCACGCAGTTTACAATGTTAAGTGTGTGATTAGTGCACAAGAACTGAAGAATACTTGGTGGACAATCTTACTCTTTATCGAGTGATCCCTGATGATGATGAGTGCAGTGTATAGATGTACCGGGTGACAATTCCCTGCACTTTTTCGAGTAGTACAACAGGTTCTTTCACGTCCCCTTCAAATACTGTAAATAGCTAACCCAAAATTTAACGCCTTGATACGGCCTTTGACACCCTGACTGGTGCTAGCTGTTGACATTAAATTCGTCTAAATTGCAAGACATCAAGTAGTTATACTCAACTTCGCCCGGACTTTCATCTAGTCATTTGCTGATGCGTGGGTTCGACAGGAGCCTTCCTGTACGAGGCGCTTAGGTGGCCAAATCCCACACTAAATCAATAGATATAAAATATAATGAATATTTAAAGATAAGAAAGAGTGTGTGAGTCGTTCGCGTTGGTAAACCCGAAGGAAGAACACTATACGCTAAGTACTGCAATATATATACTTATGCAAATCACTTCATTAAAGAAGTGAGAACCACTTATTGTACATTACAACAAAGACACATTCCATTGCGTAACGTGCAGAAAACAAATATCTGCTAAACTGTGTACCGCAGACATTTTAATATTATTGATGCAACCCAATTTTGCCATCGACGATGAAAACCACCAATTAGATTCCAGGTTAAGGCCGATAGAGGACAACTTATGGACAATCACGGTTACTGGGAAACCCCCACCCCTCCCCCACACTTCACCCTAACCTTTAATGGTTAATCATTAATAAAACGATGCATATCCAAGGGAAGGGTGGGTGGTAGTTTCCCAGAAACCGGGATTGACCGGGATTGTCACTTGCGAGTCCTCACAGTGACGTCATTGTAATGGCGGATTCGGTTCCAGGCCCCGGACAGTTTTAAGCATAAAGTAGTCAATTTGAATGGCGAAAAAGAGATATTTCCGAAGGCGGAACCGAAAAATAAATATACTGTTGATAATCAGAAAAGAATGAACTTCATTATTCTGCAATAAAATAAAGATGCAAAATTTGGTTTCATAAACACTTTAAACTCGTCATTTGCCTATAAATCCTAGACCTTAGCCAGTGATAACTCGGTTACCTGTGAACCGGGAAAGACCAATTTTTCAGCAAACGTTTTAGTCAGCTAGGCTAGTGAAATCTCAAAGGAAAAATCCAAGCTCTTCACTGAGTAGTCAGACTTTGCCTTAGTGTGCCCAATCAGGCCCGTTGAACCGTATGTGGTGCATGCAAGTCTTTCTATGAGATAATAATTGTCTCGATAATCTTCAATTTTACTCCAAGCCCAAGGAATGGAAACTTAACATAAATATAAGAACACCAAGCTTATGGTATTCAACAAATCAGCTGGCAAACAAGAAATTAATTGTACATTTGGAAAAGAAAATCCCTCGGCCACTTATTATGCATATCTAGGAACTATTCTTACACCCTCAGCATCGTTCAACGTAAACAAAGAAAATTTATATAACAGAGAACTAAAGAGCAGGCTTTAGCATTTTGAAAGATTTTCATCGTCCGCACGGGGACTCCTACCAAAATCCGCGTTCGACTCACTGTGAAGCTTGGGGAGCATATTCAAAACTGAATAATTAAATATCAAAATTTACAGAGAATTTGTTTCATACAAATCTATTTTGTGAAAAAATGAATTGTTATGGACCTCGATGGTTAATAGTTATAGAGGATTGGCACAGATTAAACTTAGAATTCAACTTTATTCACCATCCGGCTCGTGGCCATTTTACCAATAATCAACAGGCGTTCCTCCGCCTTATCGCGTGGGGGATTGGGTTCTAAAACATACAGTGCGTACACTACATCCCTCCCCTTTTTGATAATGAACTGTAGTATTACAGTCAATAATAATGTGATAACAATAAAACATAACGAGTTAACCTATAAGTAGGTTAGCGTTCAAAAGTGTCTCAAACAGTTCAAGTTATCTGTCATGTCCTTGAAAATTAAGTATAGTCCTTTAGGTAACTTGGTTTCACTCTCTGTCTCTCTGATCTTCTGATTGGAGTGTCCGCCTTGGGATCACTTGACTTCTGCTCCGTACACTTTTCCATGCTCTGCTGGATTGGTTCCTTTGATGCGTCCAGCGGTTTCGTCTCTACTTCCTCCTTGCTCTCTGCACTGCTGTTCTGCAACAATTTCTTGACATGTGAGGTGTTGCGAGAGTATTGAGCTCCTTCTTGTGACTGTACGACCAGGCTGTTTCCGTGTTTGCTCACTATCGTATATGGAGTTGGGTCGAACCTAGTCGATAGTTTAGTCTGCCTCTCTTGTTGCACAAGTACTTGGTCACCTGGAAGTACCTCTGAGTAGTGCGCATTCCTCTTAGCGTCAGCATATGCCTTGCCCTTACTCTTCTGTTCACTATCCTTGTCACGCACTTCATACTCCACGTGTACATCACTCAGTTCTGGAAGTCGTGTGCGTATCTTTCTCCCGAAGAGTAATTCAGCCGGGCTCACACCAGTCGTTGGGTGGTGTAGGCTTCGATATGCGACTAGGTATGTGTTCAGTTCTTTCTTCCAGTCCTTCTTCTCAGCATGTGCGGTTTGGATTCTCTTTAGTAACGAACGGTTTTGGCGTTCCACCTCTCCGTTTGCTTGAGGCCATTTAGCAGTGACTCTGTGGTGTCTGATGCCTTGATGTTCCATGTATGCTGCGAACTCTGTCGCAATGAATTGTGGCCCATTGTCTGATGTCAGACGTTCAGGTAAACCGTGTCGCGAGAACATTTCTTCGAGACTCGAGATAACCTTTGAAGCAACCGTAGACTTCATGATGTCTATCTCGAAATAACGATTATAATAGTCAACAACGACCAGAATGGACTCACCCGTCGGGAGGGGTCCTAACAAATCAACAGCTAAATCTCTCCATGGTCCGGTCGGTAGTGTTGTGGTCCTGATAGGCTCCGAAGGCTCGGGACGACTGACCAGTTGGCATCCGTAGCAAGTTTTGCAGTGTTTCTCTGCATCCTTTTCCATTCCTGGCCACCACACTTTGATGACAATCCGTGTCCCCCTGAGTATCAACTGTCCAATGGTGCATAATTCACCACTGCAGGGAAGGTACTGTTTGTAGACTAGTTGATCCCATGGTTTTCCGTCAATGCACTTCCTAACTTCCGCAAATTCCTCCTCATCAGCGGATGCTTCCTCGACCTCGCGTGTTGTCATAGCAGTAGGTGTTGCTGATACCGCCACAAATCGTACATATTCTTCTGCTTCTGGTGCGTGTTTGCTCCTGGCGTCGTTGTCACTTACTAGTCTCGATAAGGAATCAGCAATGTTCTTCGGTCCTGGCGCGTACTTAACTTTGAATTTGTACGGCTGCATCCGCAGGACCATCTCTCGATGCGTGCACATGGCTTGGATCTTGGTCCGTAGATAACCTCTAGGGGTTTATGATCAGTGACAAGTTCAACTGGAACTCCATAAACGTAAGGGTGGAACTTCTCGCAGGCCCTAGAGCTTCCTTCTCTGTCTGTGAATACCTTCTCTCCGTTTCTGTAAGGCTGCGGCTTGCGTAACTGATGATTATTGGTCCATCTTTGTGTGTTTGCGTCAGGACAGCCCCTAGTCCGACGGGACTTGCGTCAGCAATTACCTGTGTTGGGGCATCTTTGTCGAAATATCCTATAGGGTCTCAGCGCTAGATAGACGCTTCTTCAACTCCTGGAATGCCTCTTTCTGCTCTATTCCAAACACAAATGCTGTCCCTTTCTTTGTTAGATGTCTCAAGGGTTCAGAGACAGTTGCCAAGTCAGGTATAAATCGTCCGCAGTAGTTGACTAGCCCAAGAAAACTACGCGTTTCTGATGCTGTCTGCGGCTCCCTCGCTTCGGTTACAGCTTTCACTTTCTCTGCTGTGCAGCTTATTCCATTTCCAGATAACACCATCCCGAAGAATGTCAGCTTGTCCATGTTGATCTGACACTTTGCAGGGTTGAGGGTTAGTCCACGCTCCCCCAGTCTCTTGACCACCTTCTCTAATCGTGAGTCATGCTCTTTCTGGTCCTTTCCGTGCACTATGATGTCGTCCAAGATGTTCTCTTGTCCATCTATACCTGCAAGCGCTGTCTGGATCTCGTGCTGGTATTGTTCCGAGGCTGAGTTAACCCGAACAACAGTCTCTTGTATCTGAATAGCCAACAGTGTGTCACAAATGTTGTGATCTCTCTCGATTCAGGCGTCAATTCCAGTTGGTGGTATCCCCACTTTAAATCAAGTTTAGTAAACACTTTACTGCCATTCATACCCTGTGTAATCTCATCCACCGTAGGGATAGGATGTCTCTCTCTCAGTATTGCCTCGTTGGCCCTGCGCATATCAATACAAAGGTGTATGTCCCCTGTGACTTCGGTACAACGACCACAGGGTTGACCCATGGAGTTGGTCCATCTACTGGTTCTACAATGTCCAGGTCCACAAGCTCTTTGACCTTTTCTTCCACCTTAGATCTCATGCTGAATGGGGTTCTCCGGATCGGTTGTGCTACTGGCTTTCCCGGGGGGGGGGGGGGGGGGGGTACTTACATGAAAAATGGGTATGTATGTGAGGCCAAGAGGCTCAAACCCTGACCCTGTTTGACCCAATCCGAGCTCCAAAACCCTGATTGCCACTTCTTTAAATTGTTTTCAAAACAAGGTCGGATATATATCCCGGCCGGTATACCGCGTACCGGGATTGCATGCAAAATACGGAACATTTCAAGTCGGGACGTGGCATTGGGTAAACAAATCAGCAGATGTAGTACATAGATAAGTACTGAAGTACGGGAACCTCAGTGCTTGCATGTGGGCAGGCGATCAAAATGCGGCAACAGAGTGTCTTTTTTTTGACATAGTAGCTAAAAAAACACCTAACTGCCTAAAAAATACTGAACCCCGACCCTGACTGCACCCAAATTATACTCAAATCCTGACCCTGATCTGCCCAAATCAGGCCAAAACCCTGATCCTACCTGCCCAAACGGAGCTCAAAACCCTGACCCACCCGGGCGGCACATACATAATACGTCACAAACAGGAGTACCCCCCCGGGTGGCTTTACGTCTGGGTCGATGTGGAGTTGCACTGCTCGATCTTTCAACTTTCCGACGCCTTTGAAGACTTCTGGATATTTCTCCTGTAGAGTTTTTCCGATATTCTTCGAGCCTGTGCTTACTGCAGCGACATCAACACCCATCTTCAGAACTCCGAGACTCGTGGCAGTGTCCTTTCCTAGAAGAGATTCTCCCTTTCCGGTAATCACGCAGAACTCCGCATTAACACTGTTGCATCCAACAGAAATTTCACAGTGAAATGTTCCAATTACCTCCAAGGGTACTTGTGACGCATATGTGTACAACTTTCTGTCTGAGCGAACTGACTTACATTTCACTCTGTTCTTTTTTAGCCACTCCCATATTTGCTTATCTACAATCTTGACACTTGCTCCAGAATCTATGATCATGTGCAGTCTACATCCTCCGACGGTTACTGTAAATGCATAGATGACATCCTCTTCTTCAGAGTTAACAACGTGGGCAGTGTTTCTACCGGGATTCCTGTGGCGATTGACGCGGGAACGGCTGCCGGGCTGTTCTCGTCCCCTCTCACCTTGATTTGTCTTGCATTGGGCTTGAAAATGGTCTTTCAATCCGCATTCGCGGCACGTTTTGCCTTTCGCTGGACAGCCTGGGTCCCTGCCAAAATGTCCAGATTTACCGTATCTGTAACAAGTCTTCTCATGGTTGTTTCTCATCACACCAGTCTGTTTTCTCACGCGAGAACCACTCTTTGTTCCCCAATGCGGTTTACACTCACTGCACCCTCTCCTTTTCCATCTAAACTCATTGCCGCCAGTTGTGAGTAGGCTCGGTTTCAGCCGTTGGGGTGTCGTTTCTCCAAAGCCTCCCCCCACTAACGGCTGGGCGCGCGGTCAACACACCGTGTCCGTGATGTCATCTGATTAACTTCAATATTATTCATTTATTTGCGTATAGCGTAGGTTCGATTCCGCGTAAAATTTCAAAACACAGTAAGGCACGTATCCTCCTCTGCTTGTTGTTTGCATTTTCTTCGTTTATGATCAGGCCTTTGCCGTCAGCAAACAGTTCGAAAGCCGTGAGCCAGCGTTGCCATCGTAGCCCGAGCGTGTTGTGGTCCGTGAAACAATCGAAAGTCTTGATATGATTTCTCTCGTTATCATCCATGTTCGTCGTGAATTGTCTTGCAATTCGGTTTCTTTAGTCTTTCTTTTTCCTCGTCGCCAATGTTATGGACCTCGATGGTTAATAGTTATAGAGGATTGGCACAGATTAAACTTAGAACTCAACTTTATTCACCATCCGGCTCGTGGCCATTTTACCAATAATCAACAGGCGTTCCTCCGTCTTATCGCGTGGGGGACTGGGTCCTAAAACATACAGTGCGTACACTACATGAATGATCCTTGCAAATTTAAACTCCAAATCTACAAATTCAGCCGCTAGATCGGAACTTGGACGTTTTCCTGTTCGTATTCTTATTAAATATATATATATATATATAAATGAAGGCCGAAGGCCGAAACGTTTCAGTAAATTTTTAATAACAGTCCTGAGTTGCTCTCGTTCACATTTTTCTATTCAATTTTTATAACAATTACTGTGGACAAGAACTTGGAATCAATTTTATTGATCCTCTTGGCTGGACTAGCTGTTGGCCTGAAGACATTTGGACATTATATAAATACTATATATATAAATACATATATACATATATATATATATAAGATTAATAGAAATGGCAAAGACAGTCAACTCATAACAGTAAACAAAATTATATTTAGAACGTTTGGGCCATTCAGCTAGGCTCGGTTTCCAGCCGTGGGGGTTTCGGTGAGCCCGCGATCCTCTCCCCACTCACGGCTGGGCGCGCGAGCTGAGACATTGTTGGTTTTTAGCCAATCAAAAACTTGCCACTGAAATCCTGTCGCTGAATTGATTTGCATAATTTACATTGTAAACTTTTGAAAGCCGGACCAAAGGCTTTCGATTGCTGTTCCAAAATGCGTTTAAGGACGGTGCCTACTAATGTCAGCGCGCACGCCGTTCTGCGCATTTTGCGTCCCGCGGGTCATCCCGCGAGACAGGCCATTTGCAGAACTATTTTGAAAAAGCTGTTTTAATTGTGTAATTTGAGAGACAGAAAGATGAAGAATTTTAAAATACGGTCGAAAGATATGCTTGAGAAATGAACGATTTGAGAAGTCTTTAAATTCCACTACACGGCCACGAAAGACAATTTTCAGCTGAAATGGTATTAAAAGAGCCGACCATCTTAATATAACTCTTAAGTGATGATTTATCGTGGGGAAATGGTCGAAGAATCGTAGATTTAGGAGATTTACCCGACCAATTGAATGAAGGTTGTTTGGACTGCCATGAATCGCTGCTGTCTTTTCGCCCAGCTAGCAGCGCCTTTGCTTTAGGCCTGTCGATGCTTTCGAGTTTCGTCAGTTTCTCCAAACATGGACTCGGCAGTATAAACAATGTGTGAATACAGTCAAATAAGCTTCGTGAAAACGGGTAAACCTCTTGGAAATCCAAAGAAGAATGAAGAAGGATGGACTGTATGAGGTTTGAGCACAATGGAAGCAGCAACAGGTTTGATTTTCAATGAAGAAAGTCGAAAGACGGGACTGACTCTTTTCCCCGCCGCCATCTTGAAAATTTCCCAGAATGCAATAAAATAAACCAATTGACTAGGGAGGGCTTGGTAAAAAATGTCATTTTTTGAAAATAAAATTAGCGATAAAGAGGTCTACCATCCCTATAACATTTTAAAACGCGTGGATACCCCCATATTTTCTTTTTGTAATCTATAATATAGAAGCTAAACAACGTTTACATATATTGTTTGTCTTTATAAAATTGAAACTTGATGTCCATTTCAGCAAAAAATATATGTCTGTTCATGGTCGCTAATGAGGCTTACAAAGCAAAATTTGTACAAAAAATGATAGTCATTGTAAGATAAATGGTTTGATTGGCATCCTTTGCGAAGAACGCTATGTCTAACGTTTTTTGCCCTAATATTTTGCCAGATAACCCAAAATATTAATCGAATTAAAAAATAGTTTCTCGGACAAAGAAAAATGCTGAGTCAGCACTTTTTTCGATTTTCATCCTTAATTATCTCTCTTAAACGTATGGGTACCCCATATTTTTTTTCTGATTTCAAAAGCCCCTTAGGGGTTTCAAACAATCAATATAGATTTTTAGAAAAAAAATTGGTTTGTAATTAGTAGGCACCGTCCTTAAATTTGCTCTGTAAAAGTTTGGTTTCGAAGAATTCAAGGATTCACACAAAGAAGCAGTAAGAGAGTTAGTTTTCGGGTGAAGACACTTTGTCAGTAAACGCACTGGCTCTGGAAGTCACTTGGGAAACCGTCAGCTCAAAGGTAATTTCTCATTTAACTTTACCGATGCAAGACCAAGGTAGCCCGGCTATTCTTACTTCAAAGAAAATTACTGCTGCCTTTATCGGAGAAGAAAAGACGGACGAGTCCATATTAAAAGAGTTTATAGAAGAGAGGAAATCACGTCTGACGCAGGCCATGTTTACGCGTTTAACTCTGCAATCACAATTCACTTGAAAATCGCTGCATCAAATGAGTTTTACAATTCTTCAAGTCCTATGTACCAAGTTTGTACAATTTATGTCTCCAAGACATACTCTACACAAGTACTAAGCGGAAATACTCGACTCTAGCTCAGAGTTCCGAGATGGCATCTGAACTTAATTTTTATCCCCGTATAAAATTTCGGCTTTTAATTTCTGTCATCTAGTGTCAACAAATAAAGTAGCCTGGTTTGAACAGCCGGGCTTTCCTTGAAAACTTGGACTGTGAACATGATTTATCATTTATCGGCATGGTCAACTACCTTTCGCCCTTCTGCAAGAACCTCAGCTCGGTCATACAACCACTTAGAATGCTCACCCATGAAGATATGCCATTCAGTTGGTCAGAATCACAAGACAGAGCTTTTAACGAAGCAAAGCAACTCCTCTCATCAGCCCCAGTCTTGGCCTACTATGACCTCAGCAAGCCAGTAGTTCTACAGACAGATGCCAGCGAGAACGCCCTGGGTGGAGCCCTCCTACAGCCCAATCGCGATGGCAAATTACAGCCAGTTGCATACACATCGTGCAGCATGAACGCCACTGAACAACGGTACTCGCAGATCGAAAAGGAGTGTTTGGCGATCTGCAACTGCTTTCAGAGGTTTGACCATTGGCTCTATGGCAAGTCTGATATTGAGGTCCACACAGATCATCAACCACTGGAAACAATAACGAAGAAGGCACTGAACAAAGCCCCAGCTCGCCTGCAGAAGATTCTCATGAGACTACAACGCTATCGGTTCAAAGTCACACACAAGAGAGGCACATCTCTCCACTTAGCAGATACCCTCTCGCGAGCAGCGCTGTCAAAGCCAACAGAAGCCAAGGTGACAGGATTTGATGTCTTTCGAATGGATCTGGAGTCACGATACGAAGATACCTACCCAGGATTGCAAGAAGACACAGAGAAACGCATACGCGACGAAACAAGCAAGGATGGTGCATTGCCAAACCTGTACAGAGTAATAATACAAGGCTGGCCTGAAGACAAAGTCAAGATTGATGACTCTCTACGGCCTTATTGGAATTATAGGGATGAGCTATCTGTGCAGAATGGAATAATTTACAAGGGTACACAAGTACTGGTCCCGCCGTCTATGCGGAAAGAGATGCTTCGCAAAACACATGCAAACCACTTCGGAGCTGAATCAAGCATACGAATGACACGAGATATCCTGTTTTGGCTCGGGATGAGTAAGTCTATTCACGACACGTGCGACGCTTGCAGCACCTGCGCGCAGTATGGGAAGACAGCGCCAAAAGAAACAATGAAATCGCTGCCGATACCAACGCTACCGTGGCAGATTGTCAGCCAAGACATATGTGAACTGGAGCAAAACAAATACCTAGTTACCGTATGCCACTTCTCGGATTGGATAGAAGTTGACGAGCTGGAAGACACCCTATCAAAGACAGTAATCGAAAAAACCAAAGTTCATTTTGCAAGATATGGGATTCCCAGAATGTGTCAAACAGATAATAGACCACAGTTCATAAGCGAAGAGTATAGGAACTTCTCAAGAAACTACGGTTTCAAACATACCACGTCATCGCCATACTACCCCAAAGGAAATGGTAGAACAGAGGCTGCTGTTAAGGCTTCAAAATCCATGCTGAAAAAAGCCGACGACTTCCACAGCGCGATGCTGAACTACAGAAACACCCCACCACAAGGTCACAGCTACTCTCCTGCTCAACGGATGTTCATGCGACGCACCAAAACCACACTACCAACAAGAGACCAAATTCTAGAGCCTTCCATGGTCAACTTCCAGGACGTCAGAGAGGACATTTTGAAGAAGAGACAGCAAGAACTACTATGACCGTACAGCTGGACCGGAACATCAACAGATCAACATTGGTGGATATGTTTACGCAAAGCCACCAACACGAGATCAAGGAAAACCATGGGCACATGGAGTTGTAACTGGCATGGATGACCCAAGATCTTACACGATCCACACTAATAAAGGTAGTACCATCAGAAGAAACAGAGTCCATATCAGGCCGGCAGCGCCATCTCAACCGAACCATCAACTCCCGGCTATGCCGAGTCACCAGCCACTGCCAGGTAGACAAGGGAATTATCAGCCCAGACCTCAACTACCAGCAGCGCCATCCCCAAATCATCAGCCCAGACCGGAAGTACAGCAAGCAACAATGGCAGAGAAAAATGCCGCCGCCAACAGCTCAGAGCCACATCCGAGACCAACACCGCCACCACCGATACCATCGACTGCTGCAGCGGACGAGTCACACACTGCAGAAGGACCAAGAATAGTTCCTGCGGTTCCAGCGGAAACAACCACCAGATGTGGCAGGGTCATTAGGACCCCCGTTAGGTTCAAAGACTATACACCTTAAAAGGACATGTAAATAATGTATATAGTTTGTTTTTCTTTTCAAAGAGGGGGAGATGTTGGTCAGCGGTCGCCCGCACCAATATATGTATTGGGCCCCCTGTGTTGTAGTTGTTGGGTTCGCCATATTGGAATCGAATAAACAAGTTGTTATCCCAAGTTCACTTAGTGGAGGGTTCAAACAGCCAGCAAGAAATCGAGAGGTTCGTAAATGCCGAAATGAACAGAAATGTTCCGTGAAGAACATAGCCAAAAGGGCGCGTAAACTACAATCAAGAGACGCGTGCGCCAACCGGATGTAAAATATCAACTTCCGGCTTCATATTTATAGTTTTGTTATCCAACAAAAAAAGTACCATATAATAAACATCTTATTAACCTCGTCCGCTCGGTCTTTACGGGAAATATCAAACCTCGGTCTTTTATGTACGCTCGCTATCGCTCGGTCCGTACTGTCAAGACCTCGGTCCGGATATTTTCTCGTAAAGACCTAGCTCTCGGCTAATAAGAAGTTATTATCGCCTACTCTATACACAAGATCTAACATAGGGTCCCTAAGGGCAACTCGCGGATGGTCAGTGAACTACTTTGGAATATACTAAAAATCACGTGACCGATGACGTCATCGTGAAGTCATCGCCACTAAATGATTTGTGGGGATCCAATACCATGTTTGTCCAAGTTTGAACTGTCTGGCATTAGAAATGAGGAAGATATGGGCATGTACTTTAAATCACGTGACCGATAACGTCATCACCACTAAGTGATTGATAGGGACCCAATACCAGGTTTGAGCCAGCTGGCATTAGAAATGAGGGAGAAATGGGCATGTACTTAATATAACGTGACCGAGACGTCATCGTTACGTCATCACCACTAAGTGATTTGTGGGGACACACAACCATGCCACACAACCATGCCTGTCCAGGTTTGAGCCAGCTGGTATTAGAAATGAGGGAGATATGGGCATGAACTTAAAACTACGTGACCGATGAAAATAGATCATAAACTCGGGGAAATGTCCGGCTAAAACTGTATGAATAAATGTGAAATGAAACATAAATTTCATAGCAAGAAAAAAATTGTAATTCCTAATGAGAAAGCTCTTCTAAGTCCGCTTCTCAAATTCACAGACTGTTTTACAAAAACATTTGCGCTTATCGACACAAGAGTTCAGTTGACCTTTCAAATAATTTATTCTGAGGTACGCATACTCTAAATCACAGAGATGTTAAATAAAGCGATACTTAGAAGAAAAAGTACATTAACAGACAAACTGAGAGGAAATTTATTCAAATCAAAAAGAGTTTACTTACGTAACTGAATCTTTCGTTTTGGATCTTTTGGTAGTATTGTTGACAGCATCCCACCTTCGTGCACATATGCACTGAATCGGAATGAAAGTTGAAGCCTACCTCGAACTTAACTTTCAGCTAACCTGTTTCCTTTCATTCCACAATGAATAATAATCTCATAAAGTAAGCCCGTAGCTTTCAATAAATTTGCCAGTGTCTGAATGAAACAGCTAGATCTTTTCCAATTTCTCTCACGAGTCACGGCAGAAGACAGTCTCAAGCTACAAAACTTGAATTTTGATCCTCTTCACAGTAACGTAATTTAACGTCTCAGATATTATATATATTCCCTACTTCAGCTAGCGCTGTGCATTTCAAGTACTTTTTCCTCTCTCTTTGCTGGCAGTTCATGCTTCTTGTTCGTGTAGTTGCCCCACTGAGCCGTAACCAGAAAACGAGCACAGCATTTCAGTTGGCATCCACTGAAAACATCTGCTTAACTAAGATTTGTAAAAATCTTAGCGGATCATGTAAATATTCCGCTTGGCTCAATGAGGGTTTCTGCCGTCAAAGTTCATTTTTTGTTTCAGTTTTCCCCATATTAGCAGGCATGCCAATGTCTCGAGCTCTCAATCCAGTAGAAAGACTCTGGTTATTCTGTCGTAAAACATGCTTTAGCTGTACAAGACCTGACCCAAATTTAGGTTGTATTGCATAATTGCCCACGATGGAAATTGATATCTCCTTGTCTCGCCTAGTCTGAGAGCTTTGAACATTCTTATCTGAGCGCGCCTGACGAATTATAATTCGATACCCGTTGATATCCAAACGTGTTTGGATATTGTATTTCGCTTACGTTTCTAAATGTACATTGGATCTGTCCAGACAGCGCTGATCGAATGTATTACGTTGTTCATGTATTGTTATGGTCAACAAGAGCGCCAGTTGAAATATCTGAGCTTGTTGGAAGGCTTTCGCCCTCGCGGGTCGACCATTTTGATTTACTGTATTAAATTATGTAATTAAATTAACCTGGCGAGTGTTACGTGACCAGCACAGTGCGATCTGATTGGTGGTGAACTTGACCTTTAACGCATGCGCAGAAATTTTGCGACACCCAACTAAAAAAAATATATTAAAAAAATTACGGCTTGCATTTTAAGACTCGGTGCTGCCACAGGCAGCCCGAGTAATATACGAGAAAGGAAAGGCTGATTCAACGGTAGAGAGTTTTTTTCTTCCAATATTTCGATCGGCACGGCCGATCTTCTTCGGGGAAATAATAATAATAATAATAATAATAGACTTTATTGGGTAAGAAACACAATTATATTACTGGTGACCCATGCAGTAGTTTACATTGCGGCCCATTATAAAAACTAAAACTAGATAATAATTACAATATAGAAACTAGATAAGTAATATTAATTATTAAAGATAATTTGTAAATTGCAATTTGTCCTAAAAGTAGACTAACTACTGAATTAAAATGTTCTTGTAATGTTAAAATGTTTATGTTCGAAGTTATTGGATAAAATGTTGTTGAATAAATGTTTCTTAAAATTACTTAGTTGAGAAATCCTTTTCACATCGCTAAGTAGATACTAATGGCATTCCATAATCTGGTGCCGCTCGCATGAAATGTGCGAAGCCCTGAATTCGTTCGGCATTTAGGTACGCCTAACCCAAGGTTAGACGAGGCTCTAGTGCAGTGATTATGAGTGTCTTTTAAATAATTTACATAGGTATTAAAGTATTCTCGGCACTTTCCATTAACAATCTTAAACATCATCCACAGCTTCTTCACGCGCACGAGATCGTCAATAGGAATCCAGTGTAGCTTGTTAAAAAGTTCTACTAGAGGCTTACAATGTATCCAATAAACTAGAATATTTACGAAATAATACATGAATTATGAATTGCACAATCTTATGATAAAACACACACAAACCAATGAAAAGAAGGTGGAGATTGACATATAATATGAAACACAAATAATAAAAAAGTTATAAAAAAGTTATAAAAAAGTGACGTGATGATGATTGTGAAATACAAGTTCAGTTTTATCAAGTTTATTCATACCTAGAGGAGGTTCAAGAGTTTGACCTCTATCGCTTCTCGCGCTTTGCGTATACTGTCTCGCTGAGAAAAAACGAGTTCTAGTGGAATTAACTGCATATCAGTAGGTAAATGATTATTAGTTAGAAAATGTTCTGAAACGGCAGTGGGTCTGGATGTGTTAGAAGGATTATCTACTGTACGGCAGTGTTCGTTAAAGCGGTCTTTAATTAAGGCGGCGTTTGGTTTCTCCGATATATTGAACATTACAACGTTTATATTGGCCATGTAAATGAGGTTTCTGGAATTACAGTTAATGTGGTGTTTAATAGCTC
Source organism: Actinernus sp. WN-2022 (assembly GCA_030867875.1). Classification (NCBI taxonomy): domain Eukaryota; kingdom Metazoa; phylum Cnidaria; class Anthozoa; order Actiniaria; family Actinernidae; genus Actinernus; species Actinernus sp. WN-2022. Next base: position 48,457,562 of record JAOWCC010001634.1, on the reverse strand, counting down.
TTAATTCGCCAGTAGAGTGGAAAGTGTAACTATTTTGGCCATTGTCAATGTATTTACAAGTTAAACAATCAGTGCCACAACGAAAAGAACCGGAAGGATAGTTATTAGGTTTGTTAGTTGAGCTCTGACTAAAATATCACGAAGGTTGTTATTACGTCGATAAGTAGCCTGAATTTCAGCCGTCTCCTCTGGTTCGTTCCTCCCGAGAGAGACGTCTGAATCCAATAGCCGATAATGCCAGTGACGTCACTACCAGAAATCCTGGTAGTGATCTTTGATTGGTTCATATTCTATAATTTTGCATAATTATCATAATTAACTCATCCGAGAAGACGGCAGGATTGACTTTGGACTCGCGATTGTTGATCGTTGAGTTTCAGTAGAGTCAAAGTCAAAGTCAATCTTTATTTTACCATATATATAATACATGTATATATGTTTACACACAAAATAAAATAAAATGAAATATATAATACAGTATTATTATTTGCTTGTTTGTTTGTTTGTATCTTTTGTCTATATCGATTTGTGGATCTATGTGGAATATGTTATATTATCTATATAGTATGTATATATGGAAGGTGTTCAGTGAGAAAAACTCCAAGGGGCTTGTACAGGCACTGACACCCATGGGCGGCAGAATTTTATAATTGGTAAATCAGCACTGCGAGTAGAAGTACATTGGTACAGCAAAATAATAATAGATTATGAATAAAAACAAACAAATAGTCAGTAATTAGGGTTCACTGTTTTAGTTGGAAAAGATGTGATTTAAGTCTAGCCTGAAAAATATTTAAGGATTGTGCTTGGGTTATAGTGTTATCAAGGAAATTCCAAAAGGTTGGCCCATAGTGCTTAAGGGTGTGTTTCCTGGTTGTTGTTCTAACTTGGTGGATGTGAATTTTGTTGGCACTCCGTGTTTCATAAGAATGTATGTCTCTATTAAAGTGCCAATAACCCCCAAAAAAATATTTTTGACGTCTATTCTGTATAGCGCCCTGAAAAAGAATTCGAAAAAATAAAAGTGAAAAAACTAAACTTCGACGATTTTACTGGCGTCAAAGTTAGCGAAAACATCCGTTTTGGGCTTCCTGTTTCCAGTTGGAAGTCAGCGCGAGTCTTGGTGAGGGCCTGGAATTATGACGTCAATCGGGCGCATTTTACTACAACTACCAGAATCCTTTGCACGGTTTCTTTTGTTCCTTTAATTTAGACTATTGTCTTGGTATTCTCAAAGGAGTTGGAAAATCTGAATAAGAAAAAGAATTCAAAAAGGAAAAACTTCCTATTATATTCTAATCAATAGGAAATAAACTCCATCACAAGAAAGAGCACAACGAAATTAGTAAATTTACCAAGTTTGGTGATATTTCATTGGATATTTATCATGTGGTGAGCTTGCAAGAGTCGCAGAAATAAGAGACGTTTGTATGGGATTGAACGAACGCCTGACTACATATGCACCGCGGCAAAACGGTATGCTCCGCTGGCCAAAAGAACGAAGGCTCTGCTATCAAATACAAATTACCGAGGGCTTTAACTTTTTTAGTAAATAATTTTATAACTTAGTAAACTCACAATGAATTACAAATTAAGAAAACTTCAACCTGTTAAAGTCTTAGGCTTATCTTTTAAGTAGTTTTCTTATTTTTTTGACAAAACAGTTCACTTTAAGCAGAAATTTTAAAATCACGGTATGTGCCTGTTGTTTCATTTCAGTTTTCGCGGGAAACTGGGGGCGGCCGCGCGCCGACAAGAAATAGCAAATACGCATGCGCGTGACGTTTTGCCGCGGTGTGGACTACATACACGTCACAGGCCACTGGTCTCCAGGCTCCCAAAGGGAATTGAAAACTGACGGCCACATGTTCTGGCATGGTTCTCAACTTTGAAACGCCGTAAAAAAAATACTGTTGAGTTTTAGCCTCCTATTTTTGCCTTAAGTTCTAAATAATGGTTTAAAGTTTCAATTAAAAAAAAATTTTTTTTGGGGTTATAGGCACTTTAAGGATAAAGTAGGCTCGAAAGCTTTGAGGTATAATAGAAAATCTGTCAATGGTTTTAAACATAAAGGATCCTGTTTGATATTTATTGATGTCAAATACATCAATTAATTTGAGCTTAAGGAATAAAGGATTGGTGTGGTCTCTCTATAATTTTATTAAGACTAGTGGGGTACGTTTTAGCCCATACAATATTACAGTATTGGACATACGGCAACACTAAAGAACAATATAAGGTTCGCCTGATAGGGACGGTTAAAAGAGATTTTACTTTATTGATCACACCAATAGATTTAGACATTTTGAGGGCAACGTGTTCAATGTGGGGTTTCCAATCTATATGTTCATTTATATAAACACCAAGGAATTTGATTGAGGAAACCTGGCGAATGTTTTGAGAATCAATACAAATACTTAAGTTAGTAAGGTTACAGTTTGTAATGTCATTAATATAAAGTAAAAATAGGAAGGGATCAAGGATCGAGCTTGAATGACGCCACAAGTAACAATCCTTTGTGATGAGTAAGTGCTATTAAATTTCACAATTTGTTTTCTATTAAGTAAGTAGTTATCAAACCATTGGAGTTGGATGCCATAATGACTGAGTTTATGTTTAAGAATTTTGTGAACAACAGTGTCAAAGGCTTTGGAAAGATCTACAAATATTCCCACAGTGAACTCTTTGTTATCAATAGATTGGGAGAGGTTATCAATAAGTTTGATTAAAGCCATGTAGGTTGAATAGTTTTTCCTAAATCCATATTGACTGTTGGATAGAATATTTAGTTTCTCTAGCTAATTCAATAACCAAGCGTAAACAACTTTCTCTAAAAAAAATGAGAATATTGGGAGGATAGATATTGGTCTATAGTTGCTAAAGGACTTATGATCATCAGTTTATAGACTGGTATCACCAAAGCCTCCTTAAGTTTGTCAGGCACCCTACTAGTAAACAATGGTTTATTAAAGATGTTAGTTAGGATAGGGGCTAGAGGACTAGCAAGTTGTTTAACTATGCGTGGATCTATAGAGTCCAGCCCAGGAGATTTGTTAGAATTAATCTCAGTGAGAAGTCTAGATATCTCGTCATCATCTATTTCATAGAAGACAAATGATTGGGGGTAGGAGCCTTTCAGGTATTGAGTAAATGTATAGGAAGTACTCGGGATTTTGCTAGCTAAATTAGAACCAATCCCAGTAAAAAATGAATTGAATGAGTCAGAAATTACTTGTGGATCGGTTATTAAAGAGTTATTGTGATTGAAAGACTCTAGATAATTAGATCGTGATTTGGGCTGGTTCTACCCTGGGTACCAGAGGTTCTACTGTCTCCATTCGCTAAAGTTGGGCGCCGAGGAGCGAAGCGACGAGAGTCGAGGACCGAAGCGACGAGAACCTCTGGTGGCACGGATAGCCAATCTCACTTCCATGTTCGAATTTGGTACAGAATTTGTACCAGGCTTATTATTGGTTAGTTATAATTAGGAATGATATCCGTCGATATGATTGGCTAGATAACTTAGCGAACGAAAAACCGGTTTTGGATTTACATTTAATCAAGATGACGACAGAATACTCCATGCAAAAGTATTTCTCTGAAGCAGTTTCTGTAACATTCAAAGTCACTTTTCCCAGAGATCGAAAATCTCAAACCTCAACAAGATGAGTCAATTTTGAAATTCATGCAGAAGATGTTTTTGCTGTGCTGCTTGCTGGTTGGGGAAAGTCTTTGGTGTTTGAAATGATTCCCGCGTAGCGTTCGATTCGTGGTCTGCATTGTCCTCAGAAAGCCACTGTTATAGTTGCGTGTCCTTTAAATTCACTTATGAAATCACACATTAGAGAGCTGGAGAGTCGAGGAATCAAGGCATGTTCGCTATAAAGCAGGTTTCAGTCCAGGTTTCAGTGGAGTCTTTTGCATTATCTGAATTTCGAACACACAAGTAGTCGGTACGTGTAGCGCAAATCAGTGGTGCGGAAAAGTGTAAACATGTATTTGACAGCTAACAGACGTCATGACTGCAAAACCGGTTATTCGAGAAATGTGATACTAGTTCGAACATGGAAGTGAGATTGGCTATCCGTGCCACCAGAGGTTCACGTCGCTTCGCTCCTCGACTCTCGTCGCTTCGCTCCTCGGCGCCTAACTTTCGCGAATGGGACAGTAGAACCTCTGGTACCCAGGGTAGGCTTGTTCATGAGATATTTAAGGATTCTCCAGGTACTTTGTAGGTCGATTTAGCAGCCTCTAGTTTATTTCAATAATAATGTTTTTTTGATATTTTAGGTTTGTCATACGAAATCTGCTCTAGTTACTGCACCACATATCAGTATACCTTTATTAATATTCTATTTAACAATTAGACCCGCAGCCCGAATGGGCTACGAGTCAATAGCCCATGAGGCGCAGCCGAATGGGCTATTTAACTCGTAGCCCATGAGGGCGAGAGGTCTAATTGTTTTAGTATAAACTAACTAGTCGGACAGTAGAAAATAATAGAAAAAACAAATTGAAGTTGAAAAATGTTATTATTTCGTGAAAATACTTGTGGTTTTTCTCAACCATGGGCTATTACAAATCGACCTATAGTAGGGTAGCCAATCAGAATGCAGGATTTGTAATAGTCCACTGGTTGATTTATACTAAATGCTATTATTGCTCAGAGTTGCAGGGAACAGTTAACTTTTGCCTTGCTTTCATGCCTGGCCTTAAGAGACATTGACCGATATTTTACAAAAATGCCTGATTAAAACAGACGACAGAAAACAAAACTGTCCAGTATTCTTGGTCTTCAATCAATCCCCAGATATTCAAGTAACAAAAACGTGGAAGCCATGTAGGCCGGAGACACTCCTATAGAAAGGTGACAGGGATGCTCGTCGGAACTCCTAAAAGATACCAGAATCTCGTTCTGTGGGCGTGGTTCAAATTTATTTTTCTCCTAACATGTACCAAACTCAAATTAAATTTAGACTTTTTCATAGATGAGGGAAGAATGACTATATTGACTATATTGGTGACTAAATTGAACACTACGCATTTTAACCCCTATACAAGGTACGACGAGCATCAGTGCCATATAGGGAGTTCCCATGTTGATTCATCTAACAAGATAATGATGGCGATGACGTCATAAGAAAGCGAATAATTTTCAGTGTTTCACGTCTTTGAAAAGTAAATCATTTTTAAATTCTTAAATCTTCGGTTCCATACTTCTTGAAGCTCGTTTTCCCCGCCAATAATAGCGGGGCTGTCGCCGTTACTGAGCCGTGCCTTTGGGCTTGGCTGTTTTTGTTGATTTGGGTCCTCCAATACATGGTAGTACGCTTCCTTGTTGTCTTCCTCTTCACCTTCAGCCATATTTGATCGTTGTTCCGAGCGACTTTTTATCTCCTTTATTACCGTGTCCACGAGATCCGATTTCCCAGCTCTGCATTTAGAAGAACGCAACGTGATCTTTTGGAGGGCTGTTTCTCTCAACGATTTTTCACCTGGTGGCTCTAATATATGATAATAATGAACCTGGGCATCTCCTTTGGCTTCAGATAGACCCTCTTGTACGTTGTACTGGCCTTTAGATCCATAAGACAGCGGTTTGATTATTCTTTTCTCGTCACTTCGACTACCAGGAGGCAGTGGTTCAGCTTCTTCTAAAACGTAATAAAAAGGGCCAGAGGTATTTTCACCATCCTTCTTGTGTGGGGTTTCGATAACCAACTTGGTTTCTCCACCAATGTCTCTTTGATTTTCTATCAGCTCGTCTTCGTATGGCTCGGAATATACGGCTATACCTTCTGAAGGCTCATCCGGGGCATTAAGATATATACTGTCCGGCTGTGGTATCGGCTTCGCCTGTTCAATGCAGTTATTTTCATTCGAGCGTCTTAACATCCTCCTCATCTTACTCGCAACCGTTTCAGAAATATGTGTGTTTGCAATTTTATCTTCCTGGCGTTTGGCAAGAGCTTGATAGGCAGTATCGACAGGCTTCCGGTGAATTCTGTTTTGTGCTAGCGGCTGATAGCTTTCTGTGGGAACACAACTAAGTTCTTGTGTGAGGTAGTTTTCACTGGCGTCTGTATACATTGGAGGATCTTCTGTTTTCTCTTTTGTAATGAAACAAGTAAAAAAAAGATGGCAATCAGATTTTTTCTCTGCGAGTTCATTCGGAGCTAAGTAAAGTGGCTGTACAGAAGGTGACGCACGTTAACGTGATAAAATGATATCTAGAAAATTGCTAATGATTATACATTGAAGTCACAATATCGTTTCTAATTCGCTGAAAAGAGTCCAATAATTGCTTATTATCATTCGACTCTCTCCCATCCCGATATCTGATTGGTTAATTCGCCTGCAAATAACTGTCTGAGCATGCGCACTATTGTCTACTCCGTTTGGTAAACAAGACAGATTGATATACCGAGCTGTTGGTAACCCAAAGCTCCAGTTTAAACTCTGTAGGTAAAGTTTTATTTTGTCGAATGATAAAACAATCATTGAACTCCGACTAGCGCAAAATGTCACGATTTGTTCGTGTCTCGCTCTGGAGCGAATCCAACCGAGTTGCCATGATCGACCTATGGCATAAATTGTTGTTATTGTTGTTTGTTGGCTTTGTTTGGAAACGAAACTGACACCGAACTTCATCAATTAATGATGCTAGGATTCCTAGTTAAGATACCCCGCTGTAATAGTACGGTTCTTTTTTCACTGCTTTTTACTGACCTTCGTTCGTTGTTTTTGTTCTCTTGATAAATTCCTCCTTCAATCTATCTCTACAAAGAAATATATATCAAACCATAATTCCGTAAACCGGCTGACAATAAACCGTTAAGGATTATCTGCTGAAGATGGTCTTGGACTAGGACTAACGGGCTTAGCACTTTTCAGGCACACACATGAAAAATATATAGAATATATTATTATAATAAGAGAATTATCTAAAGTCGTATTCCAATTAAGGCACAACTGGATGAGATTGCATGTCTCCCCAGTAGCTCTCCCGTTATCAAATATACAATGAATATATTCAGTCCATGCCACACGAACCTCAATACTTTCTTACCTTAATTTTATTACCCAGGGATACAGAAAGTAACAGCATAACAAGGTTTCCAAGACGAGCAGCACTCCCAGTGCGGTGCCGATTTCCTGTGCATTACAGCGGCATTTAACAGGTTTAGAGGTCGCAACACTTGTGACCAGTGTATGAATGTGTCCTGGTGTAGACATGGCTGGAGAAGATGACGTTGAATTGTTGGGCTTGCTTGTCGTTGAAGAAGGTTCTGGAGCAATTACTAAGCCATTAACAATTGCAAACACAAATATTGCTTGATTCATAATGAAATGCATCGCTTGCGATGTAGATTTTAAACTTGATCGATGACTCTTGCCACGATCGTGACTTCAAGTTATTGCTTTTCCCCGCTTCCACAATGATAGTGCATGAGATGAAGTGTAGCGACGAGATTTGGCGGAGTTCAGAAACACGAGCACTATCAGAAAGCGAAGCAAAAAATCGAAAGAAAAATTGTTCCGTCATGCAAGCTCACAAACATGTCGGATGTGAGTTCATGCGTTTCATTTTCGAAAAATGACGGTTGTCTATTTTTCAGTTCTCTTTTTTCTTCAAAGAGTAAACAAAGCGAGGAAGAAACTGATGAATTTTGAGATGATAATTAACTAATTCCAGAGAAAATATAAATGAACACTAGTTGGTTTCTACTAAAATAATCATATTACCTGCTTTCAGTTTCTATGGCTGCAACCGATGAAATTAAAGTAGTTGGATATCTCAAAGCATGGTTTGAAAGGAAACTTGGACAGTGTGACAGTAGAAAAAGAGGAAAAGATTAAGATTGAAGAACTTGTAGTCGATAATTTCTAAAGGAATCTAAAGATAGTGATATTTTAAGAGAGGGTCCATGTGAGAACCATGCAGACGAGTCTACAGTGCACCTCTCCGATTTCCTTTAAACTTGGCACACATTTACATCTTAACTAGCTAATGTCCCATGTGAAATAGTTTGGCTGAAATGTAAAAGGCCTTTGAGATATGACAATAAAACTGTTTGACCCCCTGAATGCTCAAAATCAGAGCAAAATATACCTTATGTTGTAACATGTCGCAATCAGAAATGATTTTAAGTAGAAAGATTATATTTTTACCTCCTTTAGCACTAAGTCCCGTCAGCATATTAAAACCAAAATCAACTAATTTTGTTAATATTTTTTCGCTTCTGTCGGATTTTATTTAACGCTACTTTAATAGGTATTTTTAAAACCCGATAAATGCAGTCTTGTAATGGCCGTTTGCAGAGTTGCGGCCTTCTTTTCTTTGAATTTAGAAATAGTTCTAGACTGACTTATAATAGATCTCTGCATCTGGTAAAAAATTTTTTTGTAAAGTTAATGCTGGGTTAGAGAGCATGCACTCTCAAAATCCGCAATGTTCAGTTATTGAACAAACATGACGATATGGTGACACGGCGATATTTTTTCGATTAAAATTGAAAAAACGGTGAACTTCACATATTTTCTGCCAATAATTGCTTTAAGAATTCGAATGCACATTCATTTTCAATATTATTTTAGTTTTGAATGATGATCAAGTCCATCGCCCGATATTCGGATGACTAGAGTGGCTGAATTATTGTCGAGTTTGACGGAGTCAAAGCTGGAAAATAGGTACTCATAGTTTATGGCAGTATCTTCGTTTAAAATTGTTTGATTGGATCAAAGACAATAAATGTTCTTTGACTATGATATATATATATAGAGAGAGAGAGGATTTCAAACTGCTTTATATTATATAATCCGAGTCACTGAGTTTGGCGAGCCTCTTTTGTAAGGGTGTCTGAATGAATGACAAGCAGAAATGCACGTACAGTCGTATTCAGGTTCTTTAGCCGATTCTCTATTCAAGTCTTTAGTTTTTATTCTGTAAAGAAACTATGTTTTCTTTTGATAATTTTAAAAAAACCTAATGGTTTCGTTTTCTTGGAAGCCCTTTATTATATGCTCGTCATGCTAGTTCGCACCAGATAGTTGTCCAAGTAAGAAACGTTTTGATTCAGCAACGGGAAGCCATTCTGATGTCGTTACTACTTGTTACGGACTCAATTTGTTTCGATCTTGTGCATGATATTCTGATCGTTCTTTGAAATAACATAATTTGTGCATAATCCATGGAATCAAATGTGGTATCACCGAAATAGATGAAATCCCTGTAGTGATATAATGATATCTCAAGAATTGCGTGACAGGAACTGCGTGTAACGTTTACACGTGAGTTTGCCGCCCTATCCACGAGATGGATTCGGACTTGATCAAGTGCTCGTTTTGTGTCTATTCAAGGAAGGAATGTGGAATATCTTCTCGTTTCAAGGGAAACACAACTATATTACCATTGAAGGCATGTACGAAAGATGTTTTGGGGCATTTGAAAGGCTGTTATAGGACTTCAGCGGAAGATGTCGAAAACGAATGGAGACTTTGTCTATCTCGAGTCGGTTTATTTGAAGAACGGCATGGAGACACAATGGCAATTTGTCCACTTCACAGAGACGAGTTTGGTTTAGGATGGCGACCTAGTGAAATGTGTAAATATCCTGCACATGACAGCAAACAAAAACCAGCTAGAGGAATAACAAGTCGCATGTCAAAGGCTATTTACACCGCTTTTGGAGTTTTGTGTGAAACTGGTCAAGGTATTTATATCCTGGCATTTATTGTGTATGATCTGACGCTTACCTTTCTTCACTTTTTTTTCGCTCTTCTAAATCAATGATATTTTTCCTATACTAGGAATATGTATGAAATGCCTTGGGACTTACAGAGCGGTTGTTGTCGATGGCGCGTGTCAGGTAAAATTATCCGATAAAATTTATAAATGTTTTCACCTGTTCTGTAAATATAGTATACTGTCTAGACAGGGTTCTTATTCATTTTTATTTTTAGGGCGGCTCCTGTTAAAGCTGCCTGTGATACACTTATATGAGATTTGTTATTGGCGTCCTCGCATCTCTTTATAGCGGAGCTCGTCGCATAAAATATGTAGAAAATCAATATGGAAAACAAAAGAAAAAAGAACAACCCACACAAGTGAAAAAAAATCACACCGCGCTCCCCGCTCGCAGACCTAAGGTCGGTATACACGAAGGGCAAGTCCCAGGGACATGTCCCCGGAACAATTCCCCTCGTGTGAACGACTCAGTTTTCATAACAAATCTTGTTGCGGGACCTCTCTGAATTTCTAACGAGACCTGAAACAACCATGGGAGCTGATCAAAGTCAGGACCCGGCTAATCCTAAAATCGAATTGGAATTGTTTTTTTACGGAGGGAGGAAAACCGGAGAACCCGGAGAAAACCCCTCGGAGCAAGGGCGAGATACCAACAAACCCGACTCACATATGGCGCCGCATCCGGGAATTGAACCTGGGCCACAGAGGTGAGAGGCGAAGCGCTGCGCCACCCCGGCTCCCCTGTTATATCAGTGCATGCATATATTTGAGCCATAAGTAGGTTATTGTTTATAAATAACGCGTACAGGGACGTGCCGCTGGACATGGTATCATTTAAGAGTATAGAAATTGCTATATAAGTCTGGAACAGGATATCAGTTTTCCAAGAATTGGAGGGAAGATATCGGTTTGAGACTTGAATAAGGGTAGCAAAATAGCAACGTTTTGGTCTGGTCCCGGGTACGGGGACCCAGCGGCACACCCCTACCCTACATAAGCTAAAGACTAATGGCATTCTGAGGTATCGGGGTGTACGAGCAGGTAGGGATACCAAAGAGAAAGCAAGGAACGAAGGAATAACAATTCCGACCATCATAACATTTGACCGACAAGAACGTGTTAATTTGTCAAGATTAGTTAATCCGCTGAATTTGTCGCATGACAAAAACAGTCGACATCCAAGCTCTAGCTTTCCTAAAGTACGGTTCGCCATATGGAACGCTCAATCTATTAATAAGAAATCTGCAGTAATATGTGATATCATTCAATCAAATCGACTGGATATTTTTGCCATTACAGAAACATGGCTTGTTTGTAATACGAATAACTGCTCGCTAGCGGAAATTCTACATATGCTAAATGACTTTACTGTTATCCACGTCCCAAGGGCAAACGTGAAAGGTGGCGGAGTGGCCGTGTTCTTCCGCAAAATGTTTAACATAACAATGAACTCCGATAATGTTTTCAAATCCTTTGAACATATGGACTTATCGATTGCATACCAGAAATTTAATGCTCGCATGTTGATAGTATATAGGCCTCCACCCTCAACTAAAAACAAGCTAACGATAACAATGTTCTACAATGATTTCTCCCAACTCATCGAAACACTGACTGATTGCAACCAGCCTCTGATTATTACTGGGGATTTCAATCTGCATCTGGACAATAATACTAACGCTGAGGCAATTAAATTTATGGACCTTTTGGACTCTGCCAATTTAATCCAGCATGTGTCGGGCCCTACCCATCGACGGGGTCACACTCTAGATTTGATTATATCAAGAGAGGAGGAAACTTTGATCCACGATGTTAAAGTACTACCAGACATTTACTCTGATCATCGAGTAATCACCTGCAAACTTAACTGCCCGAAGCCGCCTCTCTCTGATGTTTTCGTGACATATAGATCCACCAAGAATTTGGATCCTGCTAAGCTTCATAATGATTTAACTGAATCATTCTTTCAGTCTGACTATTCTGGTATGGATAAGATAAACGATCTGGTTACTAAATATAATGAAACACTTAAAAAAATCTACGATACTTATGCGCCTGTACAAACAAGATGGGTAAAACACCGCCCACACGCTATCTGGTATAACGATGAACTCCGTGAAGCTAAACGTGATAAACGTCGCATGGAACGCAAATACAGGAAATCAGGCCTTACTGTAGATAAGCAACTGTTTCATGAAAAATGTAGGAATTATAACAAATTGATAGAAACTCGTAAGAACAACTACTACAAATCAAAGATTGAACAAGCAGACCGTAACCAACTATTTAGACTCATTGATGGAATGTTTTGGACGAAGAACACGGCTTTACCTACCCACAGTTCACTAGAGCAGCTTGTTGAAGATTTTAGTGATTTCTTCATTAAAAAGATCCAGGATATAAGAACTGAACTTAACGGAACTACATCACACTCGTCAGGCTCCGCTGAACCCTCTTATGAACGGCAAAGATCCCTCTCCTGTGAATTTAGAGACTTTAACCTACCCTCTAACTGCTACATACAGGACTCTATCATTACATCCTTATCAAGGAAAACGTGTGCCCTTGATCCAATGCCTACACATGTAGTTAAGGATCATGCTGACTTCCTGGCTCCTGTTATAACAGACATAGTGAGAAAATCGCTGTCCACCGGTGAATTTCCAACTTCACTGAAGAAATCTCAAGTTCGCCCACGGCTGAAGAAAACTAACCTCGACAGCGAGCTGTTCAAGAGTTTTAGACCGGTGGCCAACATTCCTTTCCTGAGTAAAGTAATTGAAAAGACAGCTGCCGTACAGACATACGCTTATTTGAATGCCAATGGGTTGTTTCCTTCTCTTCAATCTGCTTATCGGAAAAACCACTCCACGGAAACAGCGTTGCTACGCGTAACAAATGACATTTTAAGAACTCTTGATAGTCACCAGGACGTCGTCGTAGTTCTCCTAGATCTCTCGGCTGCCTTTGACACACTTGACCATGACGTGTTGTTAAGGAGACTCAGGACATACTTTGGATTTACTGGAACAGTACTGGAGTGGTTTACATTTTATCTTCGGGGCCGCTCTCAGACAGTTATTATCGGTGATTCTATATCTTCACCACGTGACCTCGAGTATGGCGTTCCACAAGGTTCCATACTCGGTCCTCTACTGTTCACTCTCTATATAGCACCACTTCAAGATGTGATAAACTCCCACAATTTACGCTGTATGTTCTATGCCGACGATACACAGTTGTACATTACTGTAAATCCTGAAACTCCATCTACTGCGCTAAACACTCTCCGTGAATGTGCAGAAGCTGTAATCCAATGGAACACTGAAAATATGCTTCTATGTAATCCTGGAAAAACGGAAGTAATCCACTTTACATCCCGCTTTAAGAATCACCAGACTTCATTCAACAGTTTTACATTTGCTAACACTATTGTTACAGTCACAGATAAAGTTCGTAATTTGGGAGTAATATTGGACAAAAATCTAACTTTTAGTAAACAAATCAATGAAACATGTAAAAAGGCCACTCTTGCTATTAGATCGATTGGACGCATTCGCAAATATCTTCCATATGATGGTCTCAAGCGATTGGTGAATGCTTTTGTTATATCGCGCTTGGACTACTGTAACAGCCTCTTATATGGATTGCCAAAATACGAGAAAGACAAACTACAACGAGTTCAAAATACTGCCGCACGTTTGATTACTGGAACAAAACGGTCTGAGCATATTACACCTGCACTTATGGATCTTCATTGGTTACCAGTTGAAGCACGCATAGAGTTCAAGATTCTACTTTTAACATATAAAACACTACACGGTCTGTCTCCAAGTTATCTATCTACTCTGGTTGAAGAAAATCGTCCTTCCCGCTCTCTTCGTTCTTCAAGTCGTTCACTCCTTCGTCCTCCATTTCCACCTGTCAGAACTGTAACTTATGGCGAACGTGCCTTCTCCTACTCTGCACCGAAACTATGGAACTCACTACCAGATTACATTAAGTCCTCCACTACTATATCAGCCTTTAAATCTGCTCTGAAAACCTTTCTTTTCAAAAGAGTCTATATGACGCAGTGACAGTAGAGAAGTATTTATATTATGTTATACGTTTATATTTTCTGTTGTATATCAGTCTGTGTTTATGTATATATATTTTACATTACTTCTTATATTAATATATCTTTTTAAATTTTTACAACATAGGTATAGTTATTCTTTACTATAGTTAGTTATTTTTACTATTTTCTATTTTTTAATATAGTCTTCTCATACTCCATGTAAGCGCATTGAGATTTTTAAATGCGCCATAAAAACCTATAATTATTATTATTATTTACCCAAATTTATGGAGTACTCCTTCTCTAGGGGGAGGGGCTAGGCTGTCAGGCCAATACCAGACTGTCAATGTTGTGCATTTTGAGATCTCTTTCTTTTATTTTTATAGGAGGATATCTCAGACGTTCAAACAGTCGACTTCGATTTAGATACAATCAGTAATGAGGAAATATCATCTGCTGGGGCAAGAGCAAAACGAATTCAGGTTAGGGCCAGATATCAAACTGATCACCAAGAGAGTCAGTTAAATTATGACTTAGCGTAGAGCGATTACCATTTCAGTGATGGTGTTGTTTTATTGCTTTTCTGTTAGATCCAACACGGAATGTACGCTGAGCAGCTGAAACAGTCTGATAACGTTATGTCACCAATGTCTGCTTTGGAGCATGGGACAGAATCGTTATGCCTTACGGATTATGACGAAAATGAGTATATGCCCACGCCACTTCGTAAGAACGGACTTAAAGCATTGAACAAACATATAGTCGGGTTGAGCGATGGTAGAATTAGTCCAATACGGTTTCAGCTTAATCAACCATTGTCAGATGCTGCCAAGAGCACACGTTCTTATATCAAACGGAAGTCAAAGGAATTGGTTGGAGTAACTCTTGATTGTATTGCACCAGGGCAATCCGATGAGCTTTTAACCCTTATCACGACTAACCCTACAAGAGAGGAAGGTAACCCAGAAACCAGTAAAGTTATGGCAACACTCATTGCTCTGTACGAGGGAGCTACGTCATGGTACACAAAAATGACGATATTGTCCATCTTTGTGAAGCACTACACTAAAACGCAGTTGAAGAAAGTTGTGCCCGGACTAACGGTATGGCGAATCGATCAGGCCAGGAAACATGCGGCAATGCTTGGTGCTGGAGTATGTGCAGAGAGAGACCCGGTCGTTCGCTATCGGCTAGACAGAGATAAGGTTGACCACTTCCTCAATTCAACTTCATCAGCAGTCCAAACTACGTTCAAGATGTAGCATATGGAACAAAGAAGCTAAAAATGTCAACTGGTGAAGTAATTGAAATCCCTAACCTGGTACGAACTGTGATAAGCTCCAGGATGATCAAGTTATACCAGACATACTGCTCTGAGGTTGATGTTCAGCCGCTTGGAAAATTGACTCTCTTTACAATCCTAAAGGTATATATTTTTGCTTATATACGATCTAAACATGTTCTCTGCATGTAAGATGGTGACGCATACATATTCTTCGGTTGCAATCAATCCCTGGAGATTCATAAGACAAAGACGCGGAAGTCATGTTGGAGGACGGAACAAAAGACACTAATGAGGAATCATTTGTTAATGTTCCTTCAACAAGGCCGCCGTGACGTCATGTGTAACCCAATAATTATGTTTGTTTATTTAGGTTAGTTTTAGAGGATGAAACAGGGGGAAGTGAATCTGGAGGTTAAAATAATGTTCCTCAAAAAGTAAACCAGGCGAAAATTATATATAATTATAATTATATTTACAATATATATTAATAATGTATATTAATAATATTATAATTATAATGATACATATTATGGTATTATTATAATTATAACCATTGTGCCATTACTGTATTCATGATATTGGCAGGTATGCGCAGCTTCTCAGAAGAAAAGTCTTGCTGGCCTTGATAGCGTTGCAAGCGAAGGATCGTCATCGTTTGATACCATGGAAGAAGTAGTGCATACAATGGGATCCCTTGGTAATTACTGTTCAAAGCATGTAAACGTACAAGTTCTCCAAACCATTGAAGTTTGAGATATGTCTGCCGAGAAGGTTGCGGGCATTTATATTTTGTCCTGATTTGTTTGTTTTGGGCTGTCAAACTTTATGTTTTCTCACCCATTGCTGGCCATGGTGAAACGGATTTTCTTAGTCTAGTCTTGGTGAATTTCATTTGCAGGTGCATCTCTGCGTTGGGTTGACGACATGGCAAAAATAATTCATGCGGCAAAGAGATATCTGAAGGCTGATTATAAACTGCATATGCTGGAGGAAAGTCCATGTGCTGATCACTGTGTAGGCTATGCGCTGTCTTCTGACGATGGTCACTTTAGATCTACTTGTGACCATGATCATATCATTGAGTGTGATCGATGTCTAGACTTTAAGAAGGTCGCTGCCGATGTCGTCGCTACACTGGAGGCTAACCTGGACATTTCATACAGGTACTAAATACAGCGGTTGTAACTGCATTCAATTTATATGGACGGGAGTGTTGATCACCCGCAATTAAACCAGTCGTACAATCGATATTTCACACTCACGAGTGACATGGAAAATACGCCACTCGGGTGCTGGATGTGAAGTTTGCTGTAAAGTTCTCTTCGCACAGATGAGAACTGTTGTATTGTCTATATAATAAAAAGAACATTACACGGTGGCTTGAAGATGTGAAATTAATCTTCGGGTGGTAAAACCATATCTTCAAATCATCCTCTTTGTATGTTACACCAGGGAGGTGAAAAAACCTCCCTGTAGTTTACACGAAGAGAATATATATGTTTTACTAAATTTTAATATGCTTTTCTCTCTACAAGGAAAAATAAGAACTATAATTCCAGCAGTGAGCTATATACTTTAGCTATTAAAAATCTATAGATGCATGTAACGATTCTCTGTGTAATCCTTTTGGGATCTGATGAAAATATATATAAAAATAATAAATAAAAATATGTTATTTAGTTACCAGGAACAGAGGGAAGAATTCAAGTATGATGTCGAGCAAGCAACAGTAAGAATCTTTGAATGGAAGGCACACATCGTCAGAGCTATAAATCAAGACAAAGCCAAAATCGACATTCTAGATAATCTTCACATAGATCAGGCCGTAATAGTTATGGATTGGGCAATGAAGTGGCTTCCGAGAAGCTACCGCGAAACTCAAGCCGATTGGTTTGGTAAAAAGGGCATCAACTGGCATGTGTCAGCCTGTATAACAAGAGCTGAAAAGGACGAAACTACGTTCGAGGTACTGCACCATGAAAACTTACATCTGAATATAGTGGTAGATAAAAATGTTTCGTCATATATTGACACCTTCGAAATTGCAACATAGTCAGTTATGCTCACCAATCCCTTTTTTTTTCAGGTGCGAACATTTGTCCACATTTTCGATAATTGTAATCAAGATTGGTTTGCAGTATCATCGATATTGGAGAATCTGGTTTCTGAGCTCGTAATAATTGCACCAAATCTGAAGGAGATTTTTTTAAGGAGTGACAATGCAGGGTGTTACCACAATGCTCCATTACTGATAAGTGTCCCGGTCATTGTGTCGAGAAAAGGCTTGGTCCTCAAGAACTACAGCTTCAGTGAGGCTAACAGTGGTAAAGATGTTTGCGACAGAAAGATTGCGCCGCTGAAGGCACACATCGAAAGATATCTCAACGAAGGTATCTTGATTTTTATAGTATACAAACTGCCGGTTCTGGCGCACATTCCTGAAATGCCTAAAATTTTTGTGTACAATTGTTGCATTTTGTTGCTTTTTTCATCTAATGGACTATCCTCACTTCGTTCGGCCCCTCACTTCGTTCGGGGGTCCATTAGATGAAAAAAGCAACAAAATGCAACAATTGTACACAAAAATTTTAGGAATTTCAGGAATGTGCGCCAGAACACGGCAGTTTGTTTACTACTATAGTTTATTTATCGTATTTATACATTATATTAGATGACCGGTTTCTGGCACATTATTCCGGATTAGAGCAGTTTCGTTGTACTATTTCCCTGTATTTATTACATTTCAACACCCTATTAGAGTAATGTAGTTGTAAGGTATATTATACCATATATTACCACAATCATTATTTACTACTATAGTTCATCTATTGTATTTATAAGCCCTATTAAAAGATTGTAATCATAAGGTATTATATCAAGGCTAAGCATATATTAACATTTGTTCGAACACTTGGTTTATAGCGAATTTATGTACTGTTTAAAACGCGAACAGCAGTGTTTTATCAAGTTTAAAAATTCGAGGGCGAAGCCCGAGAATTTTTAGACTTGATAAAACACGTGCTGTGAGTGTTTTAAACGGCTTCAAAAACGCTTTAAGAATGCAATGAAAGAAAGACGCACATCTCAAGGGAATGGTTACTTAATGAACCATTGAACCTTTGTATTCACAACGCCATGCAAAATATTCGAGTAATCACCGCCTGCAATTACAAACATCTCAAGGGAATGACATGAAGAAATTACCATACTATGTTGTTTGAAGCGCCGTTTCGCAATGCAAGAGGAATCTGCACTTGAAGGATTTGGTGTCGTGGTTTACCTCGATAAAGTTCAAGACTTGGAAAGCGATGTGACTGACATGACGGCAGACTCTAAATTTTTGACTCCGACACAAAATATGTAAGTTTAATGCACGTTTTTATAATATTACGGCTTTGAGTTTGGTTTAATAATTGGAACTAAACAGTGGCTCGGTAAACAAGTAATGGTAGTTGGATAACCTCATTTTAAAAATATCATCTGTGTATCTCGGTAGTCTGCTGATATTAGTAAATTTAGTGCAAAATTTATTATCTAGGTACCTTATGTTCCGTGTACTTTTTGCTATCTTTGGGTCTTTATCGGTGAATTCTTAATTAGGATGAAACTTTATATAATATTTCATGTTCATTAATATTCTTTATATAAAACGTTCATCCTAATTAGCAATTCAGTGAGAAAGCTGAAACATCAATAGAAATTCCATTGTCTCAATCATTAACCCCGTTTCCCTCTGGGACAGAATTCAAATCCCTCCGCGGGCCTTTTAGAATGATGAGATTTTATCAGGTATAAAGGAGCATGCACGTGACTGATTTGCTTCATCTGATTGGACAAAATGCTCATTAATTATTCATGAGTTTTTGAATGTATTCTAACATCCTATTAGAGGAGCGTTGCTATTAGGTATTATAACATATATTGTCATAATCATTATTTACTATTATAGTCCATTCATCATATTTCCACACCATATTAGATCAAGGTATTACATTTCAAAACCCTATTAGAGGAGTGTGATTACTAGGTATTATAACATATATTGTCATAATCATTATTTACTATTATAGTCCATTCACCATATTTCTACACCATATTAGATCAAGGTATTACATTTCAAAACCCTATTAGAGGAGTGTGATTACTAGGTATTATCATGGATAAGCACATCATCCTTGATGAACCAATCCCTAAAACGGAAAAAAGACGTTTACGACGACCAATACATCCAGAAAAATATGTACCGCAACCAATACCCATACCACATATAAAACGTAAAGCTATACTTGCAGAATTCGACCCCACATACGCATCTTCCAAGAAAGTAAAAACAACCAACAACGTTGAGACAATCAAGGATCTCAAATTCAAAACAATCTACGATCCCGATCATATACTAACATTTGTCCGAGTACGTGCTTTAAGGAATTATTTACACGGATGGAAGATGGATATTCCGGATGATAATCCTCTAGGAGCAGATCCAGCTGCTTTTCTTGCTGGTGTGCGTAAGCAAACTACCGAAAAGCTTAAGGAAGAGATTCAAGAACATAATTCCTTAAAAGCTCAATTAGGTTTAAATATAACTTTCGTACTTGATAAACCTGATGGTTACGTATACGAGACAGCCACCTTTTATAGCTTTCAATCTGTTTTGATCAATGACGATGGGATCCGTAGCGTAATAGTAGAAGCACATGCTCAGATATACAACCAAATCGAGAAGTGGATCAGTCGAGGATCTAATTGGGTCATAGAGGGTCCTCTGTGATAAACTTCAAAAAATTCAAAATAGGGCTGCTAGGCTTATTCTAAGGGCTGATTATAAAACGAGCTCCAGTCTACTCCTTGACATACTAGATTGGGATAGACTTGATGAACGGAGGGCAAAACGCAAGGCTGTCTTGATGCACAAAATCCAAAATAACTGTGCACCGACCAGTCTCACCGAATTATTCAAAACAGTTGGAAGCAGAACAGACTACAACCTGAGGGGGGCAGATACCAAACTCTGCTTGCCCCTCCCCAAAACTGAGTTTGCGAAAAAGAGCATCTCCTACAATGGAGCAAAGCTCTGGAACCAGCTTCCAGCTGAATTACGCGAAACTAGGTCGTTGGTTTCTTTTAAGAACAACATTGCGACTGCCTCTCTCTTAAATTTTTTTTTATTTAAACATATTAACTACATTTTCTCCAAGAGCATATAGGGCTCATCTAGGGAGATTATGACTTTTAGACTATTTTTTACTATATGTTACTTTACTTTTGTATTTGTTATTGTTACTACTATTTTATATATTATTGTTTATATGAGTTTTTAAGTACATAATTAGATATATTATATACTACGGATGTATTTTTAGCCACGGATTCTATGTAAATCAGCGTTATGCTGTTAGCAATACCGTGAAATAAATTACTTATATATATATAGATAGGGTCAATATTCTATGGTTAAACACCGCTAGATATCAACCACTACGTGGAGGCTCATATTTACCACTGCCTGAAGAATTAGCGAATAAGAAAGCTGTGATCAATGTAAACAACAAAGACGATCGCTGTGCACTTTGGTCGATATGTGCAGCAATGTTTCCAGTTATAAAAGATCCTCAAAGGACATCAAAGTATCGAATAGATATGGTGAAATCCAATGGGGTGGACTCACCAACACCAATCTCACAAATACCACTTCTAGAGAAGCAAAACAACATTTCTATTAATGTATATGGATGGGACCCCAAGGAAAAGTGCTTAATCATATATTACATCTCAAAGAAGACTTTTTCGAAGCACATCCATCTCCTACTTATAGAAGACCCAAAGAGTGGTAAACAACACTATTGTTGTATAAAGGACTTAAACAAACTATTATTCGATCAAACAAAGCATGATCATAGGCAGCACTTCTGCGAGCGATGTCTACATGGATATTCCAATGAAGCTCTTCTTACAAAACACATTCCCGAGTGTAATGGCGTTAATGACAGAGCCACACGCATTGAAATGCCCACCAATATGAACAACAAAGTCTCATTTCAGAATATACACAAACAGCTTAAAGTACCCTATATTATCTATGCAGACCTTGAGGCTTTGACCACTACCCACACGAAATTTTTGGTATGTTTTTGGTATGCTTAAGGTTTGCCAAAAGTATAGTTGAACATAGCTAAAAGATATCAGTAACATACCTGAAACATACGTAGAGCATACCTAGAAGATACTCCATTTGCTGTGCCATATGTATATCATAGATATGTCACTGGTATGTTTGAGGTACCTCAGACATACCAAAAAAGTAGGATAAAGTATCATTTTTGGAACAACATTTAGATACCTACAATATACCTAAAACATACTATTTGTGAAGTACCTAAAACATACCTCAATCAGGTATTAAAAAATATATGTTTTAGGTATGTTTTAGGTATGTTTTAGGTATGTTTTAGGTATGTTTTACCATACTCAAAACATATAAATAACATACCAAAAACATATACCCATTCCAACATACCAAAAGCATAAGTATAACATACCTAGAACATACCTTCATTTGATGTTCCATATATGTATGTCAAATATATGTTACTGGTATGGTTCAGGTATCTCAGACATACCAATAAAGTACCATAAAGTATCATTTTTGGAACAAAATTTAGATACCAACAATACACTTAAAACATACTATTTGTGAAGTACCTAAAATATACCTCAATCGCATATTTCAAAAGTATGTTCAGGTATGTTGCAGTCTTGGGTATAGTTAAAGTATGCATTAGCATACTCAAAACTTACAAGAGACATACCAAGAACATACCCATTGGAGAGTTTTGGCATACCTAAAACATACAATTATTTGAGCTCTCTAAAATGTGTACTAGTCTGCTAGAAGATTAGGTTAAGCTCACTATATTATTTATTTAGACAATGTATTAGTTTAGACACTAACAATATGAGTATTAGAAATCTGATTTAGTTATATTTGACATCATACCTGAAATTGTATAAAAATGCGCCCAAGACACACCTAAATTTGAAGTTTTGATTTTTACGTTTTTTTAATACTTTCAAGTTTGTTGTTAATTATTATTAATTTTATAACAAACAAACAAATACACTTTATCTCCTCCAGTTCTATATGTGCAAGAATCCATGGTTAAGTCCTAAATTGGATTGTTCTTGTAGAGTGCACTCAGTAAATTTAATATAAAACAACTTAGATTTACAAATGAAATCAAATGATATATCCAATGTCATAGATCTTGAATTACTATTTAATAATTCAAATAAATTCAAGTGTAAATTAGGTTCTGAGTCCTGGTCTAAATTCTGCAGCCAGTCTTTAAATAAGGCCTGATGTGATTCTGCTGAGTCCTAATTCTGATCATCAGTTTCCACAGGATTACAGAAGCTGGTTCTTATAAAGGTAAATCCCACTTCCACCAATGAGCTCAATCATCTGAAAAAGAAAACATTGGTTGCAAGCCTAATGTTAATGTAGTATCACTGTGTCCATTATACCTGCCAGTTGGATTCCTCATTACGATTTAATGCTGAAAATATTTGTGATTTATATCTATTTTGAGAAATAAAAACAATTTATTTATTATTGATTACTTTATTATTATACTGTATTACGAGAATTTCATTGCATAAAGTCTGTGTAAAAATCTATATCTTATATTTTCACTTGTGAAATTATAGTGATACGTCCAATCACCGGCCATCACATATAGCTTTTTCACATGTGAAAAAAATAACCAATCAGCAACAAGAAAACAGCGACTCAGCCAGTGAGATTCATGTGTGCATGTGAATGGCACTCAAATGGCTTCTCGGTTTGCTTTTGAAAAATGGCCGACGGTTGTGAAGGCTCTTCTCGCTTTGTTTCTTGTGACTGCTCTTTAGATGAATTTATAGATCAACAAAATAACAAAAATACACTTAGCAAGACACAGAGATGTCATTGCTGACTACTTCTCAAAAGTCAACAAAGCATCGTCGTCGCTTTGTGATTGAATCTTATAGTGACTGCATTGAATCTGACTGAAAACATTTTAAACACTAGCTTTTATCAAAACTCAACATGCATTATCAACTGCATTTAGCTAGTTCGAGCTGTTGAAGAATTAAACATACATTTATTGTTCTGTGATGCATAATAAACAGATAACAGCATAGCAAATAAAAATGTAAGTACTTTGTATGGGTTTTATTCACTCGCTGTGAAGCTTGAGAAAACTCACTCGCTAAAAGACTCGCTCGTTCGTTTTTCTCAAACTTCACACCTCGTGAATAAAAACCTGTACACTGCATGTGCTATTAAGTAATCTCTATTTGTTAAGCCCTTGCAGATTTTAAATTGACCTTTTTTCCCTATGAAACAGTGCATGCAAAAATAAGCTTACCTTTCTCACTTTGTGAACAATTAAGTTCTAAGGTTGTGCAAAATATGAAAAATGTAAGCTTAATTCTATAGAAGCATTCACATATAAATTATAATAATTAAGTATGGATTGCATGGATAGCTGATTTTTTAATACTCTGGGTTCCAGAGGTTAAATGTTTTGCCTTTTGTTGGCGAGTTCTGCACATTCACAATTTTGTCTGCAGTTTCGGTTTTCTGTTAAATTTAAAGATGTGATTGAGATGAAGTGTATCTAAATACAATACATATATATACATTTATTTTCATGCATTATAACAGTTAAAAAATATTTTTTGATTAAGATCTGAGTGGGTATTTTCTCGGTGTAAGAAACCCGAATTTGTAGGGTTCCCTGCAAGGGCAAACTAAATCGACACTTAGAAGTTTTTAGAACAAAAATACTCACAAGTACGCCACCGGAGGAATCGAGTCACTAATCCCTCAGCACGATATAAAGAAACCCGAATATTTGAATTTCAAATCATTTTCTGAGTGAGCAGTGTTTAAGAATACAATCATATACAATACAATACATAGTAACGATTAGTGTATGCTAATGAGAAAAGCAATAAAAGTTCTAACTCTAAGTCGATCTAAGCGATCATCGGCAGCGAAATCTCCCTCGTGGCGTTTACATGTAATAGTGATAATCAGGGTTAATAGGGTTTGTTTCGATTCCCCCCAGACGCTAAATATATAGGTGGCGTACTTGTGAGTATTTTCGTTCTAAATATTCTAAGTGTTGCTTTAGTTTGTACTTTCAGGGAACCCTACAAATTCGGGTTTCTTTAATACACCAAGAAAACTAACTCTAAATTTCGCTCTTCTGTTTATCACGCAATGGGTTCCTGGCGCGTGGCGGGCATATTCACGCAAGACAAGTTTTCAAACGGTTAAGTTATTCTTGACTTGATAATTAAGTTATCATTTCTCGTAAATGCTAGTGTCTCTTTCGCGAGTAGGGAGCGATAAGAGTCGGCTGGTTTCCCAGGCTAGTACCCAGTGGAAACCAGAAGTTCTATTAAATTTAAACCTCTCGCCAGTCTCGGCCGCCTCTTCATGCATCTTTCTCTCAAATTACAAGGGGGTTGATTCACTCCACCGTTTTATACAAATCACATACATTTAATGATCCCATCTTACCTCCTTTGTCTTCTAAGGCTTGCTCCAAAGGCTTGCCTTTTCTTGAAGCCATATTATACAGATATTGTGCAGAGATTGCACGTACTTTGCACCGAAAACCGTTGGTAAAATAAACATCGCGCTCAAAATACACAATGCAATGCGAACCTTGCAAATCAATCCCACAATGCACCAATACATCCCATGATGCAATGAAGTCTTATTGGCAGCCATTTTGGAAAAGTTGGAGTTAACTGTTATACAAATGTGGACATGGATTCCAAAGTGCATTGAAAATCAAGGTGATCAAGGCTTGAAAACCGATCACTCAAGAATTTAACATTCCAGTGATGCATTTAAGTTAATATGGTGAAGTATTGGACCGATTCCAGTGACAGAGTCGGAGGATATTTGGAATGGTGAATCGAATAATGGTACTGCCCACTGGCTGTATGTGTTGTGTGTGGACATGAATTTTCCTTCTACTTTTCTAGTTCATCATCCAAACTCCAATGGAACTTTAAAAGAAAACATATGAGACATTCAAAGTGAGTTCATACAACATCTCAAACTTCATAACTGATACTATTGCCGCAGAAAATGAAATGGTAGTCGAACCCATATTTGCCATGTGACATCAATATAATGTATGGCGCAGCTCTGCAGGTACAGTAATTTGGGCTCTCCACTTTCACTTGTGAATGATTCTTACATGGATCTTGAGTAAGAGGTGATGAACACACATCCAATATTTTAAACATTTATTTAATTGAAGAAGGCAAGCTAGGCCATATTTAGACCTATTGGATCAATGGCGACCAATTAAATAGGTATTTGTCTCAATATGAATGAATGTGAGACTGCTGAATCACAGATCCTCCGTAGAAACAGGCACTGAAATAAAAACTTGTTCTATAAGGTTTGGTTGTAAGCCAATGCATGGTTCTAATAATGAATGTAATTATTATTAATTTGTACGTATACATGTATCTCATTTGGAATCATGTTACATGTATATTTTATTTGCAAAATATTATACACTGGTACTTGAATTAGCCAGGGCATACTAAATAAACCTAACAATAATTACTGTTTTTGTTGAAGTGCGACCCTGGAAGTTTGAAGTCGTGTTTGAAAAATTGCACTTAGCTGACCACCAATCAAAATTTAGTTGAGCCTTGGCAGTGGAAGCTTTGTATGAGACTAGACAGTCTAGACTGTTTGACTGATAGTCAGCCAAATACAATTTTCCAAATGTGACTTGTAACTTCCAGGATCACACTTCAACAAAAACACTAATAACCCATAGTTCATTGCTCATGTTTTTGGTTGATGTTTTGCTTCAGAATCACTTTAGGATATTAACAATATGCTTCTATTTGTGATGAATATTTGCAAGTTTATTATCATATAAGTCAAAATATGGTATACCTTAACCTCCTAACCATTTTCCCAAAAGATCATGTCTGCATCGACCAGACACTGAGAACCAATTTACATATATTTCCAGGATGTAAACAATAACAGTGGGAGTGGCTAAATAACATTCTTTAATTAATTAATTAATTAATTAATTCAAACATAAATGTAACATTATAATAGCCCAATTAATGCATGCTGGGCTATAGCTAAATGCCTATATACAACCTTTACAAAACAATGAGCAAGATAACTGATTTTTTGCTGACATGATTACAAATAAAATGTCATTATAACATTCATTTTTACAGTACCAAGTTCTTTCAGCTTTCAATTCAAAATTCTTTTTAAGATGATAGGATGGTTAGCTTTGCTTATATTTTTTCAAGTTGTCTACCTATCATCAATGCATTCTGAAAAAAATAAAAGTAGCGGTATCTATAGCTGTAATGTTAGATATACATGTACATGTGCTTTTGATGTATATTTATATAATTATGTTAATATGATATACCGTATGTTTACTTAATACATATGTTATTGTTCCACCATCCCACCTGGGATCCCAGCTTTAGGCTTGGGATCCCATGTGAGATTTTGTTATCACCACAGGGATCCCGGCTTCAAGGTTGGAATCCCATGTGGAATTTTGTTATCATTCCAGGTGGGATGACTGGGATCCTACCATCCCACCTGGGATCCCACTTGGGATCCCAGGTGGGATTGGTGGGATTCCACCTCTGTCCCACTTTCATTTTTACATGGGTCGAGACATTCAAGGATTTCGGAAAGATAGTACGCAGGCTAGCAGCAACCCAGATGATAAGCTGGGCAACTGAAATTTGGTCATCAGTGTAATAACTGCATTTTTCAATCAAGCTAATAAGTAAGGTGTGATAACCAAACAGGATTTCATTAGCATAGCGAACAGACTATGTCAAAATTTAGACACCACCCATCCCCCGCCCCCCCCCCCCCCCCCAAATCTACACTCAAACAAACAGACCACTTTTCACATTAGAACTTACATTGACAGGAGATTAGAAGTGGGGGCTTAATAGTAAGGGGGCAATAATTAATACTTCTAGAAAGGGGCTCATTAGAAGAGGGGGCTTAAAAAAGAGGGGGGAGGGGTAGAATATATTATTTATTGTAGCTGCATTAAATGTACTTTTTTGAAGTGCCTCAAAACTTTTTTCTTCGATACATATCATTACTCCTTAATAAAATTAAGGTACTTTTTGGGTATATCATTTTCTTTGCAAAATAATAGGTACTTATTGACTGAGTGGGAGGGCCGGACGGAAAAATATTTGGTTTGAGGTCATGATGTACAAAATGACCGAGAGCCAAATATTTTCCCATCCGGCCGACCTAACTCATTCAGTAGGTTTTTATTATTTGACCATATTGTTTTTGTAGATCAAACCGCAAAACAGCAAGAAACGATTGTGCAGGACCGGATGGCTTTTTCCGGCCCGCTCATGCCATACGCGTCCAGCCCTCATCACGTGACTTGTAAATGGTTTTGAAAGGAAAGCGCGCGGGGGCCGTACAGGTCATGTGATAACACTGTTTATGTCATCTCATATATCCACTATTTTTACAACCAACTGTTCAGGTTCTCATTTTATGATTGGCTAATTAATTACCATTGGATGTAAGGGCTAGGATATAGTAGACTGCATCATTGTGTACAATAATCACTCTTCCTCCAATTCCATGTTTTATGGCTATAAAAATAACCACTAATTTTTTAGTTTATTTTTGTACAAAAAAACTTATGCCAGATATCCTCTATTTACCACAATGGTATAAAAACTGCCTTGTAAATTAATCAACAACAACATCGTGCAGTGACGATGCAAAACATGGTAAATACCATGGTTTTCAATAACATTTGAAGTAAGTGGCAAAACTTGAAGAGTAGGCGGCGAGCATCGAGCGCCATTGGCGCAAATATCACGTTTTCCCTAATTTTTCAATCAAAGTAGGCAGCGATTTCATGTAAAATACCCGGCGAGATTTGCCGGCTGCCGGCTTCTATTGAAAACCCTGAAATACATGTAAAATGTAAGTAATTCGTAAAATGTAATTAAAATGTACAGTAAAATGTAATTAATTTGTTTATTTAAACTACATGTATGTTTGTGGTAATTAATTTAATCAACATTCTTTGAAGACAGTAGCTTAGTAGTTCCAGTATCTGTTAGGTAAATTACTGAGACTGCATGTCTTTTGGCTATGTTATTTTCTTTAAAAAAGTTAGGTACTTTTTAGGTATGTCTCTAAGCTATGTTTTTGGTATGACATATGACATATCTCTTTTACCAATTTAGGTATTGTTTTGGTATGTCTTCAAGCTATGCTTTTGGTATGTCAAGTTCTTTTAAGAAATAGAGTACTTTTTTGGTATGTTTCTTTGCTATGTTTTTGGTATGTCATTGTGTCATTTCTCTTTTATCAATTTAGCTATTGTTTTGGTATGTCTTCAGGCTATGCTTTTGGTATGTCATATTTTTGATCAAAATTAGTACCCTTTTTGTATATCTATAAAGCTATGTTTTTGGTATGTCACTTCTCCTTCCCCAATTTAGGTATTGTTTTGGTATGTCTCGAGGCTATGCTTTTGGTATGTCAAGTTCTTTTACGAAATAGAGTACTTTTTTGGTATGTTTCTTTGCTATGTTTTTGGTATGTTTTGAAAGATGACATACCAAAAACATACTAGACCAACTTATAAAGTACCCGAGACATACATTATACATACCAAAAACATACCAAAAATTTCGTGTGGGAGCTAAGATCGAAGGACCTGCCCAAGACCCAAAGAAGAGCAACACACTTAAAACAGAAGAACATATTCCTTGTGGATTTTGCTATATAGTTGTACGTTCCGATGGTCATAGCGAACCACCAGTACTATATAGAGGCATGGATACTATCGAACATTTTCTAAAATGCATACAAGAGGAAGAGGTGAAGATCAAAGCCCAAAAGTCTAAACCACTATGTATGTCCTATGAAAACTATAGGGTTTATAATAGAGCAACTATTTGTCATATCTGTCAGAAGCCATTGATTGGTAAAGAAAGAGTACGTGATCATTGCCACATCACAGGTGAATTTCGAGGTGCTGCACACAAAGCATGCAATCTAAAATTACGTATATCACCAATCATCCCAGTTGTATTTCACAATTTACGTGGTTATGATTGTCACTTATTGATGCAATCTATTTCTAAGACTAAAGGTAGTATATCTTGTATACCAAATAATATGGAGAAATACATTTCATTCTCACTTGGTAACTTACGGTTTATAGATAGCATTCAATTTCTACCATCATCTCTTAGTAAGTTGGTAGAAAGCGCATCTCAAGATACCTTTCAACAAACTATGAAGTATACGCACGACCAAGATAAAAACAAGTTACTGCTTCGCAAAGTTGTTTATCCATATGAGTACATGGACTCTTGGGATAGATTTACAGAGACTTCTCTTCCACCGAAAGATGTGTTCTATAGTAAACTAAATCTAGAGGATATATCCGATGAGGACTATGAACACGCAATAAAAGTTTGGAATGTATTTGATTGCAAGACATTGGGAGACTACCACGACCTTTACCTACAAACTGATGTACTTCTTCTATCAGATGTGTTCGAGACCTTTCGCACAACATGTATGCAAAACTATGGCTTGGATCCTGCTCACTACTATACTAGTCCTGGTCTATCGTGAGATGCATTGTTAAAGAAGACAGGTGTGGAGCTTGAACTATTAACTGACTATGACATGCATTTATTCATCGAGAAAGGTCTACGTGGTGGTATATCTATGGTGTATCAGCGTTATGCTAAAGCAAATAACCAAAGTATACCCGATTTCGATCCTAATAAGCCAAATAGTCACATACTCTATCTTGACGCTAATAATCTATATGGTTATGCTATGAGTCAATATCTACCAACGGGAGGATTTGAGTGGTGTACGCCAACAGAAGAACAAATCATCGAACATGCAATTGATTCAGATAAAGGTTATATCCTTGAAGTCGATCTAGATTATCCTCGAGAACTTCACGATGCACATAACAGCTATCCACTAGCTCCAGAGAGAATGCAAGTCGATAAAACTTGGTTCTCAGAGTATCAAACCGATCTATTCGAGGAACTATATAAAGGTACTGGATCTTTGAAAGTGGAAAAACTCATACCTAACCTATATGACAAAGAACGATACGTGCTACACTACCGCAACCTACAACTGTATCTATCTCTTGGTATGCGTTTGAAAAAGATCCACAGGGCACTACGATTTAATCAATCACCATGGATGGAGCCATATATAAGAATGAATACGGATCTACGAAAACAAGCAAAGAGCCCCTTTGAGCAAGAACTCTACAAGTTGATGAACAATAGCGTATTTGGTAAGACAATGGAGAATCTACGTAAGCGTGTAGATATCCAATTAGTGCGTGCCTCAGAAGGAATAAAACTACAACGTCTATTGAATAAACCTACTTATGCTCATTCGACGATCTTTGACGATAATCTAGCAGCGGTACATAACTACAAAAGCAAACTACTTCTTAACCGTCCAGTATATGTTGGAATGTCAATTCTAGATCTCTCAAAACATTTGATGTATGACTTCTACTACAACGAGCTCAAGAAGCAATATGGACAACGCTGTAATCTACTTCATACCGATACCGACAGCCTACTACTATACATTAAAACTGAAGACATCTATTCAGACATGGCAACTCATAAACATCTATATGATACTAGTAATTATAACAAAGACCATCCGCTGTATAGTATTGACAACAAGAAAGTACGTGGTAAAATGAAAGACGAATGTGGAGGTATTCAAATTGTAGAATATGTCGGACTACGATCGAAGCTCTATTCTATATTAAAAGTAGGTGGTGGTGAGATTCGTAAAGCCAAAGGTACCAAGAAGGCAGTTGTAAAACATAATATTCGTCATGATCAATACAAAGAGTGCTTACGAGATAAGAAAGTATTCCGCTATGGAATGCATATGCTTCGAAGTGAAGGTCACAGGATGTATGGTATGCATATGAACAAAGTATCTCTATCACCATTCGATAGTAAACGATGGATTTCAGCAAATGGAATAGATACACTAGCCTATGGTCATGTAGATGTCTTTCCAGAGGATGAAGACTTAAACGATTTTATTAGCAATATACTATCAAACGTAGTCGATACACTATCGTACAATCGTAAAAACGACTTAGACGACTTCATTTACGATTTGCTTCTATCTTAGAATACCTTTTGGTGGTAGTTCCGTATCTAGTGGTACCACTTGTATCTCTTCTCGCACAAACCCTCGCTTTGGTGCATCTTTTCCTAAATAGTATAGAACTGGTTGATTTGATGATACCACATTTCGAGAAATATAATATGTTTGTAAACTCCATACAGGATCGGTTGCTCGTTTTACTCCACCTTCCAATTCTCCAGATGCATAGAGATATCGAACTAAAACGTCAAATGGTAGTCGCTTTTCTTTCAATCCAATAATTCGAGAATATGTAGGAGTCTTTATGTTTACTTGTTGTGTCTCTATAGAATTTGAAGGCTCCTTACCTGTTAGTCGAGTAACTTCATTGTTCATAGCCTTGATAACATCAGGAAGCCTCAATACCCATTCTCTACTACGCGCATCCGATCCTTCCGATGTAAGTACCATCTCTTTTGCATATTGATATCCAAATAATCTTTCAGCTATCGTTCTATTTGCTCGTTCAACAAAACTTTGTGCCCTATGATTACCAGCTTCACCTCGTTGAACTTTCGTACCATGTAGTTCTAATGTTTCAGACATACGTCCCATGAATTCTGTACCAGGATCGACTTGCAATGTTTTTGGCCATTCTAGTGGACTACGTTTGTAGATTCGCTCAAATGCAGTAGCAACTTCACCACTATGTTTTGATGCTAAAGGCTCAGCCTCTTTATATCTAGAAGCTACATCGATTACCACTAAAGCATACTTATATAATTTCCTTCCACGTCCAGGCCGATCGTGAGGTAGAAAGATCAAATCAGCTTGATGAACTTCATTAGGTTTCGATACAGTCCAATGTGGTCGTGGAATATAGTGTGGTGGTGATAGATATATTTGCCACATGGCTTGTTTCTCTAACCAACTCTTAGTTTCATCTTCCGATACCTTTGCAGCCACCGATAACTTACCAATTGCAGCATGACCTTTCCAATAGCCCATAGGACCATAGAAGATATTAGCAAGTTTAGTATCCATTATATATCTATGTATTCTAACCTTCAACAAGCAGGAAAAAAAAAAGAATAAGAACTCATCTAACCAACTAGTTCTTATTCTTTTTTTCTTAGTATCTCGTCGATCGTAAAAATTCTCGTTTTTTTAAAAAGCATATCGACTAATAGCATATCCACCAACTAGCATTCCACTACCAACGAAAATCAACTCACCAGTCTTCTGTGCGTTGGATGGTTGATAATAGTCAGATAAGCGAGGTTCCTCCATTGCTTCGAGTTGTTTCAATTTCTGACGTAATTTATCGGATCGCACGAAATCTTTATTAACATCGTTTGTAGTGTTGTATATATTACGTTCAATGACTTCCTGTTTGTGCGTCCAATCAGACAATATTCGACGTTTTTCAATGAAAGCCTCCCTAGCAGCATCGAGTTTTTCCATAGCCCTATCGTGTCTTTCTCGTTCGATATCTTTCCCACCAAACATTTTAGCGAGCACTTGACTACCAGTAAATGCCGTTGCATTCAAAACAGCTCCGAGCATAGCCATTCCAATCGCCGCCAATGCCATTATGGTACGATCTTTTGTTTCTCGAGATATTGTTTTGCATATATGCTACCAGCTATTACTACAGTCCACTTCACGTAATTTATGATAGAAATAGAAGGATCACTAAGCATAGATTCCTTGGTAGCCTTTTTTACGATCCAACCAATACCAGTAGCAATTCCCGTTATCATAGCAGCATCGGTTGCTATTTTCGTCAATTCTTTATCCATTATAACATATATCGTATAGTCTCTAGTCTTTAACTGTTACTCCATATCTGGCACCGTAGTCTTTATCGGACTTGTGGGTCGTATCGGACTAACGTTCTTAGGAGTGTCATCTCTATATCTTCTGTATTGATAGTACGCTCCAACCAATGCAGCACCCATACCAATAACTGCAATGGTAGTATTAGTAGATACGTTTTTAGTCCAACTTTCATCTACGTCGGTTTCTTTAGATAATTCACTTTCACGCGAAATCTCTCTCTTTTGAGCCTCTCTAGCAAGTTTATTACTTAGTGCTAATGCTTTCCTAGCGGCGACACGCTTTGGATCTTTTACATTAGTTGGTGTTGTTTTCGGTGGATTCGCAGTTATCTGATCCGTTTCTTCCATCTTGATTCGATATAGTAAGTACTTGCGAAGGTTCAATAGGAGTACAAGGAGTGACTATGTGATCAGCTACATGGAACAAAGCACTATCTAGAGCTACAAATCGACCTGCTTTAAGTGATAATAGACCAGCCACAGCAGATATCTCATTGCGGACTAAGTGGTCTTCTTGTAGATCCTTAAACAGTGCTTGTTGATCATCTAGTGGAACTACGTATGCGACTGCGCGAGTAGCTAGACGTAGTGCACCATTTACTAAGCATCCTGTTATTTGCTTTGCTACTACGGCCTGGTATCTACTATGTAAACGTTTTACGTCCTTCTCAGATAGTTTAGATATATCTACTATTGAGAAATTCTGTCCTAGATATTCTTTCGTTGTACCCATTGCAGCTAAAATCGAAAGTGCTTCCCGACATTCTTCGATACCCTCCAATTTTGTTGGATGTTCCAGTACGATCGGAGGACAAGTAATAGAGCACTCATCTTCCAGTTCTTTGATGTATTCGTCCATGATAATATGTTATAGGTGCGGGTAGCTCTAATACTACTGAAAAAGGATGTCGCAAACAAAAACATAAGCGAGCAAACTTGTGATATCGAAGTATCGTTCGTAATTCATTACATTCTTGTGAGCCTCCGTAATCTTCAAATATCCTCTTTCCATCTATAACCGATGCCGTATGAAATGCTACTACGATAGCTACGTTCTCACGAAAAGGTTTACATATACTCGTTAATTGTTGGGATAGTACCCAAATAGATAGTCCTATATGTCGAGCAGAGAATGCTAAATCTACTAGTTTGTCAGTTCTTCGTTTTACATCTTTTGATGCGGCACAATCATCAAGAATCAATAATGTATTGGTACCTGACCAAAAGGTTGCACAAATATTTAACGTAGCATTGATAGCATCCTGAGATGGAGATATAACATAGAAGTGTGGATCTCTATTAGCAAATCCATGATATGTTTTGTTGTGGGCATACGTAGGACAAATTAATACTATATAATCGAACTTACCACGAAATGGTCCACGAAGTTGTTCTATGAGAAATGCAGTCTTTCCACAATTCGTTGGACCTACTATAAGTGTGTTGAATGGAATATGTTCTACGAGAGAATCCATCAGTATGTAATACTATCTAAAGACCTGTTCAATATCTTGAGCTGAGCATCTGCAAGGACGTAGATATGCATGTTTACAGTGCTAACGATTTTACCCGCAGTTCTATGTATACGAATATCGATATCTTTTCCACCACCAGTTTGTGCCATTCCATCGCCATGAGCAGAGGAATCTTTTGCTGTGCGACAATCAACTGGAATAGCAAATCTGTTGTTGTAAAACTTTGTGGGAGTCATAGAAGTATTGGATGTGGCAAACCATCCTTTTGCGGACTCCCAAAAATCTGGTGTTAACATACCTCCTGGAAAGAATCTATTTGGAACTCCATTTACGTCTATCTCTATCTTCGAAATATCAGGATTTACGAATGCTTCACTATCTCGTGAACCGGCGGTGGGAGGATCTACGAATAGAAAAAGTAATCCAGCAAATGATCGTCGTGGAACATTTATATTCTGAGATATCGAAGTATCTGATGCCTTAGCGATAGGTACTAACTTGAAGTGAACTGCGTGATCGTATAGGAATGCAGTACCTTTTCATATGCGTGAAATGCATTCCTAGCTAGTGTTTCATTCTTGATTGCTTCGTATTCTAACTGGATGTTGGTAAGCTTGTACGTACCTATCTTTGTCGAATCTGATCCAACGATTATATCGATAGCGCGGGCTAGAGTTAATTCGAATGAAATAGAGTCTTCTAATGCATGTGGATATAGAACTCCATGTTGTGTCAGAATATCAACGTCTAATGGAATTCCATATTTGGAACCATATGCAACCAACAATGCATTCTCACCAACATCTGAAACACCTGCATCACCGGCTTTAGATCGTAGCTTATTTGTGTTATCTGATTGGATGCCTTGTTGTACTCTCGATTCTCTCTCCTGCGTAGATAGATATATATCGGAATATGTTTGTAATAGATCCGATCGAGCGATGTCTTCTACTATTTCAGCTCCTATCTTACAAACTCGATGTATAACTAAGCAACGTCCAACATTTGCAACGACTCGATTATTAGCGTGTCCACCAGACAATACGATATCACCCAATAATGCTAAACTACCAGGTACTAATACGATATCTTCTCCTAGTGTTGGTACTTCCACATAGAGAGTCTCACCTGGATTGGCAGATGATGGAGTGAAAGTTTTTCTATATAAGGTTCGTTGAGCTTTGAGTGCAAGTGGCACTCTTAGTGCTTCTGTAGGAATTAACTTCGTCGATATCATGTTGAATATACCAAGATATATAGTTATGTTCAATATGGAAGATAGGGTCGACGTTGATGTCAGACCTGAGGATAATACCGATAGATACGAAGAACGAGATGAAGAAGACCGACGAGAACGAGATGAAGAAGACCAACAACGAGAACGAGAAGCAAATGAAAGATACGTGGCTTACTTATTGAGTGACAATCAAGATGAAGCTGGAGGTAGTGAGACAATTACCATGGATGATTTGCATGCGGGTGATGATCAACTTCGAGGATTCACATTCGAACAAACATTTCGAGATTCGGTAAAGGAAATGCTGGTTGGCGTAGTAAAGGAGCATATATGGATGCAGGCATTCGGCATAACATCGAAATCTCCTTAATGAACGAACAAATCAAAGTTCGCGAACTTGGAAGCAAAGAACCCTTTACACGTCTATTTGTAGGTGATGAGAAAGATCTGAAATTACGTGCGAGGTTGAGGACAGCTCTCAAAGATGCTTTAGGTCCAAATAATGAAGAGGCCGCCAATGAAGTAATATTTGCAGAACGACAACTCACCGAGCGGGAAGTAAATAATGAATCTATTCTTGAAGACTCCGAATCGACCGACGCTCAGAAAGAAATAGCTAAGAAAGAGTTAATATCTATCCGTAGGGAAAGAGAATTACTTGACTATAAAGAAGAAATCATACTAGAACGCGTGTCACTACGTGAGAGGATCAAATACATTTTCAGAAAGTATGGAATGACCGTTCTTGCGGTGGTAACTGCTATTGGTGCTATCGTTAGTGTAATAGTTTCCCAATTATCGAGATCCGTACCGAAACCAGTAAAAGATGGTATCGACAAAGTGGCAGATACAGTAAAGAAGGGATTGAAAACGATGGGTGATTTGTTAAAGGAAATGGGAAAGAAACTTGGACAGATACTACCTGGAATGATTGGATCAATTGCGAATTTCATATTTACTATGGCCGGTAAAGCTCTAGGAGTATTAGCAGAGAACGTTTGGTTATTCATCGTAGCTATAGTGGTGATCACAATAGAGCAATACAAACGACGTTAACGAAATAACGCCCATGCAATTCCAGCCGTGGCAATATAGATACTATCGCTAGATTGATCTCATGTTGTGGAGTAGGACGTTGTGGAGTAGGACGTTGTGGAGTAGGACGTTGTGGAGTAGGACGTTGTGGAGTAGGATGTGGATTTGCGCTATGTGGTAATTGTTTCTTTCGTATCTGTCCTTCCATATCTGGTGGTGAGAATTTGGTTTCGAGAATATCTCCATTAATATCGTTGTTGCCACCAAACACAATACCTTTTATGGCTTTCTGGGTTGGATTTTTATAGCCATCCTTCTTACCGAGGTAGTACTCAAGATTGCTTGGTAGTAATCGTACCTTTAAAGCTATTGCTAGATCTAATTTCTTATGTGTGTGTAGTATAGCTGTAAGATAGTTTTTATAGCTTATCTTTAAATTGTTTTCGATAATAGCGTCTTCGACCAAGCTCTTAAATTTGTTTTTGACATCGAAACTATCTATGATGGATTCGTTAAGCTCGTTTTGCGCACCTAGAATGCACCATCCAAAAGCCTCAACAGATCGATTCAATCTACCTAATCCAGCTTCTGTCAAACCCTTACCGATTGGTGGTGTAAACCAATTGTATTGTTTCCCATTATTGTCGCTAACGAACGATAAAGGAAACTGATAGTCCGTACGACTCTCCTCAAGAAACTTAAAGTCGCCACCTGGCCATTTCGTAGAGTATGAGGTATTATGTGCGTACTTCTCTGTAGCGTTCACCGTTTTTCCATGAATGTATATGTAGACGTCTCCTAAACCATGATTATTGCCCCCATCCCATCGAAAGTCTGGCGTTTGAGATAAACCAAATTCGGTGCATAACTTCTCAAGAGCATTTTTGCTATAGAGGTTATCCATTTGCTTGAAAACAGAGTCATTAGGTAGAGGAATTCCATGAGTACCACCAAGTTCATGAAGAATTCTTCGTATTGTGAAATAAACGTGAAATCGTAAGAACCCTTGAACACTAGAACGCTTGCAGACAAGAGCAGCAAGAATAATTTTAAAGGAACATGACCTTACACATGAAGATATGCTTCACCAGTTAGGATGGAAATCACTTCAAGCACGCTGCACTATGCACCGTGTTATCTTTGTATTTAAATGTCTTAATTGTAATGGTCCAGAGTTTTTTAGTCAATATTATGATAAGACCTCTCATGCCCACAACACTAGAAGAAATGGCCTGGATCTCATAATTCCTAAAGTTAAGACAGAAATTGCAAAGAAAGGCTGTTTTTACTCAGGGGCAAAAGATTTTAATGATCTACCAACAGAAGTTAAAGAAACATCATCATTGTTAGTTTTTAAAACAAAATTAGGAGATATTTTTTAGATTTTTTAGATTTTTAAATTTTTAAAGCGTAGTCATTTTTTAATTAATGATAGGATAACTTTGTACATATACTTTTACTGTATTATTATCTGATATTTTAATACTTTATTATTTACATTATTTTGATCTCCCAGGGCACCCACTGATAACAGCATTGTCTGAAGGGTTTACCCTGGTTAAAGAATATATTATTATTATTATTATTATTATTGGTGGATATGTTTTGAAAATAGGATCGAATAACGACACTCCACATCCAGAAGTTGCACACCATGTTGCGAAATTCAATTGTTGAGGCCAATATTTGAAATCTGGACCTGATAACCAATGATGAGACTCTTTTGCTGTCACATGCTTTATGGTGGTCTCTTTGAATATGTTACGAAAGACCGCATTGAACTTTTTTGTTGGTGTGACGTATATCCATAGATTAGTGAGATCGATATCTTGTGCTTTTTCGTGAAAAGGAACTGCTGCGATGGGATATTTCACGCTTTTATCTAGTGTTAATGAAGATGGGAAACCATCAACCCACATCCCCTGCAATGCATCATCGATACGTTTTCGAATCTTTGTTGGAATGTGGATATCATCGATGAACCATTCCTCACTACCGTCTTTGAAGGTAATTCTAGTTCTATAGGTCGACTCATCCTGTATATCAGAGGCATTCGTCTCAGCATAGAACTTCGAGTAATCGGCATTGGGATACTTCTTCTGAAAGGTAGTAAAAGCCTTTGCATTGCGTGGTGCTACCTTCTTGTCGAACTCAGTGAGAACGTCAGATTTTTGTTGTGCCGTGAGAGCGAATTTTGGTTGTTCCTTAGGCCACGGAATGAATCCTGAGTGGTGAAGTCTATCCTCGAACTGATACTTCTTTGGTGGCATGGTAACTATTGAAGCTATCGTAAGTATTACACATATAGTTTATACCTTTAATATATGATGGTTATCTTAAATGTCACCACCACATCGTCTGACCATACGGTCTACTTCGACCACCCTATTCTTATCAATAATATTTCGCTACTCAAAGCCACATTTGAGAACAGTTGGCATAACCTAGCAGAGAAGGGCTCATTCAGGTGGGACATCGACGATGGGATAATGTTCCCAAAGGACGTTGCTGTAGGGTACTACAATTATAATGCAATCATAGGTGCCTTTAGCCTCGCAATCTCTTCTGGTCACGTGAGCTTCGAGTCCAATTACGAATTTCATTACAGCATCATACACGTTAAGAAACCAATCAAGGTTAATAAAAGTTTATACAGACTATTGGGCATCTTTGGCGGAAAAGAAAATGATAATGAGTTGCTACTAGACCCTGGTAATTACATACTTAAGATCGATAATAACTACACAATATATGTCTATTGTGATGTGGTGGATTCTGACTTCTCACTCATAGATGGAAATCGATCAAACGTCTTAGCTAGCATAGAGACCCGAGGCGCTTGGCTTGCAAAAAACACATACTCTACAAAGAATCCCCAATCCATGCGAGCTCTAGGTACGGTACGAAACAACCTTCGCCTGAAAATTCGCGATGAGGAAGGAAACATTATAGACTTCCGTGGTCGAACTATGCGATACGTATTGAAGCTTGAGTAAATCATACGTATATCGCATATACGATGGACGGCGATTCAATTCAACCACTTCTTCCATCAGCACCAAATATCTATCCGTCGCTTGCTAGTGGTACTGGAAAGAATTTTCGACTGCAAACAGTCCGAGATACGCTTTCGGATATCGAAATTCAAGAAAAACACTATGAAGGCGTGCGTAAGAAATATGCGCGTTCTCAAGGAATAGTTCATGGCATCGCAGTGGTAACAGGAGGTCTATCTGTGATTTTATCTGGATCTGGATTGGGAGTAGCTTTAACTGGTTTTGGAATAGTGATTGGTTTACCGCTTGGTGTTATTGGTGGCTTATGTGGATTAATTTCAGCATCTACGACCATTGGAGCTAAAAATTTAGGAATAAAAGTATCTAAGCATGAGAAAACCACTATGCTGGCAAAAGCGAAAATTAATACGATTCGTGATCTAGTATCGAAAGCCCTACGCGATGAAAATATATCTGATTCTGAATACAGTATCATCCTCGCTGAAGCAGATAAATACGAGATTATGAGGGCTGAAATTCGTCACGAGACTTCGATGATCGCGGGGGGTAAAAAAAGCGTGGAACAGATTCGAACCGAACTCAAGCAAGAAGTGCAAAAGGAAATGCGAGAAAAACTTGGCAGTCTAGTGGGATAAGAATCGAATGTGGCTCTTATTTTCACTTTACGAAATCAAACCCTATCACTAGTTAGACCGTGTTTTTTATAGATGGGCTCAAAGTAGGAATGGTAAGCAATCAACTCCTTGATAAAACGTACGATCGAACCCTTATGCGTACCACATCGTTTAACAACGTCAATAAGAGATATACGAGATCCCGAACGATGTAGTACCTCGTAACTTGCTCCAATAACTTTAGTTCGAAGTATGGAACTGGTACCTATATTGCTTTCTATTACCATACTAACAATCTCATAGACTATTTGTTGGATATTCTTAGGTACTCCTTTGGGGTTGATTTTAACGAAAGTCGTTGCAATGTAAGGAGTTATGCGATCGGAATTTAAATCTATATCGATCTTATTGTCATCATGTAGAGAACGTATAAATTCATTTCCGCGACATATGCATTTGTTGTTTAGTTGCATAAAATTAGCGACCTCACCTTTAGATCGAACGAACCCACATTGTATACATGCCTGATAAAGAAGAGCGGCTAAAATAGTTCTCTTAGCATAGCCACGTTTGATACAAACTTTCTGTACTTGAATAAATGCATCGGCTACGATTACTAATACATTTATGGGAAACGAGAGGGAATAATTTTGGTTATAAATAGTGTTGTATGCCTGTAGTTCTCGCATGATCGTACGTCGTTGCAATTCTTTGTTATCACTTTGTTTTGGGATTGAGCGGTCTAGATCATGTTGATACAGAAAGCTATCCGGACCTACTATACGCAACCGAGTAGCAACATTGATAGGTGTTTCTTCGTATGAGTCGATCTCAGAAACAAGACCACAAGTGGAACATATGAATTCCGTTCCTTGATTTTCCATCGGACATAGACATTCGGGACATGTTCCACCAGTGTTAATACGTAGGCTCGTACAAAGTCCTGAACCAAGCAATCTAACAAGCTCGTCCATACTAGTTGTATACCATATGCCTGTCAATTGTTTAATTGGTTGTCGAAAAAAAAAAAAAAAAAAGAATGAAGAGAGGTTGCATAACAATTTCTCTTCATTCTTTTTTTTAATTTAATTTTATCGTATTGTGATTTCTACTTATCCTCCGATTCTACCACATGTAGATCTTTCAATATCTTATCGAGTTCGCAAATGTCCACCACATTATTTGGATCCTTAGCTTGGAGTTTTGCCTCTTGTTTCTCAGATTCCATCAACGACTTAGCGCGTTCCATATCGATGCGCTTCTTCTCGTGAGTGAGACTGAGTTGGATTGTGGTACATCTTGAACGAAGCTCATTAGCCGTATGACATCCTCTACCACATCTCACACATGGAACGAATGGTTTACCCCCGTTTCGTTTCTGTAA
This sequence comes from Actinernus sp. WN-2022, assembly GCA_030867875.1. Classification (NCBI taxonomy): domain Eukaryota; kingdom Metazoa; phylum Cnidaria; class Anthozoa; order Actiniaria; family Actinernidae; genus Actinernus; species Actinernus sp. WN-2022. The sequence goes on along the minus strand of JAOWCC010001634.1, from coordinate 48,415,632 downwards.
GTTATGTTGAGAACAATACTCCGATGTCTTTGAGTGCTTCCTTATACATTTACTGTTCTTTCCTCGCATCAACCAATCACAAGTTATTATCTCAGACATATTGTGATATACCTATATGTTATGTGTCTAATTGGTATCTTAGTTGTGACGTCTGCGTTGAGATTCTTCAATCACATGCACTTGTCTAATCTGTGTGGTATTAATACGTACGTTAATATCGAGAAATAGAGAATATACGTTAGCAAACCTTTAGTATGGTGTAGAAATATGATGAATGGACTATAATAGTAAATAATGATTATGGCAATATATGTTATAATACCTAATAGCAACGCTCCTCTAATAGGGTGTTAGAATACAATAAATTCGCTATAAACCAAGTGTTCGAACAAATGTTAATATATGCTTAGCCTTGATATAATACCTTATGATTACAATCTTTTAATAGGGCTTATAAATACAATAGATGAACTATAGTAGTAAATAATGATTGTGGTAATATATGGTATAATATACCTTACAACTACATTACTCTAATAGGGTGTTGAAATGTAATAAATACAGGGAAATAGTACAACGAAACTGCTCTAATCCGGAATAATGTGCCAGAAACCGGTCATCTAATATAATGTATAAATACGATAAATAAACTATAGTAGTAAACAAACTGCCGTGTTCTGGCGCACATTCCTGAAATTCCTAAAAAAATTGTGTACAATTGTTGCATTTTGTTGCTTTTTTCATCTAATGGACCCCCGAACGAAGTGAGGATAGTCCATTAGATGAAAAAAGCAAAAAAATGCAACAATTGTACACAAAAATTTTAGGCATTTCAGGAATGTGCGCCAGAACCGGCAGTTTGTATACTACTTTTATAGAAAAGTTTGTTATCATAACGATTCCTCCCTGTTTACCAGCTCGTCTTTTAATCAGTTGACGCATTTTTTAGTTACGAAGTTTCTTCATGCGTACACGATGTCACTACAAATAGGGATGATATGTGAACTGCCATTGTGAAACATTAGGCATTTTGCCTCCATGCATGGCGTAACAATTTTCAACAAACGTCAAATAGGACGTTGAATACCGACTGCTTTGCTAATCTTATTTTAATGTACAATTTTCCTTTTAGGTCACGATGTCACGACATTAGCCCAGTTAAAGGAAGCCATCGATTCATACGGAGGAGTTAAAGGTTGCTGGTCAGTTGTCGTTGAATTGGACACAGCGAAACAAAGCTCCACAGCATACAAGTGGAGTGGCATCAGTCAGCTGAACAACTTTCAATATACAGATGATGGTGGGGTAATCGTTTGGAAGGCATACAAGATTGGAGCGGGTAAGAAGATTTCTAAGAGAGAACTAAAGGAGATGGGTAGCCCACAAGGTGATACAGGATTGAAGATACAAAGCCCGTTTCTTCAACCAAGAGAAATCACTGGAATTTTGAAGAAAAGTATCAACCAGGCATCTGACACAAACCAAGTTTCTGTACCTAGAAATATAACCCCGGAGGAATGTAATGAATCAGTGTTCACTTGCCCTGAAGAGGGCTGCATAAAGGCCTACAAAACGAGCCGTAATCTGCATCGCCATCTCGACTACGGAAGGCACGAATTTAAGTTACACGAAGAATCGCAGTATGATGATATTCGGCGTAAATGGGCACAAAAATGCACTTCCGTGAAACCAAGAAATCCCTGCTGTCCTTCCAAAGGCAGTTTTTCACCACCTGAGACAGAGGCTAATGGACTACTAATGGCCGGATGGGCACTTCCTAAGTCAAAGAGACGCAATAGGTTTTCCTCCAACGTAAAGGACTACCTCCTTGAACTGTTTCTTATTGGTGAAGAAACTGGTCGAAAAGTTACACCCTCCGAAGCTTCACGCCGAATGCGTTCACGTCGAAACGATAGAAGTGGTGAACGGTTTTTTTTGTAAAGAACAGTGGTTGACAGCACAGCAGATTACGAGCTACTTTTCAAGATTATCTTCGCTGAAGAGAAGTGGACGATTACCAAAACCAAGCGAGATTAACATCAAAGAAAATGATCTTGCTCCAGTGATCGAGAGAGTAGAGCGATACTATCTCCGTGACAGAATTTATATATATAATGAAATCACATTGTAATGGACAACGTATTGCATGGCATATATAGGTGGTGGTTGGGGTGGTAGGTTTCAGTAACCCAACTTGGCTCATTGCGGTGGTAAAGCACTGGCAAAACGAGGAAACGTTTTTGCGGAAAGAATGTTTCCCAAATGTTTCCATATTTGGCCACGTGCGAAACGTTTTTGCAGAAAAAAATCAATCTTCCACTAAGGAAAACGTGTTTCTGAAGCATTTCAAAGCCATTTCTGCTTCCATGACGCAAAATTTGCTTCCGCGACAATATGTTTCCACATTGGCCATGTAGGAAAGGTTCAAGTGACACACAGTATTATGTGTTTCTTAGCAACCCAGACCCCACTGGCAAGACAATTTGATACAGTGCGCGTGCGTTAGGGTTTTTCTGCAACAAAGTTTCCTCGTTTAGCCTCCCGTGGGGCAAAACAATTTTACGCTTCCTGCTCGTTCCATTAGCCACCCAGAAACAGAGAGGCGCAGTGGTTCGCGCCTCCGCCTTTTCGATCCCGCGTGCCTCGAATGATCACGTAATCTTGTTCCCAGAGCCGGCGATCATTTGGCCAGTATCTTGGCGCTGGCCGATCGCGGGCTCTGGGAACGAGATTGCGTCTCACGACGCTCATATTCATCTGTATATCACACAACGCTAAGGAACCACTGTGGACGTTAAACAAATATCTGGCAGAGACCACCCTCAGTGTTTGTTGCTCGGCCGCATTAATGGCGGGATAACTCATATAAATACTCATGTTTGTAAACTGCGTGGCTTACCGGTGTGTGCCTATAAGCAGTAGTTTGAACAAGCCCCCCGCACATACATGTATATGTAAATCCAGCGTAATTCAGCTTCGTACTGGCGAGTCTGGATAAAATATGTCGCAATCCACACAATATGTTTTATCATTCAGTACACCAATATGTTTTCTGAACCCTTTTCTAAGAGAGTTTGTAGCAATAGCAATATACGTCAGACGTTTCTAAACTTCGCTTGCCGGGATGGCACTTCGCTCCAGTTCGGCACCGACACAGATTAGGCCATCCCAATAAAATGCATCGTTTCCCATCGCCCCCTCTCTCGTGATGCTGAGTCGGTCGGTCGGTTAAAAAAAAAGTTAGGGGATTTGGAACCAAGGCTTGAAGACTCGCGTGAAAGTTTTCAAGTATTCCTCGACTACTTTTTCCTCTACTAGTGGTGGATTGACAATTTGTATGAGAAAGACAAGAAACTAATACGCAGAGAGCTAGGAAAAGAGGTGCAGTTAGAAAAAGGTTCTTCAATCTTTTTTTTAACTTTTCCAAAAATTGGGTCGGTGTCAAGCTAGGTATCTTTTTGTAACTTTTCCAAAAAAATTGGGACGGATCGGATGGGAAACAAAACATCTTATTGGGATGGCCTTATGTGGGTCATGTGAATATACAGGATATATGCATGGGACGTTAGAAACCATTTATAATTCAATGTTGTGACCTTGTGTATGAATGCATGCAAACATTTGACCCCCTAACATAGTACATATATCAGGTGCATCATGGGTAATCAGCTTGAAAATATAAAAATAAAAGTTTTGCAAACAAAATTATGTAGATGTATCGAGTAGGTCACAATGATTATTTTCAGTTCCGTTTCATGACATTCATAAATGTTTCAATATAAATTACCCACACTGCTATATATGTTGGGCACACATGGAATCTGTGCTCGGGCTACCTGTGGTGCACAACAAAATTCGATAGCAGACTGGGTTCTAGTCGTAAACAAAATGGCGACTGCTACAAACACCTAAAGCTGGTAATTGTTCTTTCGGTTTACAATCGACAAGAAGATAATTATCGTAAGTTGTGGCTTCGAGACCTAGCATGACAGAGCTGGGGTATTTGGGAGGAGATCATAAATAAGGCTAGAATCAGGTATGCATTTATCGCTGATACATCCTTCGTAGACCTTCGTAGATCTTCGTATAATTTACTAATAATATGATATTTTGTTATTTTGAAGTTGATTGTTAATTGCAAAACCATAGGTGACAATTAAATTTATTACCCAGTTATTCTAGGGCTATGTTTCTCATTCCTGTTCCTTATTTGACCCGTTATTCTGCACACTCGATACAGCTTACCTCTGCAGTTGATTGTTTATTTACGTTGCCCGGTTGGGGGAGTATGTTACTTTGGCCTCGCTGCTCCTAAGCTAAAAAACTTTACAAACTTTTTAGTCTCCAGTTGTATTTCCAAATGACTGATCTACAAAATAATAACTCCATCATCTTCTACAACTTCGCCGCATCGATAGTATTCGAATGTCATTTTACTCTAAAATTTGACTTTTGAAAAATGATTTCTTAAGTCACTAGTAGATGAAAGCCTTACTCCTTGAATATTGAATATTATATTGGCACTTATATCATAATTAAATTTCAATTGGTCGTGTTTATGCTGTAGAAACGTTTTGTGTATATAGCTTTTATGGTTTGTTCAAAATTTTGCTGTAAACATGACTAAAAAAACAAAGTGAAATACCCCTCAAACCGAGGCAGTTCGTACTGACCCCCATATCTCTTACAGTTTTTGGAATTTTTCCAAAATATTCTACCAAGTCTAATGCCAGGCCAATAGTAATATATGTGCAAAATATGAACAAAATCTGAGATGTACCATGTAGACTCATTTTTTCAGGGTGCATGGTTTTCACATGGATGCCCTCTTAAAAAGGAAAAAAACCTTTATTTGTGATTCTTGCAACTCTACTGATATTTTTAATGAATATATTTCAATAATAAGATGTTTTATATGACGCACAACTCAGTGAATAGTGTTGCAAAATCTCTCACTAGCGCGCGGGTTGGAAAGATCCCTGTTCACTCAATAGCTCTCAATGTGACTGTATCGTTCAGTTTTCCTCCAACATTGTCCAACATGGGATGAGAAACTAACGAACAATGTTGGTTCAACATGGGATGAGAAACTAACGAACAATGTTGGTTCAACATGGGATGAGAAACTAACGAACAATGTTGGTTCAACATGGGATGAGAAACTAACGAACAATGTTGGTTCAACATGGGATGAGAAACTAACGAACAATGTTGGTTCAACATGGGATGAGAAACTAACGAACAATGTTGGTTCAACATGGGATGAGAAACTAACGAACAATGTTGGTTCAACATGGGATGAGAAACTAACGAACAATGTTGGTTCAACATGGGATGAGAAACTAACGAACAATGTTGGTTCAACATGGGATGAGAAACTAACGAACAATGTTGGTTCAACATGGGATGAGAAACTAACGAACAATGTTTGTCCAAAATGGGATGACAAACTAACGAACAATGTTAACGTTGGTCCAACATAGGATGACAAACTAGAGAACAATGTTGGTCCAACATGGGATGATAAACTAACGAACAATGTTGGTCCAACATGGGATGACAAACTAACGAACAATGTTTGTCCAAAATGGGATGACAAACTAACGAACAATGTTGGTCCAACATAGGATGACAAACTAGAGAACAATGTTGGTCCAACATGGGATGACAAACTAACGAACAATGTTGGATCGAGCGAAGTTGGATCGTGTAATCCCACAATGTTCGATAGTTTGGCGAGTGAAATTGCGCGTTGCTTAAGACATTGACTGCTCCAGCACATGATAGATTGGATCCATTGTTCCCTCAGGCGTTCGAGTCTGTGGTGTTTTCCGGTATAATACTAACTGACGGGGTGTCAAAGTCCTGTTTGTCTGACACGCGATCATTATCTGACGGCGTCATTGGATTGTCACGATCTCCAGCTACAGGCGAGATATCCTTCTTCATGGGATTACCATAACTTGGGGAAACATCCGGTGGATTGTCATAGTTCACATCTATCGAGGGCTTCGCCGTGATGGGAGGTTTGGGCTCCACGGGATTCTCGTAGTCCAGGGCTGGTGACGAGATCTTTTGGTTGTATGAAACTGGGGGGCCTGGGGAGAAAAATTCTCACTCGGCTCACGGGTAGTTATTGACTAAACGGCATTCTAATCTACACCGCGGCAAAACGTCACGCGCATGCGTTTGACGAGCCAAGCGCGCGCGTCCGCCCCAGTTTCCCGCGGAAACTAAAAGAAAAACAGAGGCCAACGGGCAAGACACGCGCTTCAATGCGACAAATTTGTTGGTCAATCAAGTAGTGTGTTCTTATGATTTTCATATGATAGAAATATTAAATCATGCGTACCTGTTGAGAGTCTTGTGGTGGAGACAAGCGATTGATACGTAGAGCTGGATGGGTCGGCTTTGGTGATCTGCCAAACAAAATTACGTGCAATGAAGTTTATCCTCTTGAATGCAAAAATTTCACTCGTGAAATATTTCGATGATAAACTTCATATCTTCGCACCACCGTATAATTGGTAATATTCTCTATGAATCTACAGTTGTGGAGTTTCCAGACACAACAGTTTGTATAGACAGGGGCACCCAACGGTAAAACTTCATAAAAACGAGTTTTTATAACAGATTAGATATATTCAAACATATTTAAACAAACATTTTTTTCAGCTGGCAGACAAACAGCTGTTCTGCATGCAGTGGTACCAAATGAGTCAATATCATGAAGAAGTCACAAAATATGCAGATGGAATCGAAATCTGATCGGCAGGCCAACAAGAAAAGCTTTAAATATTTGAAATTTAATGCCATTAGACAAATTTCGATACCCAGAACAATTCAATATTTTTGAAAAATTTAAAACAAAAAGTGCAGAATTTGCCAGGTGAGAAATATCAGAGTGCAGAATTTGCCAGCCAAGTGGCCCAGAAGAACAGAAAGCTATGATGGTTTTACCTGTCCGGGTACTGGAGGCAATGGATCCATTTTTGACCTTCTCTTCAAGCGTTCCTTATCACACTGCTCATACGCAGGATTATCTGTGTTGAAAAAGATAAACAGAAAATAACCCTTCATTAGGAATAGGATATGAACGGCTTCTTCCTCTGAAAATTTTGTGTCCCTTGAATGAGATGTCCATTGGCAAAGAGAAGGGCTAAATATAATGCCATATCAATGTTTAAGAGTTTAAACAGCCTTGCTTTGTCCTCTGGGCCAGGTGTCCACTCATACTGGTGCTTTATCCCCAGACTTCGAACGGAATCTCTGAAGCAAAGTCTAAGTTATAATGGGACTCAGTCTTGGAATTCTACGCAATCCAATGTCCCTCGCGAACTTCAAAACTAAATTAAGGAACATAAATCTCCTTTGATATTAGTATAAGACTTAATTTAGATTTAGCGTAATATTAATTATTGTTATACTTATACATTCTATTGATGTGTATTTTTATTTATCTATTTTTATACATATTTCATGTAATACTTGTCACGGTCTACACGAAAACCAACTTTAGTTGATGTGATTGGATAAATAAAGGTTTGATTGATTGAACCCTATACTTGTGTGCGATTTGTTTCTCTTTTCCCTTAATTCTAATTAAAAGTGCAAAAAACAGAACAATGAAGCTGGTACACCCGCTAATTTGTTGCAGAACTAATTAAAGTTTTAGACTGTTGATTTTAAAGATTTTAAAATTTCAGTGTTCGACATAATTCTGATAATAACAAAAGGTGCCGCTCTATATATTCATCTAAAACTATAGTGGTCTACATTACGATGCGAGCAAGAGTGGTATACGTCGATTTGAATGATGAGCGCGCAAATTACATCAGTTGGGCGCCAACCAACGACAACATGACATGTAACCATGGTAACCTACCAAAATCCCCTGCAGTACACCTCTCATTATCTGGCAACGCGGCATAGACTGGGTCCTAGACATAAATTAAAAAAGATCAGATAAACCACACAAATCGGTCAGCGGCACGTCATGAAACCATGCTATGAAATTCACTTTAAAACAGTTCCATCTGAGTCATCAAGACAATCTATCAATCTACCACATCCGCATCGTCTTACCTCGTAGATTTGCATTTTTGTGGCTGCAAAGAGATGAAACAGCTTTTAATGTTTACCTTAGTACATAGCGAGCATTCAAAATGTTAAATTGTAGAAAGTTTGTTGAGAAGTAGAGAAAATAAATCGGGGTTGTAGAATGAGTTGTCATAGGTAACGAATTAAATAGACTTGCTCTTGAATACTAAAATCTCATCTGACTGCTATAGTACTACAAGATATTGGTACAAAGCGTACTTAGGGTGATCGTCTGTCCAGCATAAAAGCCATCTCATATTCAGAGCCTTCAAACTGGTCATCGGGAGAAAGGGGAAGGCAGAGCTTCAGTTGCCATACAAGAAAACAGGTCTTTACAGTTACTTGCGCTTGCCAAAAGTAACGCAGGTTCTGTAGACAAGATCGACGTATTTCTATGACGTATCTGATAGGAAATTTATATGATGATGTCATTTGACTACAACTACAACTTTGTGCAATTTCTTTTGTACCATTAATTTAGACCATTTTCTTGGTATCCTCAAAGGAGTTGGAAAATCTGAATAAGAAAATGCTCCACGGCTGCTTACTTGATTCATTGTCTTTGTCATCATAAGGCTGGCTGGACGACCTGAAAAAGTTTGAACAATTAAAATCAATGTGTTTATATGTATGTTTAGAATAGAATGGCTAGAATAGAATAGAACAGAACTAAATTACGACTCTGCAACCATAAACTAGCAATAGAAACAGGGCGATACTTGAAACCATACAAAAGACCAGAAGACAGAATCTACCGTATATGCGAAAATGGAACCGAAGACGAAGAACATTTCCTTTTGAGTTGCAACGCCTACTTGGAAAAAGAAGCTAGAATATCAACAAACGGGGGGCTCGTCGACGTTTTAAAAGAACCCCTAAAAGGTACCACAATCTCGTTCTTTGGTTCAACTTTATTTGTACCCCTAAGAATTCACAAGAATTCCAGTCAAGCATTCCCGTCAGCAGTGGCGTAGGGAGGGGGGGGGGGGGGGGGGGGGCAGTTGCCCCCCTTCTGCCCAGTCCAAGAAGAGAGATCGAGAGAAGTCATCAATGAAAATGTCCCAGAATTCATCATTTGCTCCCCCCCCCCCCCCCCCCCCCCCCCCACCACCACCACCAATTTCCAGGACTTCTCTACGCCCCTGCCCGTCAGTGCCATATAGGGACCCCCCAATACGGGGGTATACGGCCACGAGGTGGCAGTGATGGTTAACATCGCTGGTTACCTGGTTACTGAATCACGTCCGTTTGTGTGCGATATAGGTTTACATGAAGTACTCTTGTTATATATATAAACTCCTGTTATATATAAACAGTATAAAGAAGAAACCCATCTCAAAATATGTGCCCTGAGTGGGATTTGAACCCCGGCATTTTTTCTTTCGGCGTCGAGATAGGAAAGCCTATAACTTCAAACTAGCTTTCAACCTAAGGATCATACTGATTCACAGGCGGACAGACAAAGCTCAAAGTTTAAATCCCACTCAGGGCACATATTTTCTCTTTCACTTCTATTCCATGTACGTACGTATATTTGTGCGTGTGGTGGTCGTCTTATTTTTTATGTCGAAACAACATTTAGCTTACAAGTTACGATCGATATACTACTGATTAAAACAAAATACGTGTGTCGTCTTATTAATATCTCACCTCTGAGTCTTTCTCCTTCTGTACCAAACCCCCAGTATACACACTGCGCCAACGAGTGCTAAAATGCCACCAACGACTCCCATGGCTATGCCAGTTGTTTTCTTGTTCGTGCTGTTGTCATTCAATCGTTTGCCTTTGTCTCCTACGTCAGCTTGCTGCCAGTAAGAAGTTATTGAATAAATAGTTAGTTAGCTTCATAGTGCTCTTACAGGTTGTTACGATCTCTTCCGCTAATTGCGCTGATTGCCAACAAATAAGTGTGAAATATTTTAACCTTATGGTCTATGCTGTCAAAATATTTAAAAGTAGTTGCACTTTGATCACTTTGGGTCTTGTGGACCTTACCGATGTTGTTGTTGGTACCAATATTGGTCCTGTTGCTGGTGCCAATATTGGTATTGATGTTGGTGCCGACGTTGGTATCAGTGATGTTGGTGCCGATGTTGATCCTGTTGTTGGTACCAATATAGTTGTCGCTGGAGGCGTTATACTTGTGTCAACTGCAAACGAAGGCGTAAAAACTCATTACAGTCAATTTTATGCTAGCAGGAGTGTAAGTATCTCTCTGACTTTCTCAGCTGTCACGGCAGTGGAGTTCAGCTGTAAGTCTAATATATACGTACTCGTTAGCGTGCCGTTGACTTTTGCTAACAGGCTTCCAAGATTTTGTGTTCCGCACTTAAACGCCAATCGGATGATGATGCCAGCGTACTTAGGATCTAAGGTGCCAGTCCACTGGAAAAGACAAAACGAGCACAGCCCTGAGACATGATATTTAACAATTATTAACTTCAGTCTCAGTGCATGCTGCGGGTGAATATTTACTGAGACGCAGTCGAGCCATAAATAGTCACCAACATGCAACTGAGACTGAGGGGAATATCGTGGTTTTAGGTAAAAAACACTTGTTAGCCGTTGAGATATGAGATTCGCCGGTACCACCATAGAAATCTGACTGATTCATGGCCACAGACAACGCCATCGGCTGTTATTGCAGGCTAACACTGGATTTAGCTTACCCAGTACGCAAATATTAGGATCCAAACACCACGAGAGGGTACCTTACTGAAAAACACCCTAAGAATAACACAGGTAGCCCGAAAATACAAGAGAGGGCCACCTTACTAAAAACACAGGTAACCCGACACAGCTGAGCTATCCTTGCGAGTTACACTCCGTTTTTCCTTTAATTTTCTATCTGTATATATATATTATTAGACTTTTATTATTACATCTATTACTCTTATTATTACTATGCTATCTAGTTATTTATTTTAGTTATTTCAAGTCGAAGACTCTTAGATTAGCAAATACCATCTTTGACTTAAATGAATTTCTGTCATTTTTGGTTACAGGAGTGCATGAGATCTCTTTAACCCTTCAGGGTAGTTAACTCATGCATCCTCCACTTACTTAACTGTCACATTATGTTGTTTGTATTATTATTTGTATGTGTACGTCAAGAATAATAAGGTAATGCGCAGACGTATGAGGTCCTGGGCACTAGAGCTTTTTCAAAAAGAACGCCGCTGTTCAGGCTGCGCGCAGCCTCTTGTTTTCCTTGAATCGCCGCAAAGTCAGATGAATTACTTGATGATTTAGTACTTTTGTTGATATTTTGCTAAGTTATATAAGCAGCGAGCGCAGCCTACAGTGGTGATTCCACTCTGAATCACCACTCCTCTCAACCAATCAGCGTCTGATTTCGCAAACGCACTCGTGCGATTCAACTGTGACTATGCGATTCTAGCAAGGCGCTACGCAGTGAGTATAGCGACATAGCTAAAACCTCTCGACCGGCCAGGACGCTGGAATCTCTATGAAATTATTCTAACAGTTTATATAATTATCAGAATAATTCGTACCTTTAGAAATGTAAGCTCCTTCAGCCATCCTCCAACTACTTTGTATTTGCAACTGAAGATGTTGTTTTGGCCGTCTTTCCACACCCCGTTCGTAAGGTATTGCCATTTACCCACTGTTAAAGTACGATTACAGTTGATTCTTGTTCGGCTTATGAATTTAGTGTTTCCTCTATCCTGGCCTACCAGATCTAGTACACCAAGAGGTTTACGGGAAGGAGCAATCGTGTACCGAGCATCTGCAAGGAATTAGGAAATACAACACCAATTTCAAAAACGCATTGTCACCAAGAGCGTGCAGTGACGAAGGATATTCCCAGACCAAAATAATAGACCTAATTCGCTTCTCTCAATGTTTCACCAATACAGGTAACCTGCCTAAGCGCTCAGTGATAAATGTTTCTTTGTTTCTCTTTATCCCGAAGGAAAATGCATTAATTTCTAGAACTTAGTAAGTGCCTTTGCCGTGTTGTTAGACTCACATGTTATGTCGGGGGGGGGGGGGGGGGGGGATAGGGGGTACTCCCGGGTGTTACGTAGACCAGTTTCATTTTAATCTCTATTTACACGACCTTCCTGAAACGTTAAATGACGCAAATAATAATGATATCACAGCCGGTGGCGCACCACTAAGATGTCTTTTATATGCAGATGACTTAGTTCTTATGTCAAAAGTGCTGTTGGTTTACAAAATTACTTAAACAAACTAAAGAGCTTTTGTAATGAATTTCAAATAGACAGACGTGAACCTCGAGAAAACCAAAGTGCTTATTTTTAACAATAACGGCAAAAGAATGAACAATTACTGCTTTTACTATAAAGATAAGGAATTAGAAAATGCAAGAACTTATAAATATCTTGGCCTCCATTTTAATACCTACGGTAACTTCAACTTAGCCAGAGAAGAGTTAAAAAAGATTGCTCTGAAAGCACTTTATAAACTCAGAAAATAAATGGGACGTTTTTTAGAACAAATCTCAAACTTACAATGTCACTTTTTGATACATTAGTGAAACCTATAATCCTCTATGGAAGTGAAATATGGGGTGCAGACCAAACAGAGATAACTTGGAGGTCGTTCACATCAAATTTTGCAAGATGTTACTTGGAGCCGGAAAATACTCAAGCATGCAATAACGCGTGCCGTGCAGAGCTAGGACGATTTCCCCTAAATGTGGATGCAAAACATAGATGCATAAAATTATGGATAAAACTTGTTGATCTAGATAACGTCCAAAAAATATCTTACTGTATCTATCATGAAACAAAAAACGAAAATAACAAAGCGTACTGGAGTAAGAAAGTCAAAGAAATATTATTTCATTGCGGCTTTGGAAATCTTTGGTATGATCAAGACAATATTACTCAACACAAAGTATGGCTTAAGCACATCAAACAGAGACTAAGAGATAATGAATTCCAACACTGGCTAAGCGAAGTGTATAATGATGATGGGAAAAGACCCCAACAGCGAAATAAATTAAGAACATATCGCTTATTTAAAACAACATATACATATGAGAATTACCTCACAGAAGTTAAAAATCTGAAACACAGAACGGCCCTAACTAGACTAAGAATTAGTAATTACAACCTAGCAATAGAAAAAGGAAGACACGCAAGGCCATACAAAAAACCGGAAGAACGAATCTGTTTAAAATGTCAAAAAGATATCGAAGACGAAATGCACTTCTTGATAAAATGCCCAATTTATAATAAGCTAAGAGAAAATTTATTTTCAACATTTAGACTTACCAAAAAAAACACCGAGACAATGACAGAGAAACAATTGTTTCTCGCACTGATAAACCCACAAAAAATACTGCAAAAGGCATCAGCTAAATATGTTTACGATTGTTTTAAAAAAAGAGGAGACGTCCGATAATGTAATTTAATATATAAGTTATCTCTGATAGAATTTGTAAAACTAGTTATAAAGTCAAATGTAAATTATTATAAAATTATGTTTTTAAATTATGGTAACCCTAACGTTATTTGGAACAAACAATCAATTTACAACGTTTGTACACGATCCAAATAAGACCCATGTATGTATGTTTCAGACTAGTATGCGAAACAGACAAACCATTATGGGCCTTTTGTACGATACAATCATGGTGTACTGGATGGCAAAACAATCTTACTTCGTTTATTTAAACGCACTTGTACGACGAGATCGCGGTAGTATTATTAGCAACTGACCAGTTTGGAAATGCTATATTCTGACTACACTGACAAGAGACTTCATAAGTATAGTTTATTGTGGGATAGTCGCCAGACAACTCCGTACTACAATACAATTAACTAATATAAATTGTATTCCTAACTAATGGGAAACTGCCAGATACGAAAAACCGCTTAAACCACGAAAAAAAAACACCTGGGTCTGTGGCCAAAAAAACGTGGGGAAATGCGGAAACGTACGCCTCGACCTAATTCAGCAACCCGAATTCTCCGAGGGCTAGAGAACTAACAATCGACTTAACTAAGTCAATACAAAGTAGCCGTACTATAATTAATAAGATAAATTCGAAACAAACGTGGAACTGACTGGCCTAGAATGGCTACTTTTCCCGCTCGAAGCATTATATATGCTAGAAGTATTATCCATAATGCTAGTCTCCTCCCCAAACCTCTTTACCGTGCCGCCGGCAGAATATCAATTTCTGACTATATCGCTCCTGCATCGCTCAACGTCAGAAATTACATTTTCTACGTCCAATCGATTGTTATTAATCTTCCTGAAACAGCTGTTGCCTTTCCCATGCGACAACGAGCGCCGATTTCATTGGTTATTGAAGTGATATATCAGCACGTGACTGTTTCCTGATCCCTTCATTGGTTATTGAAGTGATATATCAGCACGTGACTGTTTTCTACGAAAGGCCAATTCGTCTTCATATAGAGCTTCCGGCTTTATTGCTCCATTTCAGATCTGAAATTACATGAGTGGAGCAACAGAGCCAAACTTAATCAGTCTATTGCCCTTATTTGAGGTGCATCAACTGAAATCATCTAGCTCTCCAATGTTCAAACATGAAACAGTTCGTAATAATTGCAGAATAACACCCTCCAGTGGTCATTAATAATTCATTTCTTGGATAACTTTTCATATAAACCTAGCTAACCTCCCAAAAAATCCACTCCTAACCAGTCTTCGACCCCAAATCATCCCTAGAATGAGTCTAAAACACCTGAACTTAGCGCAGTTTTCAATTGTTTTTTTTTCTATAAGAAGGGGGTATAATTGTGCCAAGATTTCAACAGGACGATAGATCAGCTACTGATCTAACCCATAAGCCTGTTTACAAAACTTTAGTGACTTTATAGAACTGCATACAACAGCGCTCCTTGCTTTAAAACACATCACTGCAAGAGAATCCACGTTACTATAGCAACGTCCCCTCCGGATAGCGTTTGGTGGATCAACATTGGCACCACTGGAACATTCACCAAAACATGTCTGGAAAGATTTTTAGCCGTCTCTGGAACCTAGGTTGTCATTGGTTACTGGCCTAAAGTATGACTGATCAGTATCGGTTGATATAGATAGTTTTTTTATTTAAGCTCTAAACGCCGAAGGCTTATTGAGGGAGCTTACACAGAATATAATAATAAATAACAGACAATTTCACAAACACCATAACAAAAACATGTATATATGAAAGCAAGCTAAGAAAAAAATACATATACACGTAAAACTGCTGTGGTGGTGGCTTGAAATCGATTGGTATTTAAAATAAAGTTTTGGACGAACCCAAAGAATTCACAATTTACATATAATTATTGCCTTTATACCATACAATATAAACGCAATATTTCTCGTGTCATAACTATGCTATATAGACATTTCAAAGAACTCAAACAAATTAGTCCAATCGAAACATCTTCCTTTGAATACGAGACCGACTTAGAATTTTCACACAACGAACTTGTGATTTCAGCCGGTAAGTCATAGTAGTGTTACATCGAAGTAGTATAAAGATAACTAAGTGAAAAACAGTCCTGCACTTACTTGCCCATGACAGTGTATTAATGGCCTGATTCTCCACACATCTTCTTTCATGGACAACGTAGGTTGAATAGTCGATCAAACATCGACACATACAACAGTCGGATGAATCACAAACGGCATGGGTATCAACGCTACTACTAGCAGATCTTGAACGGCATCCTGCAGTAGCGCAATCTGCCGAAGGGTTGCTGAAAGCGTCGGCATCAGGTGTTGTACCATCGGCTTCGAAGCGACGGGTTACGTTTATAATCGCTGCCGACACTTGAAAACTGCAAACGAAACCGCTTATCAAAAGAACCAACTTTAAGTTAAGAGAAAATCCCATTATCGACACAAGTTTTTCCACATTGGCACTCTTTTAAAACTCTGTTTAAAACGAACAAATCTTTACAGAAGTGATGTATTGATTGTTTTCTTATCAAGTTAACAGAGTTTATTGCGTCGATGTTTACTTTAGTTGAATCAGCCAAGAGATGCTGACGTCATTCGTTTTTAGAAATATATTGTTCAGATGCACCTTGCATGAACTCAGATGTTTTTGTTCTGACGAATACCCAAGGGTGATTAAACACAGAGTGGTTGTTAGCAACAAGACTATCAAAATATTACGTATTGGATAATTAAGCTGATCTAGAAACTTCTCATGTGCGTTCATACAGCACAGCACTCGATACCACCAGGATTATGTTTTCGAGTCTTTTAGCTGCACGTACTTTTGGTTCGTTTCTAATTATTATGCGAACTTGATTCGTATGGTTTGATAAAAGGCAAAATCCAAAACTTAGTCGGGTCTAATGATGACTTCTTATTAATAGTCGATTCTTGCAATGTCTATACCGAGCAAGGTTAACGAATGCAAGGTTGAAATGCACTGTGCCATGCAGGGATAATACCGCTTTAACAAAGTTAACAGCGTAAATATGACATCAATGTTCTTTGCAAGAGAAGAAAGGACAAACCAATAAAATGCAATGTTTTTTTATTTGCTGTTATCTTCAATGTATAAAACATTATTTTTAAATAAAATACAAATACAATTGTCTAAATATCTTATTTTTCTCTGTATAACTACATACAAAATTGTTATAAAAATAAAAAAAATGTTATTATAAACCTATAAATTTTATTATGCAAACTAAACGATTTTGTAAATAAGTTATTTTTCGTATTGGCCAACCTGTTTGTGTTTGTGTTTGTGTGCGTGTTGTGAAAAACAAAAGGAATAGATTATAATTAAATGTAATGTATAGTAGGGTAGAAAATGCTATCTGTAATTTACATGCGTCCCCAAGATGAGCCATTTAGAGCTCTTGGGATCAATGTAAAAAAATAGAAAAATAAATAAATAAACCAACAGGCAACACTACTCACAGATCGCAGTGGATTGATTGCCAGTAAAACATTCCACTGACGTTAAACAGGCACTCGATATAAAATCAAACTTTAAAAAAGTCACTAAAATATACTACTGTATCTTTACTGTAATGTACTCTTCTGAAAATCATTTATTTCCGTGTTAAAACAAAACAAAACACGAGTTCCTATATCTATGATCGCCTTAGGTTCCTATGTCTTGATCGTTAAATATGGCCGCAGCCCTTAAACATTACACCAAAAAAATTGAAATCATGGTTATTTTCATTGAAAATCACTGCATTGCATGGACATGTGCAGATGAATTTTTACAACGACTTTTTATACGAAACAACTTTCCATACGGGAGCTAGGAGCAGAAATGAAAGCACTTCTGTCTAGGTCAGTTGTCTGTTTTCGAGAACCAAGGCCTAAAGTATGGGGGGTGGTCAAATGCTAAACTTTATCGAAATGATTTGCCGTAACCACTAGATATGCATATTCCCATTGTGTTGATTGTATTGTGATGAACACTTTGGTACACAGGCAACCGTGTGCTCTGCCACGCCCACTTTTAAACCATGCCTGCAGTTTGCATTGAAACCATATTATCAATTGTAAAAAAAATTCTCTTTTCCAGAATACAGTGTCACACTGCATGAAAATGGCATTATTTGACAACCCTCCATGGAAACATTCTGTGAAAAAGTTTTTAGCGCAAACGGCAAAGGTCACATGATAGGGTATTAACCCTTTCAGGCCCGAGTTTTTGGAACCAATTTTTAGCTATTTCTAGGCCGATAAGAACCCTCCCCCCCTAAGTAAACTACAGTCATTGTTTCCATGGAATTTTCAACTGACCTATAATACTGGGGGCTCAAAGTTTTTAGACGGCCATTTTGAAAGCAGTTGTAGATTACAAGGGAGCTGGCAGGAAGTTTGTTTGGAGGAATACAGAGAATTTCAGGCTTTTTAAAGCCTTTTTCACCATTTATAGAGTGCTGGAGGACATCATTAAGTCTGATGAGAGCTTCAATCAGCACTTTCTCAAAGAAGCGAGTCTGTGCCAGTTTATTGTGACAGAGAAAGAGCCACATTTCCCACTCGTGAATGGGCCAGGACGTCTTTTGTCACTTTAGCGTGGGCTTTATAAATGGGGGTCTGGAGCCACCTATCATAGCTTTTTTGGAATATTGGACACCATTTACTTGCCATTGATTCCAATATGAAGGTATTAGGTCGAAATGGCTTTAGACTTAGTATATATTTTGAAGAATGAAGATGGGAGAAGGGCCATGTCGCTGTTTGGTAGGATTTCCCGGCATGCGTTGCGGTCATTATGGATGAATTTAGCTTGTTGTGAAGTGCTTGTGGACAGAATGGCTTGGTTCTGGGCAAGTTTAGGTGTTGGGAGACAGAAAGTGAGGTTAGTGCAACCATGAAACTCTAAATGTTATGTGAAATATGCATTTTGGAGAGAAAATGTAGAATCTGAGGAGAAATAATTATTTTTGGAAGTGCTATTTTAGTCTTTTTTTCTGAAATGAAATAATGTAACCTGTAGTTCACTTATGCAAAGAAAGGAGGATTTAGATGAAATTATTCTTTGTTGACATGCCCAATGCAGTTCACTAGGAGCACTTGTCTATACATTATGGTTTGTGGGAATCTCAGGGCCTAGCTCTTTAAACTTTGTCAGACTGAAACTCCCAAATCAAGTAACCAGTAAAATACGGAAAATTCCGTAGGTGGGCGTGAAAGGGTTAAATACCTAGTGTAATGCTTCTTCAGTTATAAAAGGGTGTCAAAATGTAGCTACAGTACCTATATATTTCTAGCAATACAAATCTATCGCTAGGTCCACTCAGGACTGACTGATTTCTTGATTACCAGCAGTTTGTGTGAGCCCACGACTCGCGGAGCGGACCGGTGGGAATACGAGATCGGCAAAGTTATTCGATGTTCATGCAGCGGCAACGTATCGTCTTCCTCTAAGTCTTGCCTACATGCTGGTGTGGAGAGATATAAACCAGCTTGTAACATCAACTGTTGACGACTTTATCATCATTTTCTGAAATAATTCAATACATGCAGAGTATTAAAGACACAGATCTCATTGGCGCGAAGACGTGAGTATTCTGATCTGGGAGTGGGAATGGGAGATTAGGAAGGGTAATCCCACATTAGAGCTCTAGTCTTGGACAAAACTGTTAAAAACAAACCGGCCCCTTCCAATGTTGCTTATAATACACGCCTGTTGAATTGACTTGGCATGCCTTGCACGGCGGTGTGGGGAATTTCCAAGACGTTTTGTCCAAGATTTTAGGTACCGTATGAGAGAGCATCGTTTTCAGCACGTCAGGCATGGATTGAAATCTGTTTTTGGCGAAAATATGCAATGGGTGGCTTTTTTTTATTTTCGACTCAAAGAAATGGGTAACAACTTTTGGTATTTCGTATAGCTATAGGTTTTGAATCCAGTAAAGTAATGGGCTAATAACTTTGGGCATTTCGTAGCTACAAGTTTTGAATCCAGTAATTTGTCTAGTAGTTCCCACCCATATAGTTCCACAAAACAAAACAAAAATAAAAAAATAAAAAAAGCTTCCATACATGGCTGCCACATGCCTTGAGCTGTTTTCGTGATCGTCTCGTTCATTGCATACGTTATTTAAAGTATTAATTGCATGGTATAACTAGGTTCTTACCATTGCGAGTATCACTGTCTGGTGCCTCGAGTTCAAAATAGTCAGGGCAACTCCCCTGGCCGTGCCCCTGGGAACTACCGGAACACACTGTCTGGTCCCCACTCTCCTTGTCCTGAAGATCCTCTAGTGAACTCAGCTCTATATATTCGGGGGAGCCCTCGGGGTCAGCAGGGCTGCAGGTCATTGGTGTGTAATCGTATTGGTCGCCCAGATCGTCAGCAGCCTGTACAATGGTAGTCAGATTTAGAACTTAACTTCATATGTTGTGGTTAATTTTTTTAACCAGTTTAAAATTTTCAAACTGGTTAAAACTAGAGTGCCAACGACGAAGATATTGATTGTGTTTTCACAACAGATGTGAAGAAGATTTTCCTAATGCAATATCGTACCGCATAGACAGACATATTTATTAGCACCGTATACAATTTTGTACATTGGTCTTGCAGGATGTTTAAAGTGAATCTGTAAGGATATAACTATAGGCTACAAGTACGCTAATAACAACCTATAATATAAAATGGAGAGTCTAATTACCGGAAGTAGGAATAGTATTTTAGGAACCAGCACTATGATTCGTTGCGTACTTTAAAACACATGTGTACATATTTCGCAACTTGCTTTTGGAGTGCAAACGGTGGATTCATTGTGATGTTAAGGTAGCCTGCTATGCAGACGTATTTTTTCACTCTCATAAATTCGAAGAAAAAGGTAACGTCTGCTTACCCGTGCGCTTAATTAGTTTCCAATATGCAAGCACGACGTCAGCACGTTTGTTTTATTTTTCTGCCCAATCACAGCCAATGTTAGAATTGTAGTGAATTGGCGCGCCAGTGAACACTCTCCTATGATTGGTCAATGGCAAATGTATAGTCTGAATTCCTTTTAAATGCATGCAACATTACGTCACTTTCCAGGATATGGAAGGTAAAATCTGACTGGTCCATAACACAACGAGGTGTGCATATTGGAACTAATTAAGCGCTCGGCTTACCCCACGAAGATATTAGCTTATTTCAGCTACTCTGTGAATTCGAGGATAAATAAAGTGTATTTAATATATAATTATCGTGAAATACCAGTGTATATTTCTTTCTAAAAAGTGATATCTTCACACGTGGTAGTACACGAGTCTTCGATTAAAAAAACAGAGTCCATAAATTCAGGCAAGTATAAAAATCGGACCGGACTGCCTTAATGCGAAGTTTCACGCTTTGAAACTCTGCTTCAGGCTTCGAAACCCTTCAAAACCGCTTCGATACTTTCGCAGACCGGTGGCAGCCATGTTGGATTGTTCACACAGGCCTCCCCTCCGACTTTTATACCTGTCTCATAAATTCCAGTAAACCATACATATATACATAGGATATTATTTTGATACGATAAGCCTTCAACTTCAAATTTACAAGCAGAAGGCTGATTTCCAAATGGGGCGTATGAAAACAGATTCTATATGTTTACAATAAAATACATGCAGAAATTGTATATTCATTTTACAATTGTATAAAAAATGTAGGCTTAAAAACAGTCTAAAGCCTTGTGGTCGGCGTAACTCAGCATCAGGTAATAAAGCAACTTTTAAATTGTCGAAGCGTATTAGCATTTTTAAGCCCGCGAGTGGCCGTTAAGCTTTACGAGCGATAATAAATCCCATATCACACTCGTAGCCATTCATTAATCAATTTATCTTATGCCGTTTAACCCAGAAATAAATATGAGTGGGTTCGACAGAGAAAGGAGGGGTTGCTTTAGAAAAAGGGAGGTTCGGTCGAACCCTTTGGATCCGCCCAGATATTCTTAGTGACTTTTAGTGTTCAACGTTATTCCAGGAATAGAGAACAATAGGAATCCGGAGACTTTTCCCCCTAGTGTAAACGTAGCCTCGCTCACATTGCATGGCTACCGTCACGGCTAGTACGGTCACGTCTACTATCTCGCCGTACATGTACATGTATTTCGTATTAGAGAGGACTTCGTATGAGTGGGCAAGTTACAGCAATTATAATAACTTACGGCACGGCCTTTACTGTACGCCATGCTGTGACACTGAAATGGTTTCCCATTGTTTTTGTCTTTCTGATCCAATCAAATTACAGAGTTACGGCACAGTACGTTACAGTACGGTAAGGCTACGGACATAGTAATCCGCTCTAAACCTGTTCTACCATACACGCGTGTCATTCTATCATCATCCTGTGTTGCATGCGCAATGCAAACTACATTAGTGTTGCAATAGTTTAGACTAATGACAGAAAGTGTTTGAGTACCTTATCGTCCATCGTGGCCCTGACAAGAGACTGGTACAGGTTTCCATTTTCATTAGAGCCATCCTTGCCTTTCAACATAGCGTAACAACTCCTATCACACTTGGCTGCATCATCCAGAGAATCCTGGTGTACTCCATGGCCATCTGGTATAGACCCTTGGCTGGACAACCTTCCAACATAATCACCATTTGAATCAAGTGATGCTGTAGACGCTTGTCGATGTTGGCTTATTGCGTTTACCCAGGCTGGTGCCGAGGTTTTGATGTTTCCATGGTGACTGTCATTGGTTGATATACTTGATTTAGAAGCCAGTGATGTCATGCTGACGCCTGGTGTTCTTATGATGAGTTGGTTACCAGGACCTCTCTCATACATGAGGTTATAATTAACTGGAGATTTAAAAGAACTAATTAAACTTTTTATTTAATACCTGCATTGGGATTATTTGTTTGTGAATGATTGTTGTTCTTAATTAATCAGATACTTCGCTGTTCAGAAGGACTGTTGGCCTACCTGTGTTAATGTAAACACATGCTCAGTAAGTTACCAAATGTACGGACCATAAGGTTTTTGGTCGGCCATGTTTGTTGTTCACGAGTGTAAGTGAGGATGGAAGAATAAAGTTTCTAAAGATACTATTGTGATTATCGTTATAAATGCCTTTTGACCCAAAGAACATGTCTATAGAACATTCGCGATACATCATTGTTAACTCGTGCATTGAATATATATTTTAATTAATTAGCATATATTCGAATTCAATTGAGAGATTAGAGTAAACACATGTACCTTATATACACTGTACATGCAGCAGAAGATTTTAACGAGCAAAGATAAACTCTTGATACTGTACAGGGCGGATCCAGGAATTGAAGAAAGAGGGGCCCGTAAAAGTGCGGCAAAAGCCAAACCTCACGATGTATAGGCGCGATTAGCTAGGGGTTGCGGAGGCGTGTATCCCAGCCAACGAAAGGGGGCAGCGGCCCCCTCAGTCCCCCTAAATCCGTCCCTGACTGTGGCCCGGGATCGATTTCCAGATGCGGCGGCATATATATGAGTTGAGTTTGTTGATTCTCACCCATGCTTCAAGGGTTTTTCTCCAGGTTCTCCGGTTTTTCTCCTTCCATAAAAATCAACATCTGAGTTGAGCGTTGAGAATATATGAATACATGCAGGACAGGTAGGCGCCGGACATGTTGTCCGGTCAAACGTAATTTTGCTCGGACACAATAAAGTCAAGTTAGCAATGAAAATTACAAGATAATAGTTTTACTACTCTTATTTCCAGAAGCAGCCTCCGATTCAGTTCGTCGTGGAATGTAAGGAAAAGATAAAGCGGCAACGTTCGATTAAAACGAAAAATCACTTATTACATTTTAGCATTTAGCATTGGGATTCAAACATACTAAATTCATGGAAGCCGAAAGTTTCGACGGACCGATCAGCATCTCAAGATAATGATAAAAGAATCTTAATGTAAACATACATGATGTACAACAAGAAATGCTTACAAGTAGAATTCATATTATTGTAATGGAACCGAGAATTACTCAATGACAGACTTTATTGTACGCAAATTTACAACTAACTGATGAACTTTTTTTTCGGGAACATGAATAATGTCTAACGTGATTATAAACTAACTCAAAATTACGTTTTCTTTTATTAAAGGCGCATGTGACCAGTCAACATGACCGGCAATCCAAGGATTTGTGCGGTCAATACCTAATTCTGCCCGGACATTGTCCGTTGACCGGCCGTTATTTCAAGCCCCGGCATGTAGTAAGGAGTGTGTGTGGAATGAGTCTCGGATACATTAGCATAACTTGCTAGATGCCTAATCAACCTCATTCATCCAATGATAAACAAAATATTTAACAAATGAATTATTATTATTGAGAAATGAGAAAACTTGTGTAACCAAATAAAAGTTTACTTTTCGTGAAACAATAATGAACATCAGGTAAAGATATACTGTGCATGTACTGATACGAGTTAAATATGATTATAATATCTACATGTGTCAGGGTTCTCATGCAGTAGAAATTGAAACAAGAGGCTACAAAGTGTTTCACAGGTTGTTACAAGATCGATAGGGTAGGTTAAAATATCATAAATGGCCGAAAATTTGGGGGAAACAGGCAGCTATTTTTAACCTGACAGCCGGCGGAATTCACCGGTTGCCGGCTTCTACTGAGAACCCTGATGTATACAGCATATATATATCAAACTTAAAATATATGTATTAAAGACTTACCAGCAGTATCTGTACTGAGAGGCTGGGACCCCTGTGCCAGCGCTGGATACTGGACATACTCATACTCATGCATTGCCATATTGTCAGTCTCTGAATTTGACCTTCTCTGGATCCCTGTGTCACAAGAGAGTATTCAACAACTAGTGTAAGAGTTTGATGAATAACAATCCTCTAATCTTTTTCCATCTGAGAGCTTTGCCTCTTCTTCTCCCTTAATTCCAAGAATGGATAGGAAATTGAGGGATCTATCTTTTCAAGGTGCCATGATTTTACAGGCATCCACTATTACAGCTCGTATATATGAACCTCAAAAACATGCAGCTAGTGCACAGCTATAGATGTACAATGAAAGAAATTAAAGTTAAGAAAAACCAGCAACCTACACGCAGTGAAAACATTATTATTGGAGAGAGTAAATCAAACCTTCAATGCAAGTGAGGTCAACTATAGGACCAGATTTGAAACTACAGGTATATGTACCATCAGCAGAAGCAGGACAAAGATGATTTTAATTATCGCACAATTCTGACTGAATATAAGCAGTGGATTGCACTCAAGCCAGTATACCTACCTCGTTTGTTACTGTTCCTTTTTTTCTGTCTTCTCAACATACAAAACAGAGTGAGACCAATAGCCAGGATGACAATAACTGTCACCACCCCTGCGGTGATGGCAATCCACACTACATCATCTCCCCCTGAGGATTTCCCTTCTTTAGGAGTACCTGCCATGGCAGTAGTAGATGCTATGGTAGTTGGGGATGAAGGTATTTTGGGATTAGTTGTTGGAAATTGTGAGGACAAAGGTAATGTTGATTGAGCTTGTGTTGATGTAGTATATAATGTAGAAGATTGCATTTCTGTAACAGGAGCTTGTGTCGATGAATGATGCACTTCTGGACTTGTCATTGGCAATGTTGTCCAAGGTGTTGATCTCAGGTTTGGCTTTGTCATAACTAAACAAAGAGCATCATATAATTGTAATGATTTAGTTACTAATATTCTTTGTATCTATATGTATGTAAATATATGTACATGTATATGCATATATGCATATACTCGTTTTCAAAAACATTGCACAGCAAATATATATATACCTTTTGTATTCTTGTCAAATTTGACAGCTAAAACAATGGAGAACAAAAGGTATATATATATATATCTACGCTGTTTCCACAAAAGGAGCCCTAGAACCTAAAACCCCCTTTTGTGAAAACATGCTAGATCTTGTGTGCCTTTAGCTTTATAAGCCAGTAACTCGTGTTTTTGCCGTTTTCTTGAAACGGCAACTGACAGTTTACGACTTTTCTGGCCTTTCTATCCCATAATTTAATTGTGTGAGATCTATCCCATAATTTCTTTATTCGAGAGCTAGAGGTTAGGGTTAGGTTAGGAAAAGGCCATGTTCTGGTATTTTTACTGAAAATACAGCACAATTCCATCAATTAAACTTGATCTACAGGAAGAGAACGTCGTATTGCCGTGTAGTGCATCGAAATCCATTAAAAGGTCGAGAAATGGCGCCACTTTGAAATTGAGGTTACACAAGTAAATTAATGCGTACTTGTTGGCTTTTTAAAAGCCAGTAACTCACTTTTCAACCTTTTCATCCCAAAAATGCACCTTTTTTCTCACACCTAGTGGAAAATGTACATCTTTCACTAAGCAAATCGTTGCGCCATACGTCAGGCAAAGTTGGTTTTTCGCGAAATTTTTTGAACTACTCCTCCCCACCCCACACCACCCTCATAAAATACCTAGAGATCAATTATTGGAAAGAAAGGCCAGAAAAGTCGTAAACTGTCATTTGCGCTTTCACGGAAACGGCAGAAACACGAGTTACTGGCTTTTAAAGCTAAAGGGCACACAAGATCTACGCTGTTTCCACAAAAGGAGCCCTAGAACCTAAAACCCCCTTTTGTGAAAACATGCTAGATCTTGTGTGCCTTTAGCTTTATAAGCCAGTAACTCGTGTTTTTGCCGTTTTCTTGAAACGGCAACTGACAGTTTACGACTTTTCTGGCCTTTCTATCCCATAATTTAATTGTGTGAGATCTATCCCATAATTTCTTTATTCGAGAGCTAGAGGTTAGGGTTAGGTTAGGAAAAGGCCATGTTCTGGTATTTTTACTGAAAATACAGCACAATTCCATCAATTAAACTTGATCTACAGGAAGAGAACGTCGTATTGCCGTGTAGTGCATCGAAATCCATTAAAAGGTCGAGAAATGGCGCCACTTTGAAATTGAGGTTACACAAGTAAATTAATGCGTACTTGTTGGCTTTTTAAAAGCCAGTAACTCACTTTTCAACCTTTTCATCCCAAAAATGCACCTTTTTTCTCACACCTAGTGGAAAATGTACATCTTTCACTAAGCAAATCGTTGCGCCATACGTCAGGCAAAGTTGGTTTTTCGCGAAATTTTTTGAACTACTCCTCCCCACCCCACACCACCCTCATAAAATACCTAGAGATCAATTATTGGAAAGAAAGGCCAGAAAAGTCGTAAACTGTCATTTGCGCTTTCACGGAAACGGCAGAAACACGAGTTACTGGCTTTTAAAGCTAAAGGGCACACAAGATCTACGCTGTTTCCACAAAAGGAGCCCTAGAACCTAAAACCCCCTTTTGTGAAAACATGCTAGATCTTGTGTGCCTTTAGCTTTATAAGCCAGTAACTCGTGTTTTTGCCGTTTTCTTGAAACGGCAACTGACAGTTTACGACTTTTCTGGCCTTTCTATCCCATAATTTAATTGTGTGAGATCTATCCCATAATTTCTTTATTCGAGAGCTAGAGGTTAGGGTTAGGTTAGGAAAAGGCCATGTTCTGGTATTTTTACTGAAAATACAGCACAATTCCATCAATTAAACTTGATCTACAGGAAGAGAACGTCGTATTGCCGTGTAGTGCATCGAAATCCATTAAAAGGTCGAGAAATGGCGCCACTTTGAAATTGAGGTTACACAAGTAAATTAATGCGTACTTGTTGGCTTTTTAAAAGCCAGTAACTCACTTTTCAACCTTTTCATCCCAAAAATGCACCTTTTTTCTCACACCTAGTGGAAAATGTACATCTTTCACTAAGCAAATCGTTGCGCCATACGTCAGGCAAAGTTGGTTTTTCGCGAAATTTTTTGAACTACTCCTCCCCACCCCACACCACCCTCATAAAATACCTAGAGATCAATTATTGGAAAGAAAGGCCAGAAAAGTCGTAAACTGTCATTTGCGCTTTCACGGAAACGGCAGAAACACGAGTTACTGGCTTTTAAAGCTAAAGGGCACACAAGATCTACGCTGTTTCCACAAAAGGAGCCCTAGAACCTAAAACCCCCTTTTGTGAAAACATGCTAGATCTTGTGTGCCTTTAGCTTTATAAGCCAGTAACTCGTGTTTTTGCCGTTTTCTTGAAACGGCAACTGACAGTTTACGACTTTTCTGGCCTTTCTATCCCATAATTTAATTGTGTGAGATCTATCCCATAATTTCTTTATTCGAGAGCTAGAGGTTAGGGTTAGGTTAGGAAAAGGCCATGTTCTGGTATTTTTACTGAAAATACAGCACAATTCCATCAATTAAACTTGATCTACAGGAAGAGAACGTCGTATTGCCGTGTAGTGCATCGAAATCCATTAAAAGGTCGAGAAATGGCGCCACTTTGAAATTGAGGTTACACAAGTAAATTAATGCGTACTTGTTGGCTTTTTAAAAGCCAGTAACTCACTTTTCAACCTTTTCATCCCAAAAATGCACCTTTTTTCTCACACCTAGTGGAAAATGTACATCTTTCACTAAGCAAATCGTTGCGCCATACGTCAGGCAAAGTTGGTTTTTCGCGAAATTTTTTGAACTACTCCTCCCCACCCCACACCACCCTCATAAAATACCTAGAGATCAATTATTGGAAAGAAAGGCCAGAAAAGTCGTAAACTGTCATTTGCGCTTTCACGGAAACGGCAGAAACACGAGTTACTGGCTTTTAAAGCTAAAGGGCACACAAGATCTACGCTGTTTCCACAAAAGGAGCCCTAGAACCTAAAACCCCCTTTTGTGAAAACATGCTAGATCTTGTGTGCCTTTAGCTTTATAAGCCAGTAACTCGTGTTTTTGCCGTTTTCTTGAAACGGCAACTGACAGTTTACGACTTTTCTGGCCTTTCTATCCCATAATTTAATTGTGTGAGATCTATCCCATAATTTCTTTATTCGAGAGCTAGAGGTTAGGGTTAGGTTAGGAAAAGGCCATGTTCTGGTATTTTTACTGAAAATACAGCACAATTCCATCAATTAAACTTGATCTACAGGAAGAGAACGTCGTATTGCCGTGTAGTGCATCGAAATCCATTAAAAGGTCGAGAAATGGCGCCACTTTGAAATTGAGGTTACACAAGTAAATTAATGCGTACTTGTTGGCTTTTTAAAAGCCAGTAACTCACTTTTCAACCTTTTCATCCCAAAAATGCACCTTTTTTCTCACACCTAGTGGAAAATGTACATCTTTCACTAAGCAAATCGTTGCGCCATACGTCAGGCAAAGTTGGTTTTTTGCGAAATTTTTTGAACTACTCCTGCCCACCCCACACCACCCTCATAAAATACCTAGAGATCAATTATTGGAAAGAAAGGCCAGAAAAGTCGTAAACTGTCATTTGCGCTTTCACGGAAACGGCAGAAACACGAGTTACTGGCTTTTAAAGCTAAAGGGCACACAAGATCTACGCTGTTTCCACAAAAGGAGCCCTAGAACCTAAAACCCCCTTTTGTGAAAACATGCTAGATCTTGTGTGCCTTTAGCTTTATAAGCCAGTAACTCGTGTTTTTGCCGTTTTCTTGAAACGGCAACTGACAGTTTACGACTTTTCTGGCCTTTCTATCCCATAATTTAATTGTGTGAGATCTATCCCATAATTTCTTTATTCGAGAGCTAGAGGTTAGGGTTAGGTTAGGAAAAGGCCATGTTCTGGTATTTTTACTGAAAATACAGCACAATTCCATCAATTAAACTTGATCTACAGGAAGAGAACGTCGTATTGCCGTGTAGTGCATCGAAATCCATTAAAAGGTCGAGAAATGGCGCCACTTTGAAATTGAGGTTACACAAGTAAATTAATGCGTACTTGTTGGCTTTTTAAAAGCCAGTAACTCACTTTTCAACCTTTTCATCCCAAAAATGCACCTTTTTTCTCACACCTAGTGGAAAATGTACATCTTTCACTAAGCAAATCGTTGCGCCATACGTCAGGCAAAGTTGGTTTTTCGCGAAATTTTTTGAACTACTCCTCCCCACCCCACACCACCCTCATAAAATACCTAGAGATCAATTATTGGAAAGAAAGGCCAGAAAAGTCGTAAACTGTCATTTGCGCTTTCACGGAAACGGCAGAAACACGAGTTACTGGCTTTTAAAGCTAAAGGGCACACAAGATCTACGCTGTTTCCACAAAAGGAGCCCTAGAACCTAAAACCCCCTTTTGTGAAAACATGCTAGATCTTGTGTGCCTTTAGCTTTATAAGCCAGTAACTCGTGTTTTTGCCGTTTTCTTGAAACGGCAACTGACAGTTTACGACTTTTCTGGCCTTTCTATCCCATAATTTAATTGTGTGAGATCTATCCCATAATTTCTTTATTCGAGAGCTAGAGGTTAGGGTTAGGTTAGGAAAAGGCCATGTTCTGGTATTTTTACTGAAAATACAGCACAATTCCATCAATTAAACTTGATCTACAGGAAGAGAACGTCGTATTGCCGTGTAGTGCATCGAAATCCATTAAAAGGTCGAGAAATGGCGCCACTTTGAAATTGAGGTTACACAAGTAAATTAATGCGTACTTGTTGGCTTTTTAAAAGCCAGTAACTCACTTTTCAACCTTTTCATCCCAAAAATGCACCTTTTTTCTCACACCTAGTGGAAAATGTACATCTTTCACTAAGCAAATCGTTGCGCCATACGTCAGGCAAAGTTGGTTTTTCGCGAAATTTTTTGAACTACTCCTGCCCACCCCACACCACCCTCATAAAATACCTAGAGATCAATTATTGGAAAGAAAGGCCAGAAAAGTCGTAAACTGTCATTTGCGCTTTCACGGAAACGGCAGAAACACGAGTTACTGGCTTTTAAAGCTAAAGGGCACACAAGATCTACGCTGTTTCCACAAAAGGAGCCCTAGAACCTAAAACCCCCTTTTGTGAAAACATGCTAGATCTTGTGTGCCTTTAGCTTTATAAGCCAGTAACTCGTGTTTTTGCCGTTTTCTTGAAACGGCAACTGACAGTTTACGACTTTTCTGGCCTTTCTATCCCATAATTTAATTGTGTGAGATCTATCCCATAATTTCTTTATTCGAGAGCTAGAGGTTAGGGTTAGGTTAGGAAAAGGCCATGTTCTGGTATTTTTACTGAAAATACAGCACAATTCCATCAATTAAACTTGATCTACAGGAAGAGAACGTCGTATTGCCGTGTAGTGCATCGAAATCCATTAAAAGGTCGAGAAATGGCGCCACTTTGAAATTGAGGTTACACAAGTAAATTAATGCGTACTTGTTGGCTTTTTAAAAGCCAGTAACTCACTTTTCAACCTTTTCATCCCAAAAATGCACCTTTTTTCTCACACCTAGTGGAAAATGTACATCTTTCACTAAGCAAATCGTTGCGCCATACGTCAGGCAAAGTTGGTTTTTCGCGAAATTTTTTGAACTACTCCTCCCCACCCCACACCACCCTCATAAAATACCTAGAGATCAATTATTGGAAAGAAAGGCCAGAAAAGTCGTAAACTGTCATTTGCGCTTTCACGGAAACGGCAGAAACACGAGTTACTGGCTTTTAAAGCTAAAGGGCACACAAGATCTACGCTGTTTCCACAAAAGGAGCCCTAGAACCTAAAACCCCCTTTTGTGAAAACATGCTAGATCTTGTGTGCCTTTAGCTTTATAAGCCAGTAACTCGTGTTTTTGCCGTTTTCTTGAAACGGCAACTGACAGTTTACGACTTTTCTGGCCTTTCTATCCCATAATTTAATTGTGTGAGATCTATCCCATAATTTCTTTATTCGAGAGCTAGAGGTTAGGGTTAGGTTAGGAAAAGGCCATGTTCTGGTATTTTTACTGAAAATACAGCACAATTCCATCAATTAAACTTGATCTACAGGAAGAGAACGTCGTATTGCCGTGTAGTGCATCGAAATCCATTAAAAGGTCGAGAAATGGCGCCACTTTGAAATTGAGGTTACACAAGTAAATTAATGCGTACTTGTTGGCTTTTTAAAAGCCAGTAACTCACTTTTCAACCTTTTCATCCCAAAAATGCACCTTTTTTCTCACACCTAGTGGAAAATGTACATCTTTCACTAAGCAAATCGTTGCGCCATACGTCAGGCAAAGTTGGTTTTTCGCGAAATTTTTTGAACTACTCCTCCCCACCCCACACCACCCTCATAAAATACCTAGAGATCAATTATTGGAAAGAAAGGCCAGAAAAGTCGTAAACTGTCATTTGCGCTTTCACGGAAACGGCAGAAACACGAGTTACTGGCTTTTAAAGCTAAAGGGCACACAAGATCTACGCTGTTTCCACAAAAGGAGCCCTAGAACCTAAAACCCCCTTTTGTGAAAACATGCTAGATCTTGTGTGCCTTTAGCTTTATAAGCCAGTAACTCGTGTTTTTGCCGTTTTCTTGAAACGGCAACTGACAGTTTACGACTTTTCTGGCCTTTCTATCCCATAATTTAATTGTGTGAGATCTATCCCATAATTTCTTTATTCGAGAGCTAGAGGTTAGGGTTAGGTTAGGAAAAGGCCATGTTCTGGTATTTTTACTGAAAATACAGCACAATTCCATCAATTAAACTTGATCTACAGGAAGAGAACGTCGTATTGCCGTGTAGTGCATCGAAATCCATTAAAAGGTCGAGAAATGGCGCCACTTTGAAATTGAGGTTACACAAGTAAATTAATGCGTACTTGTTGGCTTTTTAAAAGCCAGTAACTCACTTTTCAACCTTTTCATCCCAAAAATGCACCTTTTTTCTCACACCTAGTGGAAAATGTACATCTTTCACTAAGCAAATCGTTGCGCCATACGTCAGGCAAAGTTGGTTTTTCGCGAAATTTTTTGAACTACTCCTCCCCACCCCACACCACCCTCATAAAATACCTAGAGATCAATTATTGGAAAGAAAGGCCAGAAAAGTCGTAAACTGTCATTTGCGCTTTCACGGAAACGGCAGAAACACGAGTTACTGGCTTTTAAAGCTAAAGGGCACACAAGATCTACGCTGTTTCCACAAAAGGAGCCCTAGAACCTAAAACCCCCTTTTGTGAAAACATGCTAGATCTTGTGTGCCTTTAGCTTTATAAGCCAGTAACTCGTGTTTTTGCCGTTTTCTTGAAACGGCAACTGACAGTTTACGACTTTTCTGGCCTTTCTATCCCATAATTTAATTGTGTGAGATCTATCCCATAATTTCTTTATTCGAGAGCTAGAGGTTAGGGTTAGGTTAGGAAAAGGCCATGTTCTGGTATTTTTACTGAAAATACAGCACAATTCCATCAATTAAACTTGATCTACAGGAAGAGAACGTCGTAT
Source organism: Actinernus sp. WN-2022 (assembly GCA_030867875.1). NCBI lineage: Eukaryota > Metazoa > Cnidaria > Anthozoa > Actiniaria > Actinernidae > Actinernus > Actinernus sp. WN-2022. The sequence goes on along the minus strand of JAOWCC010001634.1, from coordinate 48,382,836 downwards.
TGCCGTGTAGTGCATCGAAATCCATTAAAAGGTCGAGAAATGGCGCCACTTTGAAATTGAGGTTACACAAGTAAATTAATGCGTACTTGTTGGCTTTTTAAAAGCCAGTAACTCACTTTTCAACCTTTTCATCCCAAAAATGCACCTTTTTTCTCACACCTAGTGGAAAATGTACATCTTTCACTAAGCAAATCGTTGCGCCATACGTCAGGCAAAGTTGGTTTTTCGCGAAATTTTTTGAACTACTCCTCCCCACCCCACACCACCCTCATAAAATACCTAGAGATCAATTATTGGAAAGAAAGGCCAGAAAAGTCGTAAACTGTCATTTGCGCTTTCACGGAAACGGCAGAAACACGAGTTACTGGCTTTTAAAGCTAAAGGGCACACAAGATCTACGCTGTTTCCACAAAAGGAGCCCTAGAACCTAAAACCCCCTTTTGTGAAAACATGCTAGATCTTGTGTGCCTTTAGCTTTATAAGCCAGTAACTCGTGTTTTTGCCGTTTTCTTGAAACGGCAACTGACAGTTTACGACTTTTCTGGCCTTTCTATCCCATAATTTAATTGTGTGAGATCTATCCCATAATTTCTTTATTCGAGAGCTAGAGGTTAGGGTTAGGTTAGGAAAAGGCCATGTTCTGGTATTTTTACTGAAAATACAGCACAATTCCATCAATTAAACTTGATCTACAGGAAGAGAACGTCGTATTGCCGTGTAGTGCATCGAAATCCATTAAAAGGTCGAGAAATGGCGCCACTTTGAAATTGAGGTTACACAAGTAAATTAATGCGTACTTGTTGGCTTTTTAAAAGCCAGTAACTCACTTTTCAACCTTTTCATCCCAAAAATGCACCTTTTTTCTCACACCTAGTGGAAAATGTACATCTTTCACTAAGCAAATCGTTGCGCCATACGTCAGGCAAAGTTGGTTTTTCGCGAAATTTTTTGAACTACTCCTCCCCACCCCACACCACCCTCATAAAATACCTAGAGATCAATTATTGGAAAGAAAGGCCAGAAAAGTCGTAAACTGTCATTTGCGCTTTCACGGAAACGGCAGAAACACGAGTTACTGGCTTTTAAAGCTAAAGGGCACACAAGATCTACGCTGTTTCCACAAAAGGAGCCCTAGAACCTAAAACCCCCTTTTGTGAAAACATGCTAGATCTTGTGTGCCTTTAGCTTTATAAGCCAGTAACTCGTGTTTTTGCCGTTTTCTTGAAACGGCAACTGACAGTTTACGACTTTTCTGGCCTTTCTATCCCATAATTTAATTGTGTGAGATCTATCCCATAATTTCTTTATTCGAGAGCTAGAGGTTAGGGTTAGGTTAGGAAAAGGCCATGTTCTGGTATTTTTACTGAAAATACAGCACAATTCCATCAATTAAACTTGATCTACAGGAAGAGAACGTCGTATTGCCGTGTAGTGCATCGAAATCCATTAAAAGGTCGAGAAATGGCGCCACTTTGAAATTGAGGTTACACAAGTAAATTAATGCGTACTTGTTGGCTTTTTAAAAGCCAGTAACTCACTTTTCAACCTTTTCATCCCAAAAATGCACCTTTTTTCTCACACCTAGTGGAAAATGTACATCTTTCACTAAGCAAATCGTTGCGCCATACGTCAGGCAAAGTTGGTTTTTCGCGAAATTTTTTGAACTACTCCTGCCCACCCCACACCACCCTCATAAAATACCTAGAGATCAATTATTGGAAAGAAAGGCCAGAAAAGTCGTAAACTGTCATTTGCGCTTTCACGGAAACGGCAGAAACACGAGTTACTGGCTTTTAAAGCTAAAGGGCACACAAGATCTACGCTGTTTCCACAAAAGGAGCCCTAGAACCTAAAACCCCCTTTTGTGAAAACATGCTAGATCTTGTGTGCCTTTAGCTTTATAAGCCAGTAACTCGTGTTTTTGCCGTTTTCTTGAAACGGCAACTGACAGTTTACGACTTTTCTGGCCTTTCTATCCCATAATTTAATTGTGTGAGATCTATCCCATAATTTCTTTATTCGAGAGCTAGAGGTTAGGGTTAGGTTAGGAAAAGGCCATGTTCTGGTATTTTTACTGAAAATACAGCACAATTCCATCAATTAAACTTGATCTACAGGAAGAGAACGTCGTATTGCCGTGTAGTGCATCGAAATCCATTAAAAGGTCGAGAAATGGCGCCACTTTGAAATTGAGGTTACACAAGTAAATTAATGCGTACTTGTTGGCTTTTTAAAAGCCAGTAACTCACTTTTCAACCTTTTCATCCCAAAAATGCACCTTTTTTCTCACACCTAGTGGAAAATGTACATCTTTCACTAAGCAAATCGTTGCGCCATACGTCAGGCAAAGTTGGTTTTTCGCGAAATTTTTTGAACTACTCCTCCCCACCCCACACCACCCTCATAAAATACCTAGAGATCAATTATTGGAAAGAAAGGCCAGAAAAGTCGTAAACTGTCATTTGCGCTTTCACGGAAACGGCAGAAACACGAGTTACTGGCTTTTAAAGCTAAAGGGCACACAAGATCTACGCTGTTTCCACAAAAGGAGCCCTAGAACCTAAAACCCCCTTTTGTGAAAACATGCTAGATCTTGTGTGCCTTTAGCTTTATAAGCCAGTAACTCGTGTTTTTGCCGTTTTCTTGAAACGGCAACTGACAGTTTACGACTTTTCTGGCCTTTCTATCCCATAATTTAATTGTGTGAGATCTATCCCATAATTTCTTTATTCGAGAGCTAGAGGTTAGGGTTAGGTTAGGAAAAGGCCATGTTCTGGTATTTTTACTGAAAATACAGCACAATTCCATCAATTAAACTTGATCTACAGGAAGAGAACGTCGTATTGCCGTGTAGTGCATCGAAATCCATTAAAAGGTCGAGAAATGGCGCCACTTTGAAATTGAGGTTACACAAGTAAATTAATGCGTACTTGTTGGCTTTTTAAAAGCCAGTAACTCACTTTTCAACCTTTTCATCCCAAAAATGCACCTTTTTTCTCACACCTAGTGGAAAATGTACATCTTTCACTAAGCAAATCGTTGCGCCATACGTCAGGCAAAGTTGGTTTTTCGCGAAATTTTTTGAACTACTCCTCCCCACCCCACACCACCCTCATAAAATACCTAGAGATCAATTATTGGAAAGAAAGGCCAGAAAAGTCGTAAACTGTCATTTGCGCTTTCACGGAAACGGCAGAAACACGAGTTACTGGCTTTTAAAGCTAAAGGGCACACAAGATCTACGCTGTTTCCACAAAAGGAGCCCTAGAACCTAAAACCCCCTTTTGTGAAAACATGCTAGATCTTGTGTGCCTTTAGCTTTATAAGCCAGTAACTCGTGTTTTTGCCGTTTTCTTGAAACGGCAACTGACAGTTTACGACTTTTCTGGCCTTTCTATCCCATAATTTAATTGTGTGAGATCTATCCCATAATTTCTTTATTCGAGAGCTAGAGGTTAGGGTTAGGTTAGGAAAAGGCCATGTTCTGGTATTTTTACTGAAAATACAGCACAATTCCATCAATTAAACTTGATCTACAGGAAGAGAACGTCGTATTGCCGTGTAGTGCATCGAAATCCATTAAAAGGTCGAGAAATGGCGCCACTTTGAAATTGAGGTTACACAAGTAAATTAATGCGTACTTGTTGGCTTTTTAAAAGCCAGTAACTCACTTTTCAACCTTTTCATCCCAAAAATGCACCTTTTTTCTCACACCTAGTGGAAAATGTACATCTTTCACTAAGCAAATCGTTGCGCCATACGTCAGGCAAAGTTGGTTTTTCGCGAAATTTTTTGAACTACTCCTCCCCACCCCACACCACCCTCATAAAATACCTAGAGATCAATTATTGGAAAGAAAGGCCAGAAAAGTCGTAAACTGTCATTTGCGCTTTCACGGAAACGGCAGAAACACGAGTTACTGGCTTTTAAAGCTAAAGGGCACACAAGATCTACGCTGTTTCCACAAAAGGAGCCCTAGAACCTAAAACCCCCTTTTGTGAAAACATGCTAGATCTTGTGTGCCTTTAGCTTTATAAGCCAGTAACTCGTGTTTTTGCCGTTTTCTTGAAACGGCAACTGACAGTTTACGACTTTTCTGGCCTTTCTATCCCATAATTTAATTGTGTGAGATCTATCCCATAATTTCTTTATTCGAGAGCTAGAGGTTAGGGTTAGGTTAGGAAAAGGCCATGTTCTGGTATTTTTACTGAAAATACAGCACAATTCCATCAATTAAACTTGATCTACAGGAAGAGAACGTCGTATTGCCGTGTAGTGCATCGAAATCCATTAAAAGGTCGAGAAATGGCGCCACTTTGAAATTGAGGTTACACAAGTAAATTAATGCGTACTTGTTGGCTTTTTAAAAGCCAGTAACTCACTTTTCAACCTTTTCATCCCAAAAATGCACCTTTTTTCTCACACCTAGTGGAAAATGTACATCTTTCACTAAGCAAATCGTTGCGCCATACGTCAGGCAAAGTTGGTTTTTCGCGAAATTTTTTGAACTACTCCTCCCCACCCCACACCACCCTCATAAAATACCTAGAGATCAATTATTGGAAAGAAAGGCCAGAAAAGTCGTAAACTGTCATTTGCGCTTTCACGGAAACGGCAGAAACACGAGTTACTGGCTTTTAAAGCTAAAGGGCACACAAGATCTACGCTGTTTCCACAAAAGGAGCCCTAGAACCTAAAACCCCCTTTTGTGAAAACATGCTAGATCTTGTGTGCCTTTAGCTTTATAAGCCAGTAACTCGTGTTTTTGCCGTTTTCTTGAAACGGCAACTGACAGTTTACGACTTTTCTGGCCTTTCTATCCCATAATTTAATTGTGTGAGATCTATCCCATAATTTCTTTATTCGAGAGCTAGAGGTTAGGGTTAGGTTAGGAAAAGGCCATGTTCTGGTATTTTTACTGAAAATACAGCACAATTCCATCAATTAAACTTGATCTACAGGAAGAGAACGTCGTATTGCCGTGTAGTGCATCGAAATCCATTAAAAGGTCGAGAAATGGCGCCACTTTGAAATTGAGGTTACACAAGTAAATTAATGCGTACTTGTTGGCTTTTTAAAAGCCAGTAACTCACTTTTCAACCTTTTCATCCCAAAAATGCACCTTTTTTCTCACACCTAGTGGAAAATGTACATCTTTCACTAAGCAAATCGTTGCGCCATACGTCAGGCAAAGTTGGTTTTTCGCGAAATTTTTTGAACTACTCCTCCCCACCCCACACCACCCTCATAAAATACCTAGAGATCAATTATTGGAAAGAAAGGCCAGAAAAGTCGTAAACTGTCATTTGCGCTTTCACGGAAACGGCAGAAACACGAGTTACTGGCTTTTAAAGCTAAAGGGCACACAAGATCTACGCTGTTTCCACAAAAGGAGCCCTAGAACCTAAAACCCCCTTTTGTGAAAACATGCTAGATCTTGTGTGCCTTTAGCTTTATAAGCCAGTAACTCGTGTTTTTGCCGTTTTCTTGAAACGGCAACTGACAGTTTACGACTTTTCTGGCCTTTCTATCCCATAATTTAATTGTGTGAGATCTATCCCATAATTTCTTTATTCGAGAGCTAGAGGTTAGGGTTAGGTTAGGAAAAGGCCATGTTCTGGTATTTTTACTGAAAATACAGCACAATTCCATCAATTAAACTTGATCTACAGGAAGAGAACGTCGTATTGCCGTGTAGTGCATCGAAATCCATTAAAAGGTCGAGAAATGGCGCCACTTTGAAATTGAGGTTACACAAGTAAATTAATGCGTACTTGTTGGCTTTTTAAAAGCCAGTAACTCACTTTTCAACCTTTTCATCCCAAAAATGCACCTTTTTTCTCACACCTAGTGGAAAATGTACATCTTTCACTAAGCAAATCGTTGCGCCATACGTCAGGCAAAGTTGGTTTTTCGCGAAATTTTTTGAACTACTCCTCCCCACCCCACACCACCCTCATAAAATACCTAGAGATCAATTATTGGAAAGAAAGGCCAGAAAAGTCGTAAACTGTCATTTGCGCTTTCACGGAAACGGCAGAAACACGAGTTACTGGCTTTTAAAGCTAAAGGGCACACAAGATCTACGCTGTTTCCACAAAAGGAGCCCTAGAACCTAAAACCCCCTTTTGTGAAAACATGCTAGATCTTGTGTGCCTTTAGCTTTATAAGCCAGTAACTCGTGTTTTTGCCGTTTTCTTGAAACGGCAACTGACAGTTTACGACTTTTCTGGCCTTTCTATCCCATAATTTAATTGTGTGAGATCTATCCCATAATTTCTTTATTCGAGAGCTAGAGGTTAGGGTTAGGTTAGGAAAAGGCCATGTTCTGGTATTTTTACTGAAAATACAGCACAATTCCATCAATTAAACTTGATCTACAGGAAGAGAACGTCGTATTGCCGTGTAGTGCATCGAAATCCATTAAAAGGTCGAGAAATGGCGCCACTTTGAAATTGAGGTTACACAAGTAAATTAATGCGTACTTGTTGGCTTTTTAAAAGCCAGTAACTCACTTTTCAACCTTTTCATCCCAAAAATGCACCTTTTTTCTCACACCTAGTGGAAAATGTACATCTTTCACTAAGCAAATCGTTGCGCCATACGTCAGGCAAAGTTGGTTTTTCGCGAAATTTTTTGAACTACTCCTCCCCACCCCACACCACCCTCATAAAATACCTAGAGATCAATTATTGGAAAGAAAGGCCAGAAAAGTCGTAAACTGTCATTTGCGCTTTCACGGAAACGGCAGAAACACGAGTTACTGGCTTTTAAAGCTAAAGGGCACACAAGATCTACGCTGTTTCCACAAAAGGAGCCCTAGAACCTAAAACCCCCTTTTGTGAAAACATGCTAGATCTTGTGTGCCTTTAGCTTTATAAGCCAGTAACTCGTGTTTTTGCCGTTTTCTTGAAACGGCAACTGACAGTTTACGACTTTTCTGGCCTTTCTATCCCATAATTTAATTGTGTGAGATCTATCCCATAATTTCTTTATTCGAGAGCTAGAGGTTAGGGTTAGGTTAGGAAAAGGCCATGTTCTGGTATTTTTACTGAAAATACAGCACAATTCCATCAATTAAACTTGATCTACAGGAAGAGAACGTCGTATTGCCGTGTAGTGCATCGAAATCCATTAAAAGGTCGAGAAATGGCGCCACTTTGAAATTGAGGTTACACAAGTAAATTAATGCGTACTTGTTGGCTTTTTAAAAGCCAGTAACTCACTTTTCAACCTTTTCATCCCAAAAATGCACCTTTTTTCTCACACCTAGTGGAAAATGTACATCTTTCACTAAGCAAATCGTTGCGCCATACGTCAGGCAAAGTTGGTTTTTCGCGAAATTTTTTGAACTACTCCTCCCCACCCCACACCACCCTCATAAAATACCTAGAGATCAATTATTGGAAAGAAAGGCCAGAAAAGTCGTAAACTGTCATTTGCGCTTTCACGGAAACGGCAGAAACACGAGTTACTGGCTTTTAAAGCTAAAGGGCACACAAGATCTACGCTGTTTCCACAAAAGGAGCCCTAGAACCTAAAACCCCCTTTTGTGAAAACATGCTAGATCTTGTGTGCCTTTAGCTTTATAAGCCAGTAACTCGTGTTTTTGCCGTTTTCTTGAAACGGCAACTGACAGTTTACGACTTTTCTGGCCTTTCTATCCCATAATTTAATTGTGTGAGATCTATCCCATAATTTCTTTATTCGAGAGCTAGAGGTTAGGGTTAGGTTAGGAAAAGGCCATGTTCTGGTATTTTTACTGAAAATACAGCACAATTCCATCAATTAAACTTGATCTACAGGAAGAGAACGTCGTATTGCCGTGTAGTGCATCGAAATCCATTAAAAGGTCGAGAAATGGCGCCACTTTGAAATTGAGGTTACACAAGTAAATTAATGCGTACTTGTTGGCTTTTTAAAAGCCAGTAACTCACTTTTCAACCTTTTCATCCCAAAAATGCACCTTTTTTCTCACACCTAGTGGAAAATGTACATCTTTCACTAAGCAAATCGTTGCGCCATACGTCAGGCAAAGTTGGTTTTTCGCGAAATTTTTTGAACTACTCCTCCCCACCCCACACCACCCTCATAAAATACCTAGAGATCAATTATTGGAAAGAAAGGCCAGAAAAGTCGTAAACTGTCATTTGCGCTTTCACGGAAACGGCAGAAACACGAGTTACTGGCTTTTAAAGCTAAAGGGCACACAAGATCTACGCTGTTTCCACAAAAGGAGCCCTAGAACCTAAAACCCCCTTTTGTGAAAACATGCTAGATCTTGTGTGCCTTTAGCTTTATAAGCCAGTAACTCGTGTTTTTGCCGTTTTCTTGAAACGGCAACTGACAGTTTACGACTTTTCTGGCCTTTCTATCCCATAATTTAATTGTGTGAGATCTATCCCATAATTTCTTTATTCGAGAGCTAGAGGTTAGGGTTAGGTTAGGAAAAGGCCATGTTCTGGTATTTTTACTGAAAATACAGCACAATTCCATCAATTAAACTTGATCTACAGGAAGAGAACGTCGTATTGCCGTGTAGTGCATCGAAATCCATTAAAAGGTCGAGAAATGGCGCCACTTTGAAATTGAGGTTACACAAGTAAATTAATGCGTACTTGTTGGCTTTTTAAAAGCCAGTAACTCACTTTTCAACCTTTTCATCCCAAAAATGCACCTTTTTTCTCACACCTAGTGGAAAATGTACATCTTTCACTAAGCAAATCGTTGCGCCATACGTCAGGCAAAGTTGGTTTTTCGCGAAATTTTTTGAACTACTCCTCCCCACCCCACACCACCCTCATAAAATACCTAGAGATCAATTATTGGAAAGAAAGGCCAGAAAAGTCGTAAACTGTCATTTGCGCTTTCACGGAAACGGCAGAAACACGAGTTACTGGCTTTTAAAGCTAAAGGGCACACAAGATCTACGCTGTTTCCACAAAAGGAGCCCTAGAACCTAAAACCCCCTTTTGTGAAAACATGCTAGATCTTGTGTGCCTTTAGCTTTATAAGCCAGTAACTCGTGTTTTTGCCGTTTTCTTGAAACGGCAACTGACAGTTTACGACTTTTCTGGCCTTTCTATCCCATAATTTAATTGTGTGAGATCTATCCCATAATTTCTTTATTCGAGAGCTAGAGGTTAGGGTTAGGTTAGGAAAAGGCCATGTTCTGGTATTTTTACTGAAAATACAGCACAATTCCATCAATTAAACTTGATCTACAGGAAGAGAACGTCGTATTGCCGTGTAGTGCATCGAAATCCATTAAAAGGTCGAGAAATGGCGCCACTTTGAAATTGAGGTTACACAAGTAAATTAATGCGTACTTGTTGGCTTTTTAAAAGCCAGTAACTCACTTTTCAACCTTTTCATCCCAAAAATGCACCTTTTTTCTCACACCTAGTGGAAAATGTACATCTTTCACTAAGCAAATCGTTGCGCCATACGTCAGGCAAAGTTGGTTTTTCGCGAAATTTTTTGAACTACTCCTCCCCACCCCACACCACCCTCATAAAATACCTAGAGATCAATTATTGGAAAGAAAGGCCAGAAAAGTCGTAAACTGTCATTTGCGCTTTCACGGAAACGGCAGAAACACGAGTTACTGGCTTTTAAAGCTAAAGGGCACACAAGATCTACGCTGTTTCCACAAAAGGAGCCCTAGAACCTAAAACCCCCTTTTGTGAAAACATGCTAGATCTTGTGTGCCTTTAGCTTTATAAGCCAGTAACTCGTGTTTTTGCCGTTTTCTTGAAACGGCAACTGACAGTTTACGACTTTTCTGGCCTTTCTATCCCATAATTTAATTGTGTGAGATCTATCCCATAATTTCTTTATTCGAGAGCTAGAGGTTAGGGTTAGGTTAGGAAAAGGCCATGTTCTGGTATTTTTACTGAAAATACAGCACAATTCCATCAATTAAACTTGATCTACAGGAAGAGAACGTCGTATTGCCGTGTAGTGCATCGAAATCCATTAAAAGGTCGAGAAATGGCGCCACTTTGAAATTGAGGTTACACAAGTAAATTAATGCGTACTTGTTGGCTTTTTAAAAGCCAGTAACTCACTTTTCAACCTTTTCATCCCAAAAATGCACCTTTTTTCTCACACCTAGTGGAAAATGTACATCTTTCACTAAGCAAATCGTTGCGCCATACGTCAGGCAAAGTTGGTTTTTCGCGAAATTTTTTGAACTACTCCTCCCCACCCCACACCACCCTCATAAAATACCTAGAGATCAATTATTGGAAAGAAAGGCCAGAAAAGTCGTAAACTGTCATTTGCGCTTTCACGGAAACGGCAGAAACACGAGTTACTGGCTTTTAAAGCTAAAGGGCACACAAGATCTACGCTGTTTCCACAAAAGGAGCCCTAGAACCTAAAACCCCCTTTTGTGAAAACATGCTAGATCTTGTGTGCCTTTAGCTTTATAAGCCAGTAACTCGTGTTTTTGCCGTTTTCTTGAAACGGCAACTGACAGTTTACGACTTTTCTGGCCTTTCTATCCCATAATTTAATTGTGTGAGATCTATCCCATAATTTCTTTATTCGAGAGCTAGAGGTTAGGGTTAGGTTAGGAAAAGGCCATGTTCTGGTATTTTTACTGAAAATACAGCACAATTCCATCAATTAAACTTGATCTACAGGAAGAGAACGTCGTATTGCCGTGTAGTGCATCGAAATCCATTAAAAGGTCGAGAAATGGCGCCACTTTGAAATTGAGGTTACACAAGTAAATTAATGCGTACTTGTTGGCTTTTTAAAAGCCAGTAACTCACTTTTCAACCTTTTCATCCCAAAAATGCACCTTTTTTCTCACACCTAGTGGAAAATGTACATCTTTCACTAAGCAAATCGTTGCGCCATACGTCAGGCAAAGTTGGTTTTTCGCGAAATTTTTTGAACTACTCCTGCCCACCCCACACCACCCTCATAAAATACCTAGAGATCAATTATTGGAAAGAAAGGCCAGAAAAGTCGTAAACTGTCATTTGCGCTTTCACGGAAACGGCAGAAACACGAGTTACTGGCTTTTAAAGCTAAAGGGCACACAAGATCTACGCTGTTTCCACAAAAGGAGCCCTAGAACCTAAAACCCCCTTTTGTGAAAACATGCTAGATCTTGTGTGCCTTTAGCTTTATAAGCCAGTAACTCGTGTTTTTGCCGTTTTCTTGAAACGGCAACTGACAGTTTACGACTTTTCTGGCCTTTCTATCCCATAATTTAATTGTGTGAGATCTATCCCATAATTTCTTTATTCGAGAGCTAGAGGTTAGGGTTAGGTTAGGAAAAGGCCATGTTCTGGTATTTTTACTGAAAATACAGCACAATTCCATCAATTAAACTTGATCTACAGGAAGAGAACGTCGTATTGCCGTGTAGTGCATCGAAATCCATTAAAAGGTCGAGAAATGGCGCCACTTTGAAATTGAGGTTACACAAGTAAATTAATGCGTACTTGTTGGCTTTTTAAAAGCCAGTAACTCACTTTTCAACCTTTTCATCCCAAAAATGCACCTTTTTTCTCACACCTAGTGGAAAATGTACATCTTTCACTAAGCAAATCGTTGCGCCATACGTCAGGCAAAGTTGGTTTTTCGCGAAATTTTTTGAACTACTCCTGCCCACCCCACACCACCCTCATAAAATACCTAGAGATCAATTATTGGAAAGAAAGGCCAGAAAAGTCGTAAACTGTCATTTGCGCTTTCACGGAAACGGCAGAAACACGAGTTACTGGCTTTTAAAGCTAAAGGGCACACAAGATCTACGCTGTTTCCACAAAAGGAGCCCTAGAACCTAAAACCCCCTTTTGTGAAAACATGCTAGATCTTGTGTGCCTTTAGCTTTATAAGCCAGTAACTCGTGTTTTTGCCGTTTTCTTGAAACGGCAACTGACAGTTTACGACTTTTCTGGCCTTTCTATCCCATAATTTAATTGTGTGAGATCTATCCCATAATTTCTTTATTCGAGAGCTAGAGGTTAGGGTTAGGTTAGGAAAAGGCCATGTTCTGGTATTTTTACTGAAAATACAGCACAATTCCATCAATTAAACTTGATCTACAGGAAGAGAACGTCGTATTGCCGTGTAGTGCATCGAAATCCATTAAAAGGTCGAGAAATGGCGCCACTTTGAAATTGAGGTTACACAAGTAAATTAATGCGTACTTGTTGGCTTTTTAAAAGCCAGTAACTCACTTTTCAACCTTTTCATCCCAAAAATGCACCTTTTTTCTCACACCTAGTGGAAAATGTACATCTTTCACTAAGCAAATCGTTGCGCCATACGTCAGGCAAAGTTGGTTTTTCGCGAAATTTTTTGAACTACTCCTCCCCACCCCACACCACCCTCATAAAATACCTAGAGATCAATTATTGGAAAGAAAGGCCAGAAAAGTCGTAAACTGTCATTTGCGCTTTCACGGAAACGGCAGAAACACGAGTTACTGGCTTTTAAAGCTAAAGGGCACACAAGATCTACGCTGTTTCCACAAAAGGAGCCCTAGAACCTAAAACCCCCTTTTGTGAAAACATGCTAGATCTTGTGTGCCTTTAGCTTTATAAGCCAGTAACTCGTGTTTTTGCCGTTTTCTTGAAACGGCAACTGACAGTTTACGACTTTTCTGGCCTTTCTATCCCATAATTTAATTGTGTGAGATCTATCCCATAATTTCTTTATTCGAGAGCTAGAGGTTAGGGTTAGGTTAGGAAAAGGCCATGTTCTGGTATTTTTACTGAAAATACAGCACAATTCCATCAATTAAACTTGATCTACAGGAAGAGAACGTCGTATTGCCGTGTAGTGCATCGAAATCCATTAAAAGGTCGAGAAATGGCGCCACTTTGAAATTGAGGTTACACAAGTAAATTAATGCGTACTTGTTGGCTTTTTAAAAGCCAGTAACTCACTTTTCAACCTTTTCATCCCAAAAATGCACCTTTTTTCTCACACCTAGTGGAAAATGTACATCTTTCACTAAGCAAATCGTTGCGCCATACGTCAGGCAAAGTTGGTTTTTCGCGAAATTTTTTGAACTACTCCTCCCCACCCCACACCACCCTCATAAAATACCTAGAGATCAATTATTGGAAAGAAAGGCCAGAAAAGTCGTAAACTGTCATTTGCGCTTTCACGGAAACGGCAGAAACACGAGTTACTGGCTTTTAAAGCTAAAGGGCACACAAGATCTACGCTGTTTCCACAAAAGGAGCCCTAGAACCTAAAACCCCCTTTTGTGAAAACATGCTAGATCTTGTGTGCCTTTAGCTTTATAAGCCAGTAACTCGTGTTTTTGCCGTTTTCTTGAAACGGCAACTGACAGTTTACGACTTTTCTGGCCTTTCTATCCCATAATTTAATTGTGTGAGATCTATCCCATAATTTCTTTATTCGAGAGCTAGAGGTTAGGGTTAGGTTAGGAAAAGGCCATGTTCTGGTATTTTTACTGAAAATACAGCACAATTCCATCAATTAAACTTGATCTACAGGAAGAGAACGTCGTATTGCCGTGTAGTGCATCGAAATCCATTAAAAGGTCGAGAAATGGCGCCACTTTGAAATTGAGGTTACACAAGTAAATTAATGCGTACTTGTTGGCTTTTTAAAAGCCAGTAACTCACTTTTCAACCTTTTCATCCCAAAAATGCACCTTTTTTCTCACACCTAGTGGAAAATGTACATCTTTCACTAAGCAAATCGTTGCGCCATACGTCAGGCAAAGTTGGTTTTTCGCGAAATTTTTTGAACTACTCCTCCCCACCCCACACCACCCTCATAAAATACCTAGAGATCAATTATTGGAAAGAAAGGCCAGAAAAGTCGTAAACTGTCATTTGCGCTTTCACGGAAACGGCAGAAACACGAGTTACTGGCTTTTAAAGCTAAAGGGCACACAAGATCTACGCTGTTTCCACAAAAGGAGCCCTAGAACCTAAAACCCCCTTTTGTGAAAACATGCTAGATCTTGTGTGCCTTTAGCTTTATAAGCCAGTAACTCGTGTTTTTGCCGTTTTCTTGAAACGGCAACTGACAGTTTACGACTTTTCTGGCCTTTCTATCCCATAATTTAATTGTGTGAGATCTATCCCATAATTTCTTTATTCGAGAGCTAGAGGTTAGGGTTAGGTTAGGAAAAGGCCATGTTCTGGTATTTTTACTGAAAATACAGCACAATTCCATCAATTAAACTTGATCTACAGGAAGAGAACGTCGTATTGCCGTGTAGTGCATCGAAATCCATTAAAAGGTCGAGAAATGGCGCCACTTTGAAATTGAGGTTACACAAGTAAATTAATGCGTACTTGTTGGCTTTTTAAAAGCCAGTAACTCACTTTTCAACCTTTTCATCCCAAAAATGCACCTTTTTTCTCACACCTAGTGGAAAATGTACATCTTTCACTAAGCAAATCGTTGCGCCATACGTCAGGCAAAGTTGGTTTTTCGCGAAATTTTTTGAACTACTCCTCCCCACCCCACACCACCCTCATAAAATACCTAGAGATCAATTATTGGAAAGAAAGGCCAGAAAAGTCGTAAACTGTCATTTGCGCTTTCACGGAAACGGCAGAAACACGAGTTACTGGCTTTTAAAGCTAAAGGGCACACAAGATCTACGCTGTTTCCACAAAAGGAGCCCTAGAACCTAAAACCCCCTTTTGTGAAAACATGCTAGATCTTGTGTGCCTTTAGCTTTATAAGCCAGTAACTCGTGTTTTTGCCGTTTTCTTGAAACGGCAACTGACAGTTTACGACTTTTCTGGCCTTTCTATCCCATAATTTAATTGTGTGAGATCTATCCCATAATTTCTTTATTCGAGAGCTAGAGGTTAGGGTTAGGTTAGGAAAAGGCCATGTTCTGGTATTTTTACTGAAAATACAGCACAATTCCATCAATTAAACTTGATCTACAGGAAGAGAACGTCGTATTGCCGTGTAGTGCATCGAAATCCATTAAAAGGTCGAGAAATGGCGCCACTTTGAAATTGAGGTTACACAAGTAAATTAATGCGTACTTGTTGGCTTTTTAAAAGCCAGTAACTCACTTTTCAACCTTTTCATCCCAAAAATGCACCTTTTTTCTCACACCTAGTGGAAAATGTACATCTTTCACTAAGCAAATCGTTGCGCCATACGTCAGGCAAAGTTGGTTTTTCGCGAAATTTTTTGAACTACTCCTCCCCACCCCACACCACCCTCATAAAATACCTAGAGATCAATTATTGGAAAGAAAGGCCAGAAAAGTCGTAAACTGTCATTTGCGCTTTCACGGAAACGGCAGAAACACGAGTTACTGGCTTTTAAAGCTAAAGGGCACACAAGATCTACGCTGTTTCCACAAAAGGAGCCCTAGAACCTAAAACCCCCTTTTGTGAAAACATGCTAGATCTTGTGTGCCTTTAGCTTTATAAGCCAGTAACTCGTGTTTTTGCCGTTTTCTTGAAACGGCAACTGACAGTTTACGACTTTTCTGGCCTTTCTATCCCATAATTTAATTGTGTGAGATCTATCCCATAATTTCTTTATTCGAGAGCTAGAGGTTAGGGTTAGGTTAGGAAAAGGCCATGTTCTGGTATTTTTACTGAAAATACAGCACAATTCCATCAATTAAACTTGATCTACAGGAAGAGAACGTCGTATTGCCGTGTAGTGCATCGAAATCCATTAAAAGGTCGAGAAATGGCGCCACTTTGAAATTGAGGTTACACAAGTAAATTAATGCGTACTTGTTGGCTTTTTAAAAGCCAGTAACTCACTTTTCAACCTTTTCATCCCAAAAATGCACCTTTTTTCTCACACCTAGTGGAAAATGTACATCTTTCACTAAGCAAATCGTTGCGCCATACGTCAGGCAAAGTTGGTTTTTCGCGAAATTTTTTGAACTACTCCTCCCCACCCCACACCACCCTCATAAAATACCTAGAGATCAATTATTGGAAAGAAAGGCCAGAAAAGTCGTAAACTGTCATTTGCGCTTTCACGGAAACGGCAGAAACACGAGTTACTGGCTTTTAAAGCTAAAGGGCACACAAGATCTACGCTGTTTCCACAAAAGGAGCCCTAGAACCTAAAACCCCCTTTTGTGAAAACATGCTAGATCTTGTGTGCCTTTAGCTTTATAAGCCAGTAACTCGTGTTTTTGCCGTTTTCTTGAAACGGCAACTGACAGTTTACGACTTTTCTGGCCTTTCTATCCCATAATTTAATTGTGTGAGATCTATCCCATAATTTCTTTATTCGAGAGCTAGAGGTTAGGGTTAGGTTAGGAAAAGGCCATGTTCTGGTATTTTTACTGAAAATACAGCACAATTCCATCAATTAAACTTGATCTACAGGAAGAGAACGTCGTATTGCCGTGTAGTGCATCGAAATCCATTAAAAGGTCGAGAAATGGCGCCACTTTGAAATTGAGGTTACACAAGTAAATTAATGCGTACTTGTTGGCTTTTTAAAAGCCAGTAACTCACTTTTCAACCTTTTCATCCCAAAAATGCACCTTTTTTCTCACACCTAGTGGAAAATGTACATCTTTCACTAAGCAAATCGTTGCGCCATACGTCAGGCAAAGTTGGTTTTTCGCGAAATTTTTTGAACTACTCCTCCCCACCCCACACCACCCTCATAAAATACCTAGAGATCAATTATTGGAAAGAAAGGCCAGAAAAGTCGTAAACTGTCATTTGCGCTTTCACGGAAACGGCAGAAACACGAGTTACTGGCTTTTAAAGCTAAAGGGCACACAAGATCTACGCTGTTTCCACAAAAGGAGCCCTAGAACCTAAAACCCCCTTTTGTGAAAACATGCTAGATCTTGTGTGCCTTTAGCTTTATAAGCCAGTAACTCGTGTTTTTGCCGTTTTCTTGAAACGGCAACTGACAGTTTACGACTTTTCTGGCCTTTCTATCCCATAATTTAATTGTGTGAGATCTATCCCATAATTTCTTTATTCGAGAGCTAGAGGTTAGGGTTAGGTTAGGAAAAGGCCATGTTCTGGTATTTTTACTGAAAATACAGCACAATTCCATCAATTAAACTTGATCTACAGGAAGAGAACGTCGTATTGCCGTGTAGTGCATCGAAATCCATTAAAAGGTCGAGAAATGGCGCCACTTTGAAATTGAGGTTACACAAGTAAATTAATGCGTACTTGTTGGCTTTTTAAAAGCCAGTAACTCACTTTTCAACCTTTTCATCCCAAAAATGCACCTTTTTTCTCACACCTAGTGGAAAATGTACATCTTTCACTAAGCAAATCGTTGCGCCATACGTCAGGCAAAGTTGGTTTTTCGCGAAATTTTTTGAACTACTCCTCCCCACCCCACACCACCCTCATAAAATACCTAGAGATCAATTATTGGAAAGAAAGGCCAGAAAAGTCGTAAACTGTCATTTGCGCTTTCACGGAAACGGCAGAAACACGAGTTACTGGCTTTTAAAGCTAAAGGGCACACAAGATCTACGCTGTTTCCACAAAAGGAGCCCTAGAACCTAAAACCCCCTTTTGTGAAAACATGCTAGATCTTGTGTGCCTTTAGCTTTATAAGCCAGTAACTCGTGTTTTTGCCGTTTTCTTGAAACGGCAACTGACAGTTTACGACTTTTCTGGCCTTTCTATCCCATAATTTAATTGTGTGAGATCTATCCCATAATTTCTTTATTCGAGAGCTAGAGGTTAGGGTTAGGTTAGGAAAAGGCCATGTTCTGGTATTTTTACTGAAAATACAGCACAATTCCATCAATTAAACTTGATCTACAGGAAGAGAACGTCGTATTGCCGTGTAGTGCATCGAAATCCATTAAAAGGTCGAGAAATGGCGCCACTTTGAAATTGAGGTTACACAAGTAAATTAATGCGTACTTGTTGGCTTTTTAAAAGCCAGTAACTCACTTTTCAACCTTTTCATCCCAAAAATGCACCTTTTTTCTCACACCTAGTGGAAAATGTACATCTTTCACTAAGCAAATCGTTGCGCCATACGTCAGGCAAAGTTGGTTTTTCGCGAAATTTTTTGAACTACTCCTGCCCACCCCACACCACCCTCATAAAATACCTAGAGATCAATTATTGGAAAGAAAGGCCAGAAAAGTCGTAAACTGTCATTTGCGCTTTCACGGAAACGGCAGAAACACGAGTTACTGGCTTTTAAAGCTAAAGGGCACACAAGATCTACGCTGTTTCCACAAAAGGAGCCCTAGAACCTAAAACCCCCTTTTGTGAAAACATGCTAGATCTTGTGTGCCTTTAGCTTTATAAGCCAGTAACTCGTGTTTTTGCCGTTTTCTTGAAACGGCAACTGACAGTTTACGACTTTTCTGGCCTTTCTATCCCATAATTTAATTGTGTGAGATCTATCCCATAATTTCTTTATTCGAGAGCTAGAGGTTAGGGTTAGGTTAGGAAAAGGCCATGTTCTGGTATTTTTACTGAAAATACAGCACAATTCCATCAATTAAACTTGATCTACAGGAAGAGAACGTCGTATTGCCGTGTAGTGCATCGAAATCCATTAAAAGGTCGAGAAATGGCGCCACTTTGAAATTGAGGTTACACAAGTAAATTAATGCGTACTTGTTGGCTTTTTAAAAGCCAGTAACTCACTTTTCAACCTTTTCATCCCAAAAATGCACCTTTTTTCTCACACCTAGTGGAAAATGTACATCTTTCACTAAGCAAATCGTTGCGCCATACGTCAGGCAAAGTTGGTTTTTCGCGAAATTTTTTGAACTACTCCTCCCCACCCCACACCACCCTCATAAAATACCTAGAGATCAATTATTGGAAAGAAAGGCCAGAAAAGTCGTAAACTGTCATTTGCGCTTTCACGGAAACGGCAGAAACACGAGTTACTGGCTTTTAAAGCTAAAGGGCACACAAGATCTACGCTGTTTCCACAAAAGGAGCCCTAGAACCTAAAACCCCCTTTTGTGAAAACATGCTAGATCTTGTGTGCCTTTAGCTTTATAAGCCAGTAACTCGTGTTTTTGCCGTTTTCTTGAAACGGCAACTGACAGTTTACGACTTTTCTGGCCTTTCTATCCCATAATTTAATTGTGTGAGATCTATCCCATAATTTCTTTATTCGAGAGCTAGAGGTTAGGGTTAGGTTAGGAAAAGGCCATGTTCTGGTATTTTTACTGAAAATACAGCACAATTCCATCAATTAAACTTGATCTACAGGAAGAGAACGTCGTATTGCCGTGTAGTGCATCGAAATCCATTAAAAGGTCGAGAAATGGCGCCACTTTGAAATTGAGGTTACACAAGTAAATTAATGCGTACTTGTTGGCTTTTTAAAAGCCAGTAACTCACTTTTCAACCTTTTCATCCCAAAAATGCACCTTTTTTCTCACACCTAGTGGAAAATGTACATCTTTCACTAAGCAAATCGTTGCGCCATACGTCAGGCAAAGTTGGTTTTTCGCGAAATTTTTTGAACTACTCCTGCCCACCCCACACCACCCTCATAAAATACCTAGAGATCAATTATTGGAAAGAAAGGCCAGAAAAGTCGTAAACTGTCATTTGCGCTTTCACGGAAACGGCAGAAACACGAGTTACTGGCTTTTAAAGCTAAAGGGCACACAAGATCTACGCTGTTTCCACAAAAGGAGCCCTAGAACCTAAAACCCCCTTTTGTGAAAACATGCTAGATCTTGTGTGCCTTTAGCTTTATAAGCCAGTAACTCGTGTTTTTGCCGTTTTCTTGAAACGGCAACTGACAGTTTACGACTTTTCTGGCCTTTCTATCCCATAATTTAATTGTGTGAGATCTATCCCATAATTTCTTTATTCGAGAGCTAGAGGTTAGGGTTAGGTTAGGAAAAGGCCATGTTCTGGTATTTTTACTGAAAATACAGCACAATTCCATCAATTAAACTTGATCTACAGGAAGAGAACGTCGTATTGCCGTGTAGTGCATCGAAATCCATTAAAAGGTCGAGAAATGGCGCCACTTTGAAATTGAGGTTACACAAGTAAATTAATGCGTACTTGTTGGCTTTTTAAAAGCCAGTAACTCACTTTTCAACCTTTTCATCCCAAAAATGCACCTTTTTTCTCACACCTAGTGGAAAATGTACATCTTTCACTAAGCAAATCGTTGCGCCATACGTCAGGCAAAGTTGGTTTTTCGCGAAATTTTTTGAACTACTCCTCCCCACCCCACACCACCCTCATAAAATACCTAGAGATCAATTATTGGAAAGAAAGGCCAGAAAAGTCGTAAACTGTCATTTGCGCTTTCACGGAAACGGCAGAAACACGAGTTACTGGCTTTTAAAGCTAAAGGGCACACAAGATCTACGCTGTTTCCACAAAAGGAGCCCTAGAACCTAAAACCCCCTTTTGTGAAAACATGCTAGATCTTGTGTGCCTTTAGCTTTATAAGCCAGTAACTCGTGTTTTTGCCGTTTTCTTGAAACGGCAACTGACAGTTTACGACTTTTCTGGCCTTTCTATCCCATAATTTAATTGTGTGAGATCTATCCCATAATTTCTTTATTCGAGAGCTAGAGGTTAGGGTTAGGTTAGGAAAAGGCCATGTTCTGGTATTTTTACTGAAAATACAGCACAATTCCATCAATTAAACTTGATCTACAGGAAGAGAACGTCGTATTGCCGTGTAGTGCATCGAAATCCATTAAAAGGTCGAGAAATGGCGCCACTTTGAAATTGAGGTTACACAAGTAAATTAATGCGTACTTGTTGGCTTTTTAAAAGCCAGTAACTCACTTTTCAACCTTTTCATCCCAAAAATGCACCTTTTTTCTCACACCTAGTGGAAAATGTACATCTTTCACTAAGCAAATCGTTGCGCCATACGTCAGGCAAAGTTGGTTTTTCGCGAAATTTTTTGAACTACTCCTCCCCACCCCACACCACCCTCATAAAATACCTAGAGATCAATTATTGGAAAGAAAGGCCAGAAAAGTCGTAAACTGTCATTTGCGCTTTCACGGAAACGGCAGAAACACGAGTTACTGGCTTTTAAAGCTAAAGGGCACACAAGATCTACGCTGTTTCCACAAAAGGAGCCCTAGAACCTAAAACCCCCTTTTGTGAAAACATGCTAGATCTTGTGTGCCTTTAGCTTTATAAGCCAGTAACTCGTGTTTTTGCCGTTTTCTTGAAACGGCAACTGACAGTTTACGACTTTTCTGGCCTTTCTATCCCATAATTTAATTGTGTGAGATCTATCCCATAATTTCTTTATTCGAGAGCTAGAGGTTAGGGTTAGGTTAGGAAAAGGCCATGTTCTGGTATTTTTACTGAAAATACAGCACAATTCCATCAATTAAACTTGATCTACAGGAAGAGAACGTCGTATTGCCGTGTAGTGCATCGAAATCCATTAAAAGGTCGAGAAATGGCGCCACTTTGAAATTGAGGTTACACAAGTAAATTAATGCGTACTTGTTGGCTTTTTAAAAGCCAGTAACTCACTTTTCAACCTTTTCATCCCAAAAATGCACCTTTTTTCTCACACCTAGTGGAAAATGTACATCTTTCACTAAGCAAATCGTTGCGCCATACGTCAGGCAAAGTTGGTTTTTCGCGAAATTTTTTGAACTACTCCTCCCCACCCCACACCACCCTCATAAAATACCTAGAGATCAATTATTGGAAAGAAAGGCCAGAAAAGTCGTAAACTGTCATTTGCGCTTTCACGGAAACGGCAGAAACACGAGTTACTGGCTTTTAAAGCTAAAGGGCACACAAGATCTACGCTGTTTCCACAAAAGGAGCCCTAGAACCTAAAACCCCCTTTTGTGAAAACATGCTAGATCTTGTGTGCCTTTAGCTTTATAAGCCAGTAACTCGTGTTTTTGCCGTTTTCTTGAAACGGCAACTGACAGTTTACGACTTTTCTGGCCTTTCTATCCCATAATTTAATTGTGTGAGATCTATCCCATAATTTCTTTATTCGAGAGCTAGAGGTTAGGGTTAGGTTAGGAAAAGGCCATGTTCTGGTATTTTTACTGAAAATACAGCACAATTCCATCAATTAAACTTGATCTACAGGAAGAGAACGTCGTATTGCCGTGTAGTGCATCGAAATCCATTAAAAGGTCGAGAAATGGCGCCACTTTGAAATTGAGGTTACACAAGTAAATTAATGCGTACTTGTTGGCTTTTTAAAAGCCAGTAACTCACTTTTCAACCTTTTCATCCCAAAAATGCACCTTTTTTCTCACACCTAGTGGAAAATGTACATCTTTCACTAAGCAAATCGTTGCGCCATACGTCAGGCAAAGTTGGTTTTTCGCGAAATTTTTTGAACTACTCCTCCCCACCCCACACCACCCTCATAAAATACCTAGAGATCAATTATTGGAAAGAAAGGCCAGAAAAGTCGTAAACTGTCATTTGCGCTTTCACGGAAACGGCAGAAACACGAGTTACTGGCTTTTAAAGCTAAAGGGCACACAAGATCTACGCTGTTTCCACAAAAGGAGCCCTAGAACCTAAAACCCCCTTTTGTGAAAACATGCTAGATCTTGTGTGCCTTTAGCTTTATAAGCCAGTAACTCGTGTTTTTGCCGTTTTCTTGAAACGGCAACTGACAGTTTACGACTTTTCTGGCCTTTCTATCCCATAATTTAATTGTGTGAGATCTATCCCATAATTTCTTTATTCGAGAGCTAGAGGTTAGGGTTAGGTTAGGAAAAGGCCATGTTCTGGTATTTTTACTGAAAATACAGCACAATTCCATCAATTAAACTTGATCTACAGGAAGAGAACGTCGTATTGCCGTGTAGTGCATCGAAATCCATTAAAAGGTCGAGAAATGGCGCCACTTTGAAATTGAGGTTACACAAGTAAATTAATGCGTACTTGTTGGCTTTTTAAAAGCCAGTAACTCACTTTTCAACCTTTTCATCCCAAAAATGCACCTTTTTTCTCACACCTAGTGGAAAATGTACATCTTTCACTAAGCAAATCGTTGCGCCATACGTCAGGCAAAGTTGGTTTTTCGCGAAATTTTTTGAACTACTCCTCCCCACCCCACACCACCCTCATAAAATACCTAGAGATCAATTATTGGAAAGAAAGGCCAGAAAAGTCGTAAACTGTCATTTGCGCTTTCACGGAAACGGCAGAAACACGAGTTACTGGCTTTTAAAGCTAAAGGGCACACAAGATCTACGCTGTTTCCACAAAAGGAGCCCTAGAACCTAAAACCCCCTTTTGTGAAAACATGCTAGATCTTGTGTGCCTTTAGCTTTATAAGCCAGTAACTCGTGTTTTTGCCGTTTTCTTGAAACGGCAACTGACAGTTTACGACTTTTCTGGCCTTTCTATCCCATAATTTAATTGTGTGAGATCTATCCCATAATTTCTTTATTCGAGAGCTAGAGGTTAGGGTTAGGTTAGGAAAAGGCCATGTTCTGGTATTTTTACTGAAAATACAGCACAATTCCATCAATTAAACTTGATCTACAGGAAGAGAACGTCGTATTGCCGTGTAGTGCATCGAAATCCATTAAAAGGTCGAGAAATGGCGCCACTTTGAAATTGAGGTTACACAAGTAAATTAATGCGTACTTGTTGGCTTTTTAAAAGCCAGTAACTCACTTTTCAACCTTTTCATCCCAAAAATGCACCTTTTTTCTCACACCTAGTGGAAAATGTACATCTTTCACTAAGCAAATCGTTGCGCCATACGTCAGGCAAAGTTGGTTTTTCGCGAAATTTTTTGAACTACTCCTCCCCACCCCACACCACCCTCATAAAATACCTAGAGATCAATTATTGGAAAGAAAGGCCAGAAAAGTCGTAAACTGTCATTTGCGCTTTCACGGAAACGGCAGAAACACGAGTTACTGGCTTTTAAAGCTAAAGGGCACACAAGATCTACGCTGTTTCCACAAAAGGAGCCCTAGAACCTAAAACCCCCTTTTGTGAAAACATGCTAGATCTTGTGTGCCTTTAGCTTTATAAGCCAGTAACTCGTGTTTTTGCCGTTTTCTTGAAACGGCAACTGACAGTTTACGACTTTTCTGGCCTTTCTATCCCATAATTTAATTGTGTGAGATCTATCCCATAATTTCTTTATTCGAGAGCTAGAGGTTAGGGTTAGGTTAGGAAAAGGCCATGTTCTGGTATTTTTACTGAAAATACAGCACAATTCCATCAATTAAACTTGATCTACAGGAAGAGAACGTCGTATTGCCGTGTAGTGCATCGAAATCCATTAAAAGGTCGAGAAATGGCGCCACTTTGAAATTGAGGTTACACAAGTAAATTAATGCGTACTTGTTGGCTTTTTAAAAGCCAGTAACTCACTTTTCAACCTTTTCATCCCAAAAATGCACCTTTTTTCTCACACCTAGTGGAAAATGTACATCTTTCACTAAGCAAATCGTTGCGCCATACGTCAGGCAAAGTTGGTTTTTCGCGAAATTTTTTGAACTACTCCTCCCCACCCCACACCACCCTCATAAAATACCTAGAGATCAATTATTGGAAAGAAAGGCCAGAAAAGTCGTAAACTGTCATTTGCGCTTTCACGGAAACGGCAGAAACACGAGTTACTGGCTTTTAAAGCTAAAGGGCACACAAGATCTACGCTGTTTCCACAAAAGGAGCCCTAGAACCTAAAACCCCCTTTTGTGAAAACATGCTAGATCTTGTGTGCCTTTAGCTTTATAAGCCAGTAACTCGTGTTTTTGCCGTTTTCTTGAAACGGCAACTGACAGTTTACGACTTTTCTGGCCTTTCTATCCCATAATTTAATTGTGTGAGATCTATCCCATAATTTCTTTATTCGAGAGCTAGAGGTTAGGGTTAGGTTAGGAAAAGGCCATGTTCTGGTATTTTTACTGAAAATACAGCACAATTCCATCAATTAAACTTGATCTACAGGAAGAGAACGTCGTATTGCCGTGTAGTGCATCGAAATCCATTAAAAGGTCGAGAAATGGCGCCACTTTGAAATTGAGGTTACACAAGTAAATTAATGCGTACTTGTTGGCTTTTTAAAAGCCAGTAACTCACTTTTCAACCTTTTCATCCCAAAAATGCACCTTTTTTCTCACACCTAGTGGAAAATGTACATCTTTCACTAAGCAAATCGTTGCGCCATACGTCAGGCAAAGTTGGTTTTTCGCGAAATTTTTTGAACTACTCCTCCCCACCCCACACCACCCTCATAAAATACCTAGAGATCAATTATTGGAAAGAAAGGCCAGAAAAGTCGTAAACTGTCATTTGCGCTTTCACGGAAACGGCAGAAACACGAGTTACTGGCTTTTAAAGCTAAAGGGCACACAAGATCTACGCTGTTTCCACAAAAGGAGCCCTAGAACCTAAAACCCCCTTTTGTGAAAACATGCTAGATATATATATAAATCAAAAGCAATGTTTTTGAAAACGAGTGTATAATATGTCTAGATGTCTAGATGTCTAGATGTATAAATGTATAAATGCATAAATGTATATATGTATAAATGTATAAATGTATAAATGTATAAATGTATATATGTATATACACCAGATCAAAAAAAAGATGATACTTCAGAACATATATATTTATCCCCATAGGTGTGTTTATTTTTCCTGAGAAAGCAATACCATAGGGATCGGTACGACTACAATGCGCAAACAATCTCTTTGTTTAGGTCTAAATGCCTAACAATTTTTCTTAGCGCCAGTGGGACTTGAAATCAACAAACGTTAGAAACAAAGGAAAGTTTAGGTACCTATAGGATCTAATATTACTACTGCGGTAGTTTGCAGTGAACACAATGATTATAGGTGGCAGACATTTCTCTATTCAAACTCATAAAATAACTGTCTCAGCCGCGTGCTTTACCGAGGAAACTGTTATAGACGGCTTCCTTAGTTATTTAAAACTACTGTTTTTTTTTACCGATAATACGCGCAGATTTTTAATTCTTTCGGACACAGTACTACGTTATTTCTTCACTCCTGACAATTTTTGTTTACGTTGAACCATTCTATTGAAGCAAACAGAAAGGTTTTGTTTTTAAAGTTTGAAGTGAGCAACATATTTTAGTTTCACAGATATTTATATTAATTAATATTTATCTCCCATTCTGAGCAGTTTATTTGAGTGATTTCTTATTAAAATGAGTTAAGAGGCAAAATTGTTTGTAATTAAAACTGAGTATTGGGACATTTCAAGCGTTCCGATTAGGTGACTAAACCCCCTAATTGAATATATTAAAGAAACGAAAGTACATTTGTACAGGAGCCCAACGGTAATGGCTCCTGATTTCTACCATTATTGTTATTTTCAGAAAAAATATCTCACGCAGGATCGGATTTTGCTACAACAAAAAGGAAACTTTGGAAAAGGCACAACATGCACTTCTTTGATTTTGAAATGTTATTTTGAAAGCCAAAATTATAACTAAAGCCCCTGGCTTTCATATATTTTATCAATCGGTCGCAACAAGACAAATAGCCAGGGACCTAAACATTTCTCTATCACGGCAGTTACGCGCGTAAAATCTAAAATTGAAATTGCTAATATTGAGCAAAAAAAGCTATCTCAAATACTTAGGAGTATATATAGATGAACACCTTAACTGGGAACATCAAATTAAACATGTAAATAGCAAAACGGCCAAAAATATTGGAATAATAAATAAATTAAGATATTACCTTATAATAGAGTTGCTTTAACATATTTAAATCACATTGGTATACCCATATTTAAATTACGGTCTTATGAGCTGGGGGAATACTTATGCAAGTAAGTTAGCAAAGCTCCGCACTAAACAAAATAAATGTATTAGAAATATATTTTTTGCTTATAGCAGAGAAAGTGCTACCCCATATTTCAATATTCTAGGTATATTGGAACTTGATAACGTATTTAAATTACGAATTGCAGAATTTAGTTTTAAAATTTGGAATGGTAAAGATATAAAACGGCACAAATATAATACAAGATTTGCTGCAAAGTTAAATTTTGTTAGACCGAAAGCGAGAACGAATTATGGAATTCATACATTTAAATTTATTTCATCAAAAATTTGGGAAACAGTTGATGTAGATATCAAATGATCAAGCTCTATTAATTTATTTAAAAAACAATATAAAGCCGTTCTTCTCGAACAACAAAAATAAGTGACTATACCTTTTTCAAATATTTATCAGCTTAATCATTAACTTTAGTCTATACAAACGTTGCAGTGATCAACTCGAAAGCTTTTGCTCCTTTGGTCACTGCGCACTACCAACTATTTGAAATATAATCTGTACTTACTTCTTCACTTTTTTTTCTCTTCAAAATGTACTGTTGTGTTTATTTATGTAAATAGTGCGAAATAAAACTTGAAACTTGAAACTTGTTCGGAACTGTATTATCTGATTTTTGATCAGATATGTATTTTAAACCCCAAGAGAAAACCAAAGAATGAAAATAAATGCTGCACTATTTTAGCCACTCACCCAAAGAATTACGTAGTTTTGCTTTAATTCTAGCGCGGTGATTTAATTTTGTTCAGACCGGTGAGCGACTGTTACTGGTCAGCGACTGCAAATGAGTGATCGATATCAGCATGCACCGTTCACTTCAGCCTCTAGTTCTACAATTCAGAACTTTTTAAAAGAGACTCCAACTCTATGTTCAGATGAGAAAGAAATCATATTGCTTTTGTAACAGTGGTGCCGCCGGAAACTCTCAGATATAAGACATACACAACACATTTTTCGAGAAAAAAATCAAAGTAGTATATAATATGCCGGTTCTGGGACACTTTCAACAATTCGATGCAACAAAAACAACGATTGTTGTACAAGGACGTCAAAAAGTGAATTCGGCACACGAAAAGAATGTAGTGGAGGCCTTCGTTCCCAAAATACAACAAAAAGCAGCAATCGACTCAAAAAAAGTATACACACGACAAGAGGAAGGCAACAAATGACACAAGAAAGTCAAAAAGTGAATTCAATGCAAAAAAACCCAACAACAAGAACCACTATGCTCCCCACCAAAAACACACGAAAAAACGAGAGCAAGAACGAAAGCAAGGAGCTGGGACACTGGGACACTAATACAGTACACACCTAAATTTTCGTGGTGCATTATTCTGGATTAGAGCAATCGTAGGGACAACAAACAACACAACGTTGAGCGGGCGTCAAAAATATGACAATTGTCCGTTTTGGACCCAACTGTGCCAGCAGCAAGATAGCACACATGTGAACAGGTATTAAACAAATGAGAACACAAGTATATATAGGTAGGAATACATCTATCGAGAGAAGGACCATGCCAGGAAAAAGCGAAATTCCACCCTCAGCCTACACGGAGATACGAACAGGCGGGCTAGGATACAGAGAAGCTAGAAGGAGATACAACATTGGGCACAAACAACACAAAAAGATCCAGCAAGGAGAGGAGGGCCCACCTTCTATCGTGCCATCCCCACCTCCCCCACCTTCTGTCGTACCACCTCCCATTTCCTTCCGAAAGCGCGTGCAGGACACCAACGGCAAGTTTCTCGCCCTTCTCCAAGAGCTACTACGAGGCCGTCCAGACCTATTTCTATCCCACAAAGAATACAAGCTCTTGGTAGGGGCAAAAGATGCAAAACGGTACTACACGTTCGTCCATCTACGGGACTTTCCTAGACAGCTTCGCGAGATCTGTAGGATGCAGTACCACTATTTCCTAGCCACCGGATACATAAAAGACATCGTGGATATGCGAGTCCACAAAGTTGGCAGGTCCGGCTTCGTATCCTTCGACCGGCTTCTACTACCAGAAAACTACGAACGGTTTCTACAACCAGGATTCTACGAGCAACAGCCTGCAAACTCGATGGAACCAGAGGGCGGCCCACAAGCAGCGGCAGCCGAGCCCCTCAACACTACGTGCCGCTGTGGATCCGAAGACCATAGAACCCACAGCGAAACGTGCATACTAGAAAGGCAAGACCACGACGAAGAAGCCCAAGAGGAGGCGCAACCCACGTACGATATCGAAATCCCAAAGACGCAAGAGTGCCTGGTACAGTTACCAAAGGAGATTCTATCCAACAAAGCAGTGTGTAACATCGAATGCAATGACAACATGTCTTTCTACTGGTGTATTCGAGTATCATTGAAATTGCAAAGACTCAAAGAGGCATGCCCATGTGGCCGAGGAGACGATTGTCTCTGGCAGCGGATATAGATGTTGATCTTCGTATGCATAGATCTGCAAAAGGGTAAACTAGATCCAAAGAACTCCTTAAACTATCAACTATCAACTATCAACTATCAACTATCATTTAGAGCTATCTCATACATAAGAATATACAACCATATGGATAGAGTCACCTGCGATTGGTTGATGCTTACATACTAGCAAGAAAAAAACATATGACAACTATCATTTAGAGCTATCTCATATATAAGAATATACAACCATATGGATAGAGTCACCTGCGATTGGTTGATGCTTGGGAAGTACACGAAATGTATAAGGAATCGTTCTAAGACAACAGAATACTGTGCCCAACATAATTATCAGATAAGAGAAGGAAGTAGCTCACCAATACCGTGCTCAATCTGCGGGTTCGGGTGTCTTACTAGTTGTGGAATTTGCTCGAGGTGCGGACAGAAAACGAGTCAACACCTCATAGAAAAGAAACGTCGTGCTAAGATTCGTTTCATAAAAGTGTTAGCAGAATTGAAAAAGAATTACCCCCCGATTGATTAGAGTAGGATACGACTTTACCACTCAACGTCATGGCAGAACGTACACTAACGTTTATCCAAGTGCCCGGCATTAAGGGTTATTTACACGGATGGAAGATGGACGTTCCCGACGGTAATCCTCTAGAAGCAGACCCAGCTGCTTTCCTTGCCGGTGTGCGAAAGCAGACTACCGAAAAGATCAATGAAGAGCTACAAGACTTAAATAACATCAAGGTTCAGCTAGCTTTGAATGTAACTCTCCGTCTCGACAAACCTGAGGGTTCGGTATACGATACAAGCACATTTCGGAGTTCACAAGAAGTTCTGACCGACAGTTCTTATACCCGTGGAGTAATAGTAGAAGCGCATGCTCAGATCTATAACTACATTGAGAAATGGATCAGTCGAGGATCAAACTGGGTCATAGATAAAGTCAACATTCTATGGGTGAACATCGCTCGATATCAACCACTACAAGGAGGTTCATACTTACCACTACCTAAAGAAATCGCGAATAAGAAAGCCGTGATCAATGTAAAGAACTATGACGACCACTGCGCACTTTGGGTGATAACGGCAACTCTGCATCCAGTTGCAATACACCCCGAGAGAATATCAAAGTATCGAAAGGAAGATTGGCCGAAACACGAAGGGGTAGACTCACCAACACCAATTTCGCAAATACCACGCTTGGAGAAGCAAAATGAAATCTCAATCAACGTGTATGGTTGGGATCCAAAGGAAAAGTGTTTGATTGTACACCACATATCGAAGGAGACCTTCTCAAAGCGCATCAACATGCTGCTTATAGAGTGCCCAGATAGCGGTATACAACACTACTGCCAGATCAAGGATTTCAACCGCCTACTATTCGATCAGACAAAACGTGAACATAGACAGCACTTCTGCGAACGATGCCTACATGGATATTCCAACGAATCTCTTCTTGTGAAGCACATCCCAGAATGTAATGGAGTCAACGATCGAGCCATTCGAATCGAGATGCCCACCAATGAGAACAACAAAGTCTCATTTCAGAACATCCACAAACAGCTCAAAGTTCCATACGTTATCTATGCAGACCTTGAGGCCTTAACCACTAAGATCGAAGGACCTGCCCAAGACCCTGGAAAGAGCAATACGATGAAAACGGAAGAACACATTCCCTGTGGATTCTCCTACATCGTCATACGTTCCGATGGTCATAGCGAACCACCAGTAATATATCGAGGTCCGGATACAATCGAATGCTTTCTAAAGTCTGTACAAGAAGAAGAAACGAAGATAAAGGACCAAGTTGCCAAGCCACTACACATGTCAATGAAAGACAATAGAGATTATAAAAGAGCAATTCTTTGTCATATCTGTCAGAAACCGTTGGTTGGCAAAGATAGAGTACGTGACCATTGCCACATCATAGGTGAGTTTCGAGGTGCAGCACATAAAGTATGTAATCTCAAATTACGTATCTCACCTATCATCCCAGTTGTATTCCACAATCTACGGGGTTATGATTCTCACTTATTGATGCAATCTATTTCCAAGACAGAGGGCGATATCTCTTGCATTCCAAATAACATGGAGAAATACATATCGTTCTCACTTGGCAAACTAAGGTTCATCGATAGCATGCAATTTCTACCATCCTCTCTTGGCAAGCTGGTAGTGAGTTCTACCCCAGACGCCTTTCAACAAACTACGAAGTATACACCCGACCCAGAGAGAAACAAGTTGCTACTACGCAAAGGCGTTTATCCATATGAGTACATGGACTCTTGGGATAGATTCACTGAGACTTCCCTTCCACCAAAGGAATCGTTCTATAGTAAGCTAAGCCTAGAGGACATATCTGACGAAGATTATGAATGTGCACTAGAAGTTTGGAACGTATTTGATTGTAAGACATTAGGTGACTACCACGATCTTTATCTTCAAACTGACGTGCTTCTTCTGGCAGATGTCTTTGAGACCTTTCGGGCAACATGTATGCAAAACTACGGATTAGATCCTGCACACTACTACACCAGCCCTGGTCTCTCTTGGGATGCATTGTTAAGGAAGACCGGAGT